>CM076572.1:802935654-803081362 GCA_034641835.2 Pinus albicaulis | reverse complement strand
GAGTACGAGACCACATTTTCTCGGTTTCCAAAAGTGCTTTCTACCCATATGCAATGGAAGGATTCGACGATTCGTCCAAAGTAGCAATCACTCACAGAAATTGGCGCCTGAAACATAAACTCAGGAAGACTGGAAAGATGAGAAGGGCGACCACAAAAAATATTCTGTGACATGCTTGTCCAATGTCGGGATGAACTGGGAGCATTGGTATAATAGTCAATGATGATGACGGTGAGTTTGGCTCTCCTAGACTTCCTAAGTGGTCAGTCCCGTGATTTGGCCGATTGGCGAGCCAAATGACGATGTAACATCAAACCAAGCTTTGGAGTCCAAGGACCTAGCCTTCCTGGACTCAGAGAGGGCTCTCTCTATATGTGTAAAAGATATCGGTGTGTTTGCTTATGGTGTTCTGATATTAGGCTAGTTATGAAGTGAGTTTTTTGATTTTTGGTTTTTAAAGTTTGTGAGGGATAAAACTGATCAAAGATATAAAACAGGTAACAAGAAGTCAGATCAACTGGGCTATGGGGTCAAAAAGGTCAAGGAAGCTATCAGATGATGATGCAAGGCTGCTGTAGGGCCGATTTGATTCATGGTAGAAGGGATCTTTGGGAAAAATTGAGTAAATGGACATCAATTTTGTGAAAGACAAGGGATTTCAAGTATAACTAGTTGATAGCAGACATAAACATGTTATAGCAAGCCATTAATCATGCTAAATGTAACTATGAGCTAATTAATACATAGAAATCAAACATTCCAGCCATGCATAGAAGTATAAGACCTTCTAACTTCGGGAAATGGCTATCAGACTTTGGGGAAAACACATAAGATGGACTAACAACTCAAAATACTATGTCGGAACACCTAAACACAGTCTCTAAGTCATTGGGCACTTTGAAAAACAAGCTTTCATAGTTTTAGGCAAAGGGCTAGATCGAGACTAGGCCTCCTTGGTTCAACAAGATGACAAACTAATTAGTCAAAGAGATAGTTTTATGGACAGAACCATGGACAATCATAGGTAAGCAGGGCACACCATACATCCTACTCAAAATACATAGAACTTGTAAATAAAACTAGCAACAATACCTTAAGTTACTAAAGAGCAGTTAAGAATTCTTTAGTATAACTAAGGAAGAAGAAAACATAAAGCTATGAAGATTCAGGAATTTTGAGGTGCCTCCATGGGCATATCTCAAAATTAATCTCTACTGATCTATAGCAGCAAGAAGCATGTATCATGGATGAAAACTAGAAGACAACAACAAAGCAAGAAACACTATACCATTCTACCATGTCATGGAATCCATCAACTATCCTTCATCATTCATCAAAAGCATCCAAGAGGCAGTCCAAAATCATAACACAAGTATGTTCTTCAAAGCTCATATGACCAATATATTGCTTCTTCTCTCAAGTTCAGCCTTGTTTTACAATGAAGCCTTGTGGAATAAATAGGCTTAAGTGAGGAAAACCTCATGGTGCAACTAGCTATCCCATTGGCCTAATCAAAATATCTAAACTTGTCCTTGAGGCTTTGCAAAGCCCAAGGCACAAAATATCCCATAAAATATCTAAAAAATGCTAAAAACAGAAATTATATTGACTTTGCAACATTTTCCAAGTGCAAAAATAGCTAAACGCACATTTGGAAAAAGCAGATTTTTGAGGTTCAAAAATTACAAAAATACTTCAAATTTATATCAGAAAAAGGTCCCCTGACTTGCCGGAAACATTTGGCAGCCTTCCCGGTGTTGAAACGAGGCTCATGATGGCCCGTTGGAAAGCTCTCTGTGTCTACTTTCCGGTGCAACTAAAATCACCTCAATATGATACCCGAAGGTTCTCCAAATATGTACCTGTGTGTAAAAAGCCAGAAAATTGCAGACTGCTAATATGCCGGGCAGAATGTGCAAAAAGTGAGCATTTTTCGCCATTTTGAGGGGGCGAATGATCTCCAAATGCTCTGAAAATCGCTGAGGACCTGATCATGAAATTATGGCATCAACTGGTATCATCCTCCTCCCTTGAAAAATCCTCAAAATGAAATGGCGAATTTATGAGTTTTCGACCAAAAACTCAAAAAATGCCAAAAAACAAAAAGTTGTCAAAATGGGCCCAAAATTGGCGCGCATGACCCTCAAGGGTCCCTAGCAACATGCTCCAAAGCTGAGGCCAAAATGTCAAGTGCTGATGTGCCTTTCTCCTCTTTCCGTGCCGGGCGCTTCCCCTTTGCTTCCTTCAATTTCTCTTGGGTGGCCTTTAGCTTGCGCCGGGCAAACTGATTCAACTTTTGAAAGTGATGTGTCCTCTTCCTTTGCAGCTCTAGATCTCTGTTTGCTCTTTCAAGTTTCATCTCCAAGTGTTTGTTGGCTCTTTCTAGCCATGCCTCTTTGTTTTCTTCAATTTCCTGCTCAAGGAGTGCAGTGAGAGGAAAGGCTTGGAGATGGGCTTGTTCTTCTTCTTTCTGCTTTTCCAAGGCTCTTTTAAGCCCTATGGTCCTAGGCCTCTTCCGCCTAGGCTGGTCTTCCTCTTCTTCCTCATCAAAATCACCAATGAGTTCTTCTATCCTTGCTTGCGCCTTAGCTGCCTCATTCTTATATTTGATAGCTCGTGCTTCATGAACAGCTGTGTGAACATTCATCTGTTTGTTTTGGATCTCCAAGAAGTGGTTGAAGTTCCTTGCCCTTTGAAGATCCTCCTCTAATGCCTCAATTTTCCCCTCTTTATGGATTAGGAGGTTTTCAAGAAGGCGGGTCTCATTATCACTGTCATCGCTTTGGATTGGGATGACAGCCAATGCACTCCCATGTTTTGTACTTTCTCCAACTTTGCTTTTCCCTTTGAAGGCCAATCTTGCACTTTTCCTCCTTGGCATGCTAGTAGGTGTCCTTTTGGGCGATTTCCTTTTGCTAGGAACAACCTTTGTCACTGTTAGAGTGGCAGCCTTAGACCCTCTCTTCCTTGCTGTGCTGAGCTTTGTTCTTTTGGGAGGAGGAGACATAACTGATTTACCCTTGACATCTTCTTGAACTTGCTGCTCTCCTTGAGGCTGCTGGATGTCTTCTTCTTGTTGTTCACTTTGCTGCCCCTGTTCGTCAACATTAACTTGTTGTTCTTCATCAATGTCTTGTTCATTTGGTGTTTCAAACTGCTGCTCTTTTTCGCCAAAATCAAGCTGCTGCTGTGCTTGGATTTCCTGCTCTTTTTGTGGCTCAAGATGTGGCTCAATTTCCTGCCCAAGCTGATGCTCCTGTCCTTCCATATCAAGCTATTGTTCTTCATCTTGTACCTGCTGACCTTCACCTTCTGTTTGCTGCTGTTCCTCATCTCCTGTCTTCTGTTGCTCATCCCTTTCCTCTTGTTGCTGTTCATCCCTTTCCTCCTGCTACTGACCTTTCTCTTCTTGCTGTTTACTCCCCTCTCCTCCTTCCTGCTGTCCTGGCTGTCCTGTAGTCATTTTGAGCTTCCTAGGAGTGGGCCTGCTGGACAAAGGCACAGGGCGATGAACAGGCTGAGTGGGAGACACATGGACAAGAGGAACAGTAGAGAAATCTGGGTGGCTGATAAAAACATCCCATGGAACCTCCTTTTTCTCTAACTAGTGTAGGATGATAATTTTGATTAAAGAATGATGGAAAAGGGAAGGTATTTGCAGAGGTGGGGCCTTCTTCTGGACAGTAGATGCCATCTTCTCGATGCTCTTGAATAAAAAGTAAGGGAGATTTAGTTGCCTGTTTCTAGTGAAATGCATTAATAGGCAGACATGGTAGGCATAAACTCGATCAAACCTCCCTTCACAAGTAAAATATTTCATTATGACTTTCATAAGAGGAGCATAGCTGTCAAGAAGATATGAAAAAGGGAAAATAGCAGTGAAAGCATCTCTATGCTCAGGCTTGATGAAAGGCTTGTAATCTTCTAAGTCAAGATGGGCCTGTTTGAACCACTTTTCGCCATGATATGGAATCTTGGTGGCCTTGGACACTGATCTTGGAGAGAACTTGAAATCAAGGTCCGCTACCCTGAAATGCTTGTCCTGGAACCTCAGGGCGCATAAGTGCGTTAATGGCGAAAATATTTTGACTTCCTGTATCTTCTGGCAGAAATCTAGGCAACCTACTTCATGGAAGTTGAAAAGGACGGATGGATGAGCATTAACCTCTTCTGTAGAGATTGGCTCATATCTTTTATGCGGACCGCTCCTGCTGTCTTGCCTTGGAGGCATTTTGACCTAAATATTCTTTGGAAGAAACAAACTGCCTCACTGTGTGTAAACTGCCCCTTTGGAGTCAAACTGTGTCAATGTACTGCTTTGACAGAGAAACAATGTGATTTGGATGGTTGCAACAGTTCCTTTACAATACAAAAACTCTTGCTCTCTTAAAAAGTAGCCTTACACCTGGAATGTATCTCTACCAACAGAACTTTCAATAGGATACCATACAGTAAAAAGTAGACAGACTGCTAGGTAAATTTCCTGTGCAAAGTGTCAAGAACTCACCTTGTTCTTGTGAAGTTTAGAGGTCACTCAATACATCTTAATCTTTGCCTCAAGGTAGAATTTCCACTCATTAAAAACCTGCCCTGTCTAAGGTGTCAAACATTCAACAAACTTGCCTATGGTGCAATCAACCATTAGTATGATTAGACAGTCAATATCACAGTTCTGAACAAGGTGACAGAGTAAAAATGCACCAGAAGTTCAAACAAGCCTGCAATAGTCTTCTCTTTTCAAAATAACTAGGACCTCTGATCAATATAACACCCCTGGCTATGTAGGAAACAACCTTTTCTTCTACCTGAACATCCACTTATCAAAACAGCTCGAAGACCAAAAGTCAGTCAAGCAACTGCATAGTGAAAACTGTCTTTTTATGAGGAGCAGGAACAAATTTACCCTGTAGCTTTCAACCTATAACTGCTCTTTGACAAAAACACTTTTTTCTTATTATACTTCACTGTCTTCTATAAGTATGTCACTTCTTTAAACAGAATCATACATATACAAGGTAATTCCCCAGTGTGAGCATACAGCTAGACTTACTGATAAGGAACAAAGTGACACAAATTGAGAGGTTTCTTTAAGGTGGCAGTCAAGGCCTTGCAACAGTCATATTAAGTACGTGGTCAACCATTAATTCCTTTTCAACAAAAACTGCTCTTTATGCTCCACCTTTCCTTAAGTTCAGTTTTAATAATACATACTATTTTCACCCTTTGAGCACCTTATTGTTCTTCAAACAGTTTTGCAAAAGGAAACACCTCTAACTACAATGGTGGTATTACTGACTCTTTTTTACAGAAATGAAAACCACACACTGTCCTTTGTCCCTTTGATTACAGAGGATTTTTCAGAAGAACACCAGTGTTCATCTCATGATCATTTTGTTTCAGATAGTGGCAGACTATTTTCACCTTCAGAAAACACCTCATTTTTCCTCTCTGCTTTAAACAGTATACACAACTAACAGATTTTGACCATGTTCTATCTCAAGTTTGATGGAAAATTGCAATGGTTACTCGTGATAGTGCTCAATTTATCCTTTTGGTGTTTGTTTCTGACCTCATTATCACATTAAAACCTAGCTTTTGTAAACTTGAATAGTGGTTTTTTTAAAACCCTTGCAGCACTTTGCAGTTTTGAAACCGAGGGGGAGAGCATATAAGAATACCTTCAAACTTCATGAAAATCCCTTGTGGAGCGCCGGAGGTAGCCTTGCGTATGAGCTGGAGGTGCACTGGAGGTTTTAAGCCTGCGCGGCACTCTGCAAAGAAAGAACGTCGCACACAAAACTATCCGGGCAACCTGTCGGGTCGGGGTCGGGCGCCGTGTACAGGCGCGTCGCGCACGCGTACAAGCACGTCGCGCGACAGTCTACCGCCTGTGCAAATTTCCTTCCAGGCGCGTCGCGCAGTTTGCCAGGCGTGTCGCGCGGTGTTTAAACCCAAAAAACTGTGTGCAAAATGCTCAAAATCGTTCCAGTCTTCTTCGTTGGGTGCTGAGAACGTCAGAGGAAAACTCACTTGTGTTTTGAAAATGCAAATTCATCCCTCGACTTTACTCTTATGTCATTTCAAATTCTTCAACGGTCACCTTTATCATTTATTTGAAATGCAAAAAAGAACTTATGGTTGGCCATTTTAACACAGCAACTTCAAATTTGAAAAATAACCTAATGACCTTCAGACCATCTCTGCCACTGTGTTAATGATGCTAGTGATATTCATTATGTAACGTAACCCCTCTTTAACACTGTTTAAAAAACCTGAAGACTATTCTTCTATTTGAAAGAAAAAGGTTTATCTTTCACCTTGCTTTGACAGTTTCGGTCTTTGCTTGCTTTCTCAACTTCTTTCTCACTGCAGGTATCAAGCATTTGCTGTACTTATTTGAATTTTCCATGGCCCTTGTTTCAATTACTTCTCTGCTAAAAACAGTTTATATGATATCTCTGTCCATTGAAATAGTGAAAAAGTTGTGTTTGTTTCAAACCATCCAAACCCTGACAGTATGTCAAATGATTTCTTTGCCTGTAAAGGACATTTCGCGCTGCGGGGTATTCTTTGACCTTTTGACAGAGATTATTTTCCCTTGCTTCAACACAAACTAACATCTTGCTCTTAATGCCTTTTTGGAACTAAATGATGCCCACTGTGACTGAATTTTGACTAAGGTGTAAACTGTAGTGGTACCCACCCAGGCTTGATCATCATTTGTCCAAGAAGGTGCTTTCTTTTACAATCTTTTCTTTGCTCCCAGTGCTGATGTGATATCTCTGATCTTTATAATGACAGCTTTGTACTTATTTTGAAAACCTCTTCGAAATCTGAGAGTATGCCCAAAATCCTTTTGTACTTTATAACCCTATATAATAGCTGCAGTATCTCTTGGGAAAACCAGGCTCAGATTTTACTGTCAACTTAGGACAAACTTTTTTTGAAAAGGCACTTGTTCCATAAGTGGAATTACTTCCAATAATGCCATTCTTTGATTAGCTTCGCATGCTACCCTAGGGTTTTTAAACTTTAGATCCTAAGAATTTCCTGTCTTTGTATTGAAGATGCAAGTATATAAGATGTGGACAAATTTTTGGCCTATTTCATAGATACCAAAGCTTTCATTAGACATCTTCTTCCTAATGAAAAATTGAAAATACCAACCTACTGTATCTGAAGAAAAACTCTGTCTTTGTGGTGAGGTGCAGCTTGCAACAGCTGGATTTGCACCAGCGCTTTGACTGATAGTAAAAAGTCCCCTGTCTAAGACTGTATGCCATTTTCCTCCCTCTTCTTTATGTTCATCCAGAAATCATGAACTGTACTTCACATTTTAATAGGAACAAAAGAACATACAGGGGTCCTTTTACTGAAGTATTTCCCTGTTTAAGACTGATTGAAGCTATGCATCTTAACACCCCTGCAGAGATATTTGTTATGATAGCTTTGATTTAAGAGTCTCTTTTATGCTCTCTGATGATGTCTGAAACTTCAACTGATTCTCTTTACAAACTAGACACTCTTCCTTCTCTTGTCTTGCACACTTCAGATCTTAGCACTATTATAATCATCATTACTCACACTCAGAAAACCAGAGTCACTGTTTCACTGTTCAGTAAAAAGAAAACTTGGGCTTTTGCAATCCTTAAAGTCAATATTGGTCCGCGCCCTCTGCTTATAGATGAAGGAGGCGCCCTAACCCTCTGCTTGTAAATGAAGGAGGTTTTTGGCCATGATAAATTACCAGTTTGTTGTGACAGTGGTGTCTTTCTCTTTCTGTGATTTTCATGCTGAAAGGAAGATGCAAGGTCTTGATGAGTCACTCTCTGTCTTGTAGATATATCTCAGGCTCATTTTCACATTTGAGAAGCATCTGTTCTTCTAAATGTGCATTCAAGAATTTCTCCTGAGATGAAGTTATATTTCCTGACTTTGTAGAATCCATAAAACACTATGAAACACCTAATAATCAGCTTGAGACTGTGGTTTATGTAGTGCTGAGACCTAGGGGTGTGTAAGTGGCGCGACTCAGAGCTGTTATTAATTTCATTTGCAGAGTGAGAGGTCAGTCATGATTGGTCTGTAGCAGATGGAGGTTTTTTGGCCTTTTGATGGTTGCCAAGGGTAAAATGTCCTAAAGCGCCACTTCCTAACTTAGGGGAGGCTTTTGCAACAGACTTGGATTTGCTTTTTAGAGCTGATGGGCAGATCAGTAGGGCTGAAGCTAGAAAAAATAGTGATAATGGGTTTTAACTTTGACATGGGCAGACTGAAAAGTAAGAGGGCGAAAAAAGTTTTATGAGGGTTTTCTAGATGACAAATTGACATATGGAAATCAGCTTCTAGAAAACTCAGCTATGGAAATAGTCATCACTAACATGTGAAAAATACTGGATGACTAACATAACCTAACCTAATGTATACCTTTCCTAGCCTAGCTAAGCCTATCCTAGACTGACCTAATCGTGCTAGCTTAGCCTAGCCTAGCCTAACCTAGCCAAATCGTGCTGGCTTAGCCTAGCTAGCCTAGGGCTAACCTAACCTAACCTAAATTTCCTATCCTAGCCTAACCTAGCCTAGCCTAAGCTTAACCTAGTCTCAGCCTGTCCCTAGCTAGACCTAGCTTAGCCTCGCATAGCCTAGCCCAACCCTAGCCTAACCTACTTTAGCCTAGCCCAGCCCTAACTTAGCCTAATATACTCTAATGTGCACCAGCTAGCCAAACATATCCCTAACCTTTCCTAGACTCGACCTCATCCTAGCTTAGCCTAACCTAATCTAACATAACCTAACCTAACCTAGTCTAACATAGTCTAGCCTAGCCTCAGCCTCAGCCCGACCCTTGGTCTAACGTTGCCTAACCTATCATAACCTATTATAGCCTAGCTTGGCCTAAACTAGCTCAGTTCTACGCTAGCCTGGCCTCAGCCTAATCTAGCTTAGTCTACTCTCTAGCCCAACCCTAGCCTACTCTAGCTCTAGCTTGGCATACTCTATCATATTCTAGCCTAGCCTACCCTAGCCTAACCTAAACTAACCTTACCTACTCTAGCATGACCTAGCCTAGCCTAGCCTAACCAAGCCTACCCTAGCTTAGCCTAGCCTAGCCTAACCTATTGTAGCCCTAGCCTCAGCCTACTGCTGCTGCCTCTTAGCCTAGTCTATCATATTCAGCCCAGACCAATCCAGCCTAGCCTAATCTAGTATAGCCCGACCCTAGCCAAACTTAACCTCAACCTAACCTAACCTAACCTAGCCTCGCATAACCTAGTCTAACTAGCCTATTCAAGCCTAGCGTAACCTAAAATAGCTTGGCCTGTCCCTGTACCAGACTCTACCCTAACCTAACCTAGTCCCAACCTAAGCTAGTCGAGACCTAACCTCGCCTAGCCTAACCTAACCTTTCCAAGCCTAGCCCAGCCTAGCATATCGTAGCCTAAGCTAGCCTAGCCTGGCCTAGCCTAGCCTAGCCCACCCTAACCTAGCTCAACCTAGTCTAACCTAACCTAGCCTAACCTACTCTATCTTAGCTCTAGCCTAACCTAGCCTGCTCTAGCTTACCCCAGCCCACCCTAATTTAGCCTAGTCTACTCCCAGCTCAACCTAGCCTCGCATAGTCTGCTCTAGACTATTCTAGCCTAGCCTAGACTAGCCCAACCTGTACCAGCCTAGCCTAACCTACCGGCCTAGCCTAACCTTCTCTAACCTAGTCTACTCTAGCCTAACTCTGGTCCAACCTAGAGCTAACCTAGCCTACTCTAGCCCAACATAACTTAGCCTACCCTAACCTAGCCTAGCACAGCCCTAACCTAGCCTAGTCTAGCCTAACCTAGCCTAGCCTAACCTAACCTAACCTCGCCTAGCTTGGCCTATCCTTGCCTAGCCTAACCTAGCATACCCTAGCCTAGTCTAACCTAGCCTAGTCTAACCTAGACTTGTCTAGCCTAGCCTAACCTAACCTAGCCTAGCCTAACCTAACCTAACCTAGCCTAACCTAACCTAGCCTAGCCTAGCCTAGCCTAACCTAGCCTAGCCTAACCTAACCTAGCCAAACCTAACCTAGCCTAGCCTAGCTTAGCCTAGCCTAGCCTAGCCTAACTTAACCTAACCTAACCTAACCTAACCTAACCTAACCTAACGTAGTGTGGCCTACCCTAACCTCGCCTAGCCTATGCTAGCTTAACATAACCTAGCCTAGCTTAACCTAGCCTAGCCTAACCTAGTCTAATGTATCCTAGCTTATCCTATCTTATCCTAACCTATCCTAACTTACCCTACCCTACCCTAGCCTAGCCTAACCCAGACTGACTTAGCTCAACCTAACCTAACATATCCTAACCTACCCTATCCTAGCCTAGCCTAGCCTCTCTTGGCCTAGCCTAACCTATCCTAACCTAGTCTGGCATACCGTAGCCTAACTTAACCTAATATAACCTAGCCTAACCTAACCTAACCTGGCCTAGCCTAACCTAACCTGGCCTAGCCTAACCTAGCATAACCTAGCATAGACTAGCCTACTCTAGCCTCTTCTAGCCTAGCCTAACCTAGCCTAAAGTAGTCTAACCTAACATACTCTAGCCTAACCTAACCTAACCTATCCTATCCTAACCAATCCTATTCTAGCCTATCCTAGCCAAGCCTAACCTAACCTAGCCTAACTTAGCCTAGCCTAACGTAGACTAACAGAGCCTAACCTAACCTTGCCTAGTATAGCCTAGCCTAGCGACCCTAGCCTAGCCTAGGCTAGCCTAACCTAACCTTTCCAAGCCTAACCTAGCCTAGCCTAGCCTATCCCACCATAACCTAACCTAGCCTGACCTGGCCTAGCCTAGCCTAGCCTAACCTAACCTAACCTAACCTAGCTTAACCTAACCTAACCTAGCCTAGTGTAGCCTAGCCTAGTTTACTATAGCCTATTCTATCCTAGCTTAACCTAGTCTAATCTAGCCTACTCTACAGTAGCCTAACCTAGCTTATCCTAGCCTATCCTAATCTAGTCTATCCTAACCTAACCTAGCCTAGGTTAGCCTACCCTAGCCTAGCCTAACCTAGCTTAGCCTAACTCAACCTAGCCTAGCCTAACTCAACCTAGCCTAGCCTAACATAGCGTAACTTAGCCTAACCTAACCCTTACCTCGGCCTAGCCTGTCTACTTAGCCTAGCCTAGTCCGGGTTAGCCTTAGCCAGTAGCCTGGCTACCAAATTTTTGCCTAAATTAAACTAGTCTAATCAATTAATCCTAACCTAACCTACCCCTAGCCTATCCTAGCCTAGCCTACCCAACCCTAGCCTAATCTAACTCATCCTAGTCTAGCCTAGCCTAATCAAGGATAACCCAACCTTCCTCTAATCTAACCTAACCTAACCTAACCTAACACAATCCTACTTAACCTAGCATACCCTAACCTAACCTAACCTAGCCTAACCTAACCTAACCTAACCTAGCCTAGCCTAGCCTATTCTAACCTACTCTAGCCTAGCCTAGCCTAGTCTACTCTAGCCTAGTGTGGCCTAAATTAACCTTGCGTAGCCTAACCTGGCATTGGCTAACCTAACCTAGCCTAACATAAGCTAACTTTTCCTAGCCTAGCGTAGCCGAAACTAGCCTACTATAACATATCCTAGCCTAACCTAGCATAGCCTAACCTAACCTAACCTAGCCTAACCTAAACTAGCCTAGCCTAGCCTAGCCTATTCTAGCCTACTCTAGCCTAGCCTAGCCTAGCCTAACCTAGTCTACTCTAGCCTAGCCTAGCCTATTCTAACCTACTCTCGCCTAGCGTAGCCTAGCCTAACCTAGTCTACTCTAGCCTAGTGTGGCCTAAATTAACCTTGCATAGCCTAACATAGCACTAGCTAACCTAACCTAGCCTAACATAAGCCAACCTTACCTAGCCTAGCGTAGCCTAACCTAGCCTACTATAGCCTAGCCTAGTCTACTCCAGCCTATCGTGGCCTAGCCTAATCTATCCTGATCACTCTAACCTACTAAGTTTCATTTAGCCTAGCCTAGTCTACTTCCATCTCTATTCTATCGTAGCCTACTCTAGTCGACCAAGTCTAACCTAGCCTACCTAGCCTAGCCTAACTCTAATCCTAGCCTAACCTAGCCTGTAGCCTATCCTAGCCTAAACTATCCTAGCCTAGCCTGGCCTAACCTAAACTAGACTAGCCTAGGCTAATCTACTCTAGCCTATTCTAGCCTAGCCTAACCTAACCTAACCTAACCTAGCCTAGCCTAGTCTAACTAGCCTAGCCTAGTCTAACTAGCCTATTCTAGCCTAGCCTAGTCTAACTAGCCTATTCTAGCCTAGCCTAGCCTAACCTAACCTAAAATTCCCTAACATAGCCTAGGCTAGCCTAACATGACCTTTCCAAGCCTATCCTAACCTAAGCTAACCTAACCTAGCCTAATCTAACCTAACCTAATCTAACCTAACCTAGCCTAGCCTAACATAGCATAGCCTAGCCTAGCCTAGCTTATCCTAGCTTAGCGTGGCCTAGCCTAGCTTAACGCACTCTAGCCTAGCCTAACCTAACCTAACCTACTCTAGCCTAGCCTAACCTAGCCTAATCTAGCCTAGTCGACTCTAGCCTAGCCTAACCTAGCCTACTCTAGCGTGGCCCAAACTAGCCTAGCCTACTCTAGCCTAACCTAACCTAGCCTAGCCTACTCTAGCCTAACCTAACCTAGCCTAGCCTAACCTACTCTAGCCTAACATAGCATAGCCTAGCTTAGCCTAGCCTAGCTTATCCTAGCTTAGCGTGGCCTAGCCTAGCCTAACCCACTCTAGCCTAGCCTAGCCTAACCTAACCTACTCTAGCCTAGCCTAACCTAACCTAATATAGCCTAGCACACTCTAGCCTAGCCTAGCCTAGCCTACTCTAACCTGGCCTAGACTAGCCTAGCCTAACCTAGTCTAACCTAGTGTAACCTACCCTAATCTAGACTAACCTAACCTAGCCTAGCCTAACCTAGTCTATTCTAACCTAAGGTGGCCTATCATAACCTAGTGTAACCTATACTACTCTAGACTAACCTAGCCTAGCCTAGCCTAGCCTGGCCTAGCATAACCTAACCTCATCTAACCTAGCCTGGCCTCACGTGTCCTAGCCTAACCTAGCCTAATTTGGCCTACTCTACTCTAGCCTAGCCTAGCTTAGCCTAATCTAGCCTCACCTAGACTAACCTAGCATACTCTAGCGTAGCCTAGCGTAGCCTCACCTATCTTAGCCTAGCCTAGCCTAGCCTATCATCACCTAGCCTAACCTAGCCTAGCCTATCATAACCTAACCTAGTCTAGCCTAACCTAAGCTAGCCTAAATTAGCCTAGCCTAACCTACTCTAACCTAGCCTAGAGTCACCTAGCCTAACCTACTCTAACCTAGCCGCCCAGCCTAGCCCTCACCTAACCTATCCTATCCTAGCCTAGACCAAGGTTCCTAGCCTACCCTAGCCTAATGTGTAACCTAACCTAACCCAGCTTCAGCTCTGAAGCCTAGCCTAATCTAGCTTAACCTGTCCCAGCCTAATCAGCTTAACCTAACCTAGCCCTAATCTAACTTAAACTAACCTAGGCTATCACAACCTAACCTAATCTAATCTAAATCTAACCTAACCTAACCTAAACTAACCTAACCTAACCTAGCCTTTAAATTTTAAAATCATTTAAAAAAATAAACTAAACCAAACAATATTAATAAAGAAATCGTTCAAAAATAAATTAAATTAAATGCTATTAAAAAAGTTTAAATATAACAAAATTTATTTAAAACAAAATAAATGTATTAAATGTAATTTAACATGAAAATATATTGAACTTAACCACACTAATAATGCAGCATAAGTTATAAAATATAAATGAAAAACATATATGTAAAATGTGAATATAATAATTCAAAATCATTTTGAGAAATCCAATTAAACTAAACTAAATTTTTAAAGAAATTATTTTTTATTAAAAAAAACTATCCAAAACTAATTTTGAAATTCACATATAAAAAAACCAATATTTATAATTGAAAATGAAAACTCATAAATAAATAAATAAATAAATAAAATAAAAAATAAAAAATAAAAAAATAAGAAAATAACAATAATACTAATATTTATAATTGAAAGAACACACAAAACTACAAAGAAACTAATTTAAATAAAACTACGAACTTAGAAAAACCAAACGACATCATTGAATAAACAGAATGATCGAAACTACAGTAATAAATTAAGCCGAGGTAAAGAATCAAGAAAAACTAGTCTCATAAAATAAGCTTCTCTTCCCAATAAATAATATAGAGAGAAAATATTAAAATGGAATATAATTTGAGATGTATGAATTTCTTCGCTCAATGTGATGTATGGTTGATTCAGAAAATACTCAAGCCTAAATTTCAACATCAAGTAGGTTGAAAAGATGATAGGATAGAACGTGTTGGCTAGGCTTAATTTAATAAGCATCGAACTCGATGGGATGATGTGATTGAACTGAGTAACGTTGATTGATGGATACATAACGTGTTTTGATCGATTCTTGTGTGGTTTACCAGGTTGTTATTCTTGAAATTGTTTGACTTGGAAGCATGTTGTTGTTATTCTTGAAATTTCAAGGATAATGTTTAATATTTTATTAATTTATAAATATATATTTTTTTTAAAAAAGTTAAAGTTAACCAACAATATAATCTATGTAATCAAAATCCTCAAGACAAACATATAAGATATCAAAGAAATGACAGGTTTGATTTGAACTTATATTTGATAAATGCAAAACAAAGAAGTATCTATTCGGACAGATTTGATTTCAGTTATATTTGGTAGATGCAGAACAAATTTTGGATGTGGGGAGTTATTCATAATTGTTACTCACATTGGCTGACAATTTCTTCCTCAATGCATCAAAACTAGAAATGACTCTAGAGTTTTAAGCTTCTAGGACTTTATGGTAACCTAGTTACAAATTAATGTTAAGGTTCAACCATGATTTCCATGATTACAAGAGCAAGTCATGACATGGTTGAATCAGAAATGGGTTGAAACGGGTTGGGTGAATTTTCAAGAGAATATTTGGTAGATGCAGAACAATTTTTAGATTTGGGGAATTATTCATAATTGTTACCCACATTCGCTGACAAATTCTTCCTGAATGCATCAAACTAGAAATGACTCTAGAGTTCTAAGCTTCTAGGACTTTATAAAAACCCCAGTTACAGATAATGTTTAAGGTTCAACCATGATTTCCATGCGTACAAGAGCAAGTCGTGACATGGTTGAATCAGAGAAATGGGTTCAAATGGGATGGTTGAATTTTCAAGAGAATATGGCCTCATGACAGACAATGACATTTGTGTTCCTCTCAAGAGAATATGGGCTCATGACAGGCAATGTAATCGATGCGAAGATAATATAATCGACGAGAAAACTGCATGACAGGAATAACAGGGATGAAGATGTGTTCTGGGCCTTACACGGTGGGGGTGGTTCTTGCATGGAAGATTGACTGCTAGGACTCCCGCTGGTGATCGCTGTGAAAATCACAGTGCTCATGGTCTAGAGCTACACAACGTGACCGACCAGGGTCGCAGAAGGAAAATAGTGGCTTTGAATTTTCATGGGTCGAATGTTTCAATGGTGACTGGGTTTCCTAGGCATAGATAGCTTTGTGGGACCAATTTTTCTCACCTCACCTTAAAATCTCTAAACCACATCGATGGAACCCTATCGGTTGATCGAAATCTCCTGCAATCACTTAATAAATGGATAAGCCCATTTTTCAAGGAAATGTAACACGGCCATACGACCCGTGCCCTAAAATCCATTACCAAAGAGTTTCCAGAGCTGGGAGTCAACGTTTCTGTTCCAAGGAGCTAAGATGAATCAAATCCGTTCTATATTTCTTGGCCTCAAAACCACTCGAATCCACAACAAGAAGAATCTACGCTATAGGTATTTCTCCAACAAGAATCTACGCTATAGGTACATAATCCCTTATCCCTATGGAAAGAACGATGCATGATGTCCCGTTAATTTTGATTCTATCTGACAATATTAATAGCATTAAATTATTCATTGTAAATTATTCGAATTTAATTAATAAATGAACAGAGGGCCAATGTTTCAAACCAGAGTCACCATTAAAAAAATCTGCAAAATATATTTACAGATAAACCATGAAAAAGGAAATGGATGTACACCACATATGCCATAAAGCAATGACATGTCTCTTTGCCTACTCTTTTAAATCCAAATAAAAAAGAGAATATAAAACATAGAGCTACTGGTGGTAGTTACAAAATAAATCAAATGTTTACATAATAAATCAAATGTTTGGGATGTTACAGAAGATATCAAATGTTACAAACAAGGTATTAATAAAAAAAATATAAAAACACTGGAAAATGATAGAGAAACCCACCTGTATTTCATTCAAATGAGTTTTTACTTAAAACTATTTTAATTCAAGAAACACCAAATAAAGATCCAGAAACTTACCAGTAGTCCATTGAACTAGGCTTATATGTGTATGCTTTACAGCCCACCATTCGTGTATTCTTTATCTGCTGAGAGAACAATTGAAATCAGAAGCGGTAGCACTACAAGAAAGCTAAATCAGAAGAAATTCAAAATACCCATGAGACAAAATATTTAGAGAAGTACCATTTGTAATTTTTTTTTTTAAATGAATGAAGATTCAAACCATTAACCACATATTGCTAGATTGAATTGGATTTTTAGTTTCCCAACCTTATCAATGCATAAAAAACGTACCTCATGGGTGATACTACAAACAGGAATCAAATCTGAAATATGTAAATTCCATTCATGATCCACAAATAACCATACCCAAAATAACTCGCAGAGATGCAAACAAATCCACTTCAAGAGTGCATGGCACATCTACGCAAAAAATTAAAAACCATTTTTCGAAAGGAGAAGAGAATCTGAAAGTAATTGAACCAGTGAACTTGATAAGCAAAAAGCTCATTATATAACTCTGAACGACCGGATAAGAAAAATCCTCATAGCAAAATAGCTCTTGACTCATAACTTTTTTTCATCCACCGCTAGGACTTTGCCAAAGTCATTTCTAGCGATTTGGAGTGATGGTGCCACGCCATTTCTAGCTGTTGGCATTTCAATCCGTTTGGATTGATGGTTCCACCTCATTTCTAGCCGTTTGTCTAGCTCATTTCTAGCCGTTGTAGCCATTTGGAGTGATGGTGCCACTTTCTATTATTGTCTTTGTAAGTACATCAACCATGTTGATTGTGATGTGGCACTTCCTTATCATGGAGTCAGCTAACAGCGCGTAAAAGATTCCATGCCAACAACGATTGTTCACGGCGTCATCATTTTCTAATATAAAAGATTTGTTATAAGATTATAACTATTTATAATAAAAGATAATGAAATGTAAAATAACATGACACTGTACTCAAAAGCATGGAATGATGGATTCTTAGGTTTAATAATATAAAAGTTTACCATTCAACTTAAAAGCAAGAAATAACAGATTTTTAGATTTAATAGTATTGAAAGTTTATCATATTTTTAAAAATAATAGATGAAATCATTATTTTTAAATGTGTGTATTAAATGTAATACAAAGTAAATTAAAATAATAGATTTTAGGTTATATGGTTTATGGTTAATAAAGATTAGGGTTTATATATAATATGTAATTGTTAAGACTATTTTATTATTAGATATTTTTAGAATAATTAAAGAACATGTAAATCAACAAATCATTAACTTAAAATAATACAATATGTTTTTTACGGAACCTAAAATGGGAGGAATTCTAGCTAGAATATAAGACCATTGCACTTTTTTGTTTTCTTTAGTAATGGAAATGCAAACACAAAGAAAGAGACACTTACTACCAAGTTTCCTTTGACATTATGGCATAAGTGGCTACTACAAAATCTTATTCCTCATCTATTGTTGCTCAACATCTCACTCATTTATACTTTTCACAACTATGAAACAAGTACAAAGCTAAAAGAATTGAATCTCTTCTCTTTAAGTGGCATAATATTTAATATAGCCTAACAGACATCTAGATTTAAGGCTTTTGCATTCCTCTACCCTCATTTAGTACTAGGTTTTAGACCATCTAGAATATTCTTAAAGTATACACTAGGAAAAATTTTAAGTATGAAAATTTATCTCAGATTGTATAATTTTTGGCAAATCTACTAGCTCCTTAAATTGATTGGCCATATTTATCTTAAAATATTCATATTTATAACAATTATATATACTCTCTATAAAATTTTGATGATTTGTTGCATAAAACAATTTAATGGCTAGCTTAGCCAAGCCTAGCCAAGCCTAACCTAGCCTAACCTTTCCTAACCTAGGCTAGCCTAACCTTTCCAAGCCTAGCCTAACCTAACCTAGCCTAGCCTAGCCCACCCTAACCTAGCCTGACCTAAGCTAACCTAGTCTAGCCTAACATAGGCTTCCTAACCTAGCGTAGCCTACTCTAGCCTACTCTAGCCTAATCTAACCTATTGTACTCTAGCCTAGCCTAGTCTAACTTAGCTAAGTCTACTCTAGCTGATTCTATCCTAGCCTAAGCTAGTATAATGTAGCCTACTCTAGAGTAGCCTAACCCAACCTATCCTATCCTAGCCTATCCTAGCCTAACCTTGTCTAGTCTAGCATAACCTAACCTAGCCTAGCTTAGCCTAACCTAGCCTAGCCTAACCTAGCATTGGATAATGTAGGCTAACCTAACCTAGCCTAACCTAGCTTAGCCTAGCCTAACCTAGCCTAACCTAACCTAACCTTACCTGATCTAGCCTATCCTAACCTACTATAGCCTAGCCTAACCTAGTCTAACTAGTCTATTCTAGTCTAACCTAACCTAACCTATACTAGCATATTCCATCCAAGCCTACCCTACATTAGCCTAACCTAGCCTAGCCTAGCCAAGTCTAGACTAGCATAACCTAACAAAACCTTCCATAACCTAACCTAACCTAGCCTAATCTAGCCTATCATAGCCTAACCTAGCCTAGCATAACTTAACCTTGACTAGCCTAGCCTAGCCTAGCCTAACATAACCTAACCTTTCTTATCCTAACTTAGCCAAGCCTAGCCAAGCCTAACCTAGCCTAACCTAACCTACTCTAGCCTAACATAGCCTAACCTAGCTTAGTCTACTCTAGCCTAGCGTGGCCTAACCTAACCTTGCCTAGCCTAACCTATGCTAAGCTAACCTAACATAGCCTATTCTAGCCTAGCCCAACCTATCCTATCCTATCCTAGCCTAGACTAGTCGAGTCTACTCTGGCCTAGCCTGACCTAACCTAATCTAGCCTATTCTACTCTAGCTTAGCCTAGCCTACTCTAACCTAGCCTAGTCTAGTCTAGTCTAGTCTAGTCTAGCCTACTCTAGCTTAGCCTAGCCTACTCTAACCTAGCCTAGTCTAGTCTAGCCTAGTATAGTCTAGCCTACTCTAGCTTGGCCTAACCAAGCCTAACCTGAACCATTCTAACCTATACTAGCATATCCCATCCAAGCCTACCCTACATTAGCCTAACCTAGCCTATCCTAGCTAGGGCTAAACTAACCTAACCTAGCAAAACCTTCCCTAACCAAACCTAACCTAGCCTAATCTAGCCTATCATAGCCTAACCTAGCCTAGCTTAACTTAACCTTGACTAGCCTAGCCTAGCCTAGCCTAACATAACCTAACCTTTCCTATCCTAACTTAGCCTAGCCTAGCGAAGCCTAACCTAACCTAGCCTAGCCTAATCTACTCTAGCCTAGCCTAGCCTAACCTAGCTTAGTCTACTCTAGCCTAGCATGGCTTAACCTAACCTTGCCTAGCCTAACCTATGCTAAGCTAACCTAACATAGCCTATTCTAGCCTAGCCTAACCTAGCTCAACCTTGCCTAGCCTAGCCTAGCCTAGCCTATCCTAGCCCCACCTGTCCCAATCTAGCCTAATCTACTCTAGCTAGCCTGTACTCACTTAACCTATCCTAGTCTAGTTCACCTCTAAGATAGTTCAGCCTACTCTAGCTTAGCCTAGCCTACTTCGACCAGTTTAGTTCAGTCTAGCCCGCTCAGCCCGCCTAGTCTAGTCTAGCCTAGTATAGTCTCTAGTCTAGCCTAAATTCTAGTTCGCCCCAACTGTTTCAACTCGAACCATT
Source organism: Pinus albicaulis (assembly GCA_034641835.2). Lineage (NCBI taxonomy): Eukaryota > Viridiplantae > Streptophyta > Pinopsida > Pinales > Pinaceae > Pinus > Pinus albicaulis. The sequence goes on along the minus strand of CM076572.1, from coordinate 803,061,195 downwards.
CTAACCTAGACTACTTTTAGCTTCACTCCTAGGTCAAGTAGGGGCTACCAAATGCAGCCGCGTAGCTTAGCCTAACCTAAACTAGCTTCAGATTAGCCCAGTCTACTCTAGCCTATTTCAGTCATTTAGCCTAGCCTAGCTTTATCTAGCCTAACCTAACCTAGCCTAGCTTGGCCTATCCTATCCTAGCCTACCCTACCTTAGCTTAACATAACCTAACCTAGCCTAGCCTAACGTAACCTAACCTGAACTTCCATAATCTAATCTAGCCTAGCCTAGCGTAGCCTAGACTAACCTAACCTAACCTTTAAAATCCTATCCTAGCCTAGCCTATCCTACCGTAGCCTAACCTAACACAGCGTAACGTAGCCTAGCCTAACCTACTCTAGCCTAGCCTATCTTAGCCTACACTAGCCTTGCCTAGCCAAGTCTAACCTAGCGTACTCTACTCTAGCCTAGCCTAACCTAGTCTACTCTAGCCTATTCTACACTCGCCTAGATTGGCCTAGCCTAACCTAACCTACTCTAGCATAGCCTAACCTATCCTAGCCTAGCCTAACGTAGCCTAGCCTTACCTAGTCTAGCTTAACATAACTTGGCCTAGCCTAGCCTAGCCTAGCCTAACCTAACCTAGCCTAACCTAGCCTAACCTAGACTAGCCTAACCTAGACTAGCCTAGCCTAGCCTAACCTAGACTAGCCTAGCCTAACCTAGCCTAGGCTAGCCTAGCCCACCCTAGCCTAGCCTAACCTAGCCTAGTCTAACCTAGCCTAGTCTATCCCACCCTAGCCTAGCCTAGCCTAGCCTAGCCTAGCCTAACCTAGCTTAGCCTAACCTTACCTAGCCTACTCTAGCCTAGCCTAGTCTACTCTATCCTCTTGTAGCCTAGCGTAGCCTACTCTAGCCTAGCTTAACCTAGCCTAGCCTAACCTACTCTAACCTAACCTAAGTTACCATAACCTGGCTTAACCTAAACTTTCCAAGCCTATCCTACCCTAATCTTTCTTAGCCTAATCTAACTTAGCCTAGCCTAGCATAGCCTAGCGTCGCTTAGCCTAGCCTATCCTAGCTTAGTCTCGCCTAGCCTAGCCTAACATAGCATAACCTAGCCTAGCCTAACCTACTCTAGCCTAGATTAATCTAACCTAGCCTAGCCTAGTCTACTCTAGCCTATTCTAGCGTGACCTAAACTAGCCTAGCCTATTGTAGCCTAACCTAGCCTAGCCTAGCCTAGCCTATCTTAGCCTATCATAACATAACAACCTAACCTAACCTTGCCTAGGTTAGCCTATCATAGCTTAGCCTAACCTAGTCTAACCTAGCCTAGCCTAGCCTACCCTTTCCTAGCCTAGCCTAGCCTAGCCTAACCTAACCTAGCCTAGCCTAGCCTAGCCTAGCATAGCCTAGCCTAACCTAGCCTAACCTAAAGCCTAACATAGCCTAACCTAACCTAACGTAACCTAGCCTAACCTAGCCTAACATAACCTAACGTAACCTAACCTAATCTAGCTTAGCCTAACCTTACCTAACCTACTCTAACCTATCCTAGTCTTCCCTAGCCTCTTGTAGCCGAGCCTAGCTTAGCCTACTCTAGCCTAGCTTAATCTAGCCTAGCCTAACCTACTGTAACCTAACCTACTCTAGCCTAACCTAACCTAACCTAGCCTAGCCTAACCTATCCTAGCCTAGCCTCGCGTGGCCTAGCCTAGCGCAGCCTTGCATAGCCTTGCCTAGCTAACCTAACCTAGCTTAACCTAACCTAGCCTAACCTAGCCTAACCTAACCTAGCCTAATGTAACCTAACCTAGCTTAACCTAACCTAACCTAACCTAGCCTAACCTAACCTACCTAACCCAACCTAACCTAAACTAACCTAACCTAGCCTTTAAATTTTAAAATCATTTAAAAAAATAAGTTAAACTAAACAATATTAATAAATAAATCATTAAAAAACAAATTAAATTAAATACTATTAATAAAATTTTAAATATAAAACAAATTAAATGCATTAATATATAATTTAACAGGGAAAATATATTGAGCTTAACCACAGTAATAATGTAACATAAGTTATAAGATGTAAATAAAAAATATGGATAAAATGTGAAAATAATAATTCAAAATAATTTTGAGAAATCCAATTAATCTAAACTAAGTTTTTAGGGAAATTAAACTTTTATTGAAAAGGGCTATCCAAAACTGATTTTGAGAAGCACATGTACAGTCAACTAATATTTATAATGGGAAACTCATACAAAACTACAAAGATAAGAAATTAATTTAAATAAAACCAATATTTATAATTGAAAAAAGAAAAACTAACAAATAACTACAAAAAATAAGAAAATAATTTAAATAAAACTACAAGCTTAGAACAACAAAAATACATAATATAAAAGGAATAATCTGAACCTAAATTGAATAAACAGAATAATCTGAACATAATGAAATCGTGATTCGATGGATAAAAACTATAATAATGAATTAAGATGAGCTAAAGAAATTAGGGAAAACTAGTCTCGTAAAAATAACAGAAAATGTCCTTCTATTCTCAATAAATAACTTAATAAATAATATATTATTAAAATAGAGAAAGATAAATATTAAAATTGAATATAATTTGAGATATGTGTATGAATTCTTCGTTAAATGGATATATGGTTGATACAAAAAATACTGAAGCCTATGTTTCCGTCATTATAGGGTTGAAAAATAATTACAGGTTAGATGGTTTCCCACTTTCTCCTCATGGTTAGGCTTAATTTAATAAGCATGGAAGAGATGGAATGATGTGAATGGAAGGGAGTAACCGTTGAATTGAAAATTTCATGGATAATGTTTAATATTTTATTATTTTATAAATATTCTAAATATGTTTATTTGAAAAGAAATTAAAAATTAACCATTAATTATGTGAGATATAATTTATGTAATCAAAATTTTCATGATATACTGAGAAGATATCAAAGAAATGAGAGTATGAGGACAATTTTGATTTAAACTTATGTAGAACAAAGAAGTATCTATGCTGCCAACTTTGATTTAAACTTGTATTTGGTAGATGCAGAACAAAGAAGTATCTAAATTTTAGATGTGGGGAATTATTCATAATTGTTACTACATTGAATTATTCATAATTGTTACCACATTGACTCACAATTTCTTCAAGATATCTTGTTGAAATACTGAGTTAAGAAGATATCTTGTTGAAATTTGAGCAGCATAAAATTTCACACTTAAGGTTAGAAAATTACCAAATAGAAACTCACAAATATTCATTGAAATGACATGATTGGGGTTTGTTTTGAGGATGTAGCTCAGAGGATGTATCTGAGTTAGTTTTAGAGGGTTGAAAAGTTTGGATTTGGGCCCAACCCAAAGGATTTAGTACTTCTTCTGTTTTTTTTTTATTCAAAGTATTTCATGTCCTTCTCTCGTTTTAGTAGATTTTAAGCTATACAAACTTGTGATTGCAGGCTTCCCTATCACCTCCCTTGTGGGAAGAGTGATTGGAAATATTTACAATCTCAGTTAAAAAATATTTGTTTATGATTTCTTGGAAATCAATAGATATTAATTGTAATAATTTTTTTCATAGTAGCCTTGTAGATAGAATATATTTTAATCAAATTCAACTCATATTTTCCAAGATAATTTACTTCACTATGTTATTGGTTACTTGATTCTTGTATTTGGCTAGTTGCAAGGACTGTCTATATTGGTGGGAATACATTCCCAAATTAACCTGCAATTTTCCATCGTCCTCCAAGGTACCTCACACTACTTCCAACCTCTCTCTCCAAAGTAGCTCTGTAAATAAAAGATGTCGTGGGCATCAACTTGGGTGCAACAGAGATCCCAAAGGGGTACTAGACTTGGAAAAAGCAGCTCCCACAACATTCATTCAAAAACTTCTACCTTCATCTACCTTCCTCCATATATAATACACCATTTACATCCTTAAAACTATCTCATATCCAATCCTATAAAAAAATAGGGCACCTGTAAAACCTCATGTGGAAGCCTTGTAGAAGTGTTCATCTCAACCAATTTTTCTACCTACTTTGAACATAGCCTATTGAAGTTGAATAGTGCCCCCCAAAATTTTGATTTGATGATTAAGGAAAGATCTAAGACCAGTGCAACCTCCTCCTTTCCTCACTTCAACCATCAGATAGCAAAAAAAATTTAAACTTAGTAACTTTATTCATGTTAAAAATTAGATTCCTTATTTTCAAACAAATGTATACTAGATCCACTATTCATAAAAATAAGTTTAGGATTTGATTAAATGCACAAAGTAGAGTAGCATGATTTATTTATGTAAGTAGATTAACTCTTTTTCTTTCATGCAATGTCAATTACAATTTATATTTCAATGAATGGAATTTTCAATTTTATGGATAGAATTAGGTTCAATTATGTTTTCAAAAGAAGTTTTAAGTTTTCACTATATTTAGTTGGAGGAATGGTCTTTGAACACCTTTATCTAATTTCATAACTGAGGGTGACATGAGTAAAACCTAACCTGCTATGCATATAACATTGTCACCTCTGATTTTGTACAAACCCTCAGTTGATAATTAGAGTTAGCCCTTGGGAGTTGCAACATTTTTTGTGCAATACCAGTTTTCACAATTTTTTGGCATCCTTGTTGGGGATGTGTCTATGTAGGTGTTGTTTAGATACTTAAGAATTATTTCTTTTATGTTTTGAATCATTCTTATTTCTTTGAAAAAGTGAAAAAATAAAGTAATAAATTGTTCTTTCATGACTAATAGGAGTAGGGATAACCAAGAAAAATTATTACCAAAAACCCTCACCCCCTCAAGCAACCAACATTCATTCTTCTTCAGTGGATATGACATTCCCTCTATGACTACAAGGGATTTTGCATACACTCTAGGTAAGCAACATGAAATCTTTAAAGAACTTATATAAGAAGAAGAATACATCCCACCTACCCAAACTATGGCAGAAAACTAGAAAAATGAGAACTTTCCTATCATAGAAACCAATGGAGAGGCTATAATGAGGAATATAAGCCCTGTTTCCTTTCCACATTTCCATGGACTCACCTCTAAGGACCCTAAAACCTTTATGTTTGAGTTTTTTTTTATCTGTAGGACCTATGAATATTCCTCTTATGAGTAGAAGTTGAATGTGTTTCCTTCTACCCTTAAATAGGTAGCCTTGTGTTGGTTTATGGGTTTGGAAACATCACTACCTAGGCCCAAATGCAGTGAGCCTTGAATGAAAAATACTGAGAGTATTGTCGGTCCAAATAACCTAGCATAGCCTAACCTAGTCTAATTAGCTTATTCTAGCCAAACCTAACCGAACCTAGCCTAGCCTATCCTATATTACCCTACTCTAGCCTCACCTAACCTAACCTAATCTAACCTAGCCCTCTGGCCTAATGTAACATAGCCTAACCTAGCTTGACCTAGCATAACCTAACATTCCCTAACCTAACCTAACCTAGCGTAACCTTTCCTAGCCTAGCCTAACCTAATCGTGCTAGCTTAGCCTAGCCTAGCCTAACCTAACCAAATTGTGCTAGCTTAGCCTAACCTAGCCTAGGCTAACCTAACCTAACCTAAATTTCCTATCATAGCCTAACCTAGCCTAGCCTAGGTTAACCTAGTCTAGCCTATCCTAGCTAGACCTAGCTTAGCCTCGCATAGCCTAGCCTAACCTAGCCTAACCTACATTAGCCTAGCCTAGCCTAACTTAGCCTAATATACTCTAGCATAACCTAGCCAAACATATCCTAACCTTTCCTAGCCCAGCCTATCCTAGCTTAGCCTAACCTAATCTAACATAACCTAACCTAACCTAGTCTAACATAGTCTAGCCTAGCCTAGCCTAGCCCAGCCTAGCCTAACGTTGCCTAACCTATCATAACCTATTATAGCCTAGCCTAGCCTAGCCTAGCCTAGTTTACGCTAGCCTAACCTAGCCTAATCTAGCTTAGTCTACTCTAGCCCAACCTAGCCTACTCTAGCCTAGCTTAGTATACTCTATCATATTCTAGCCTAGCCTAGCCTAACCAAGCCTAACCTAGCTTAGCCTAGCCTAGCCTAACGTATTGTAGCCTAGCCTAGCCTACTACAGCCTAGCCTAGCCTAGCCTAGCCTAGTCTATCATATTCTAGCCTAGACTAATCTAGCCTAGCCTAATCTAGTCTAGCCCAGCCTAGCCAAACCTAACCTAACCTAACCTAACCTAACCTAACCTAACCTAGCCTAGCCTAACCTAGCCTCGCATAACCTAGTCTAACTAGCCTATTCAAGCCTAGCATAACCTAAAATAGCTTGGCCTATCCTTTCCTAGCCTACCCTAACCTAACCTAGCCTAACCTAAGCTAGTCGAACCTAACCTCGCCTAGCCTAACCTAACCTTTCCAAGCCTAGCCTAGCCTAGCATATCGTAGCCTAAGCTAGCCTAGCCTAGCCTAGCCTAGCCTAGCCCACCCTAACCTAGCTTAACCTAGTCTAACCTAACCTAGCCTAACCTACTCTATCTTAGCCTAGCCTAACCTAGCCTACTCTAGCTTACCCTAGCCCAGCCTAATTTAGCTTAGTCTACTCTAGCCTAACCTAGCCTCGCATACTCTACTCTAGACTATTCTAGCCTAGCCTAGACTAGCCCAACCTAGACTAGCCTAGCCTAACCTGGCCTAGCCTAACCTAGTCTAACCTAGTCTACTCTAGCCTAACCTAGTCTAAGCTAGTCTAACCTAGCCTACTCTAGCCTAACATAACTTAGCCTACCCTAACCTAGCCTAGCCCAACCTAACCTAGCCTAGTCTAGCCTAACCTAACCTAACCTCGCCTAGCTTGGCCTATCCTTGCCTAGCCTAACCTAGCATACCCTAGCCTAGTGTAACCTAGCCTAGCCTAACCTAGACTTGCCTAGCCTAGCCTAACCTAACCTAACCTAGCCAAACCTAACCTAACCTAGCCTAACCTAACCTAACCTAGCCTAGCCTAACCTAGCCTAGCCTAGCCTAGCCTAACCTAGCCTAGCCTAACCTAACCTAGCCAAACCTAACCTAGCCTAGCCTAGCTTAGCCTAGCTTAGCCTAGCCTAACTTAACCTAACCTAACCTAACCTAACCTAACGTAGTGTGGCCTACCCTAGTCTCAACTAGCTTATGCTAGCCTAACATAACCTAGCCTAGCTTAACCTAGCCTAGCCTAACCTAGTCTAATGTATCCTAGCTTATCCTATCTTATCCTAACCTATCCTAACTTACCCTACCCTACCCTAGCCTAGCCTAACCTAGCCTGACTTAGCTCAACCTAACCTAACATATCCTAACCTAGCCTATCCTAGCCTAGCCTAGCCTGTCTTGGCCTAGACTAACCTATCCTAACCTAGTCTGGCATACCGTAGCCTAACTTAACCTAATATAACCTAGCCTAACCTAACCTAACCTGGCCTAGCCTAACCTAGCCTAACCTAGCATAGACTAGCATACTCTAGCCTCTTTTAACCTAGCCTAACCTAGCCTAAAGTAGTCTAACCTAACATACTCTAGCCTAACCTAACCTAACCTATCCTATCCTAACCAATCCTATTCTAGCCTATCCTAGCGAAGCCTAACCTAACCTAGCCTAACTTACCCTAGCCTAACCTAGACTAGCAGAGCCTAACCTAACCTTGCCTAGTATAGCCTAGCCTAGCGACCCTAGCCTAGCCTAGCCTAGCCTAACCTAACCTTTCCAAGCCTAACCTAGCCTAGCCTAGCCTAGCCCACCATAACCTAACCTAGCCTGACCTGGCCTAGCCTAGCCTAGCCTAACCTAACCTAACCTAACCTAACCTAGCTTAACCTAACCTAACCTAGCCTAGTCTAGCCTAGCATAGTTTACTATAGCCTATTCTATCCTAGCTTAACCTAGTCTAATCTAGCCTACTCTATAGCAGCCTAACCTAGCTTATCCTAGCCTATCCTAATCTAGTCTATCCTAACCTAACCTAGCCTAGGTTAGCCTACCCTAGCCTAGCCTAACCTAGCTTAGCCTAACTTAACCTAGCCTAGCCTAACCTAGCGTAACCTAGCCTAGTCTAACTTAGCCTAACCTAACCTTACCTGGCCTAGCCTAGTCTACTGTAGCCTAGCCTAGCCTGGGTTAGCCTAGCCTAGCCTAGCCTAAACCAGTCTAACTAGCCTAACCTAACCTAACCTACCCTAGCCTATCCTATCCTAGCCTACCTAACCCTAGCATAATCTAACCTACCCTACTCTAGCCTAGCCTAATCTAACCTAACCTAACCTTCCCTAATCTAACCTAACCTAACCTAACCTAGCATGTCCTAGCCTAACCTAGCATAGCCTAACCTAACCTAACCTAGCCTAACCTAACCTAACCTAAACTAGCCTAGCCTAGCCTATTCTAACCTACTCTAGCCTAGCCTAGCCTAGCCTAGCCTAGTCTACTCTAGCCTAGTGTGGCCTAAATTAACCTTGCGTAGCCTCACCTAGCATTGGCTAACCCAACCTAGCCTAACATAAGCTAACTTTTCCTAGCCTAGCGTAGCCTAAACTAGCCTACTATAGCATATCCTAGCCTAACCTAGCATAGCCTAACCTAAGCTAACCTAGCCTAACCTAAACTAGCCTAGCCTAGCCTAGCCTATTCTAGCCTACTCTAGCCTAGCCTAGCCTAGCCTAACCTAGTCTACTCTAGCCTAGCCTAGCCTATTCTAACCTACTCTGGCATAGCATAGCCTAGCCTAACCTAGTCTAATCTAACCTAGTGTGGCCTAAATTAACCTTGTACAGCCTAACATAGCACTAGCTAACCTAACCTAGCCTAACATAAGCCAACCTTACCTAGCCTAGTGTAGCCTAACCTAGCCTACTATAGCCTAGCCTAGTCTACTCCAGCCTATCGTGGCCTAGCCTAATCTATCCTAATCTACTCTAACCTAGCCTAGCCTACTCTAGCCTAGCCTAGTCTACTCTATCCTATTCTCTCGTAGCCTACTCTAGCCTGACCAAGTCTAACCTAGCCTACTCTAGCCTAGCCTAACCTAACCTAGCCTAGCCTAGCCTAGCCTAGCCTATCCTAGCATAAACTATCCTAGCCTAGCCTAGCCTAACCTAAACTAGACTAGCCTAGGCTAATCTACTCTAGCCTATTCTAGCCTAGCCTAACCTAACCTAACCTAACCTAGCCTAGCCTAGTCTAACTAGCCTATTCTAGCCTAGCCTAGTCTAACTAGCCTATTCTAGCCTAGCCTAGCCTAACCTAACCTAAACTTCCTTAACATATCCTAGGCTAGCCTAACATGACCTTTCGAAGCCTATCCTAACCTAAGCTAACCTAACCTAGCCTAATCTAACCTAACCTAATCTAACCTAACCTGGCCTAGCCTAACATAGCATAGCCTAGCCTAGCCTAGCTTATCCTAGCTTAGCGTGGCCTAGCCTAGCTTAACCCACTCTAGCCTAGCCTAGCCTAACCTAACCTACTCTAGCCTAGCCTAACCTAGCCTAATCTAGCCTAGTCGACTCTAGCCTAGCCTACTCTAGCGTGGCCCAAACTAGCCTAGCCTACTCTAGCCTAACCTAACCTAGCCTAGCCTAACCTACTCTAGCCTAACATAGCATAGCCTAGCTTAGCCTAGCCTAGCTTATCCTAGCTTAGCGTGGCCTAGCCTAGCCTAACCCACTCTAGCCTAGCCTAACCTAACCTAACCTACTCTAGCCTAGCCTAACCTAACCTAATATAGCCTAGCAGACTCTAGCCTAGCCTAGCCTAGCCTACTCTAACCTGGCCTAGACTAGCCTAGCCTAACCTAGTCTAACCTAGTCTAACCTACCCTACTCTAGACTAACCTAACCTAGCCTAGCCTAGTCTATTCTAAGCTAAGGTGGCCTATCCTAACCTAGTGTAACCTACCCTACTCTAGACTAACCTAGCCTAGCCTAGCCTAGCCTAGCATAACCTAACCTCATCTAACCTAGCATGGCCTCACGTGTCCTAGCCTAACCTAGCCTAATTTAGCCTAGTCTACTCTAGCCTAGCCTAGCTTAGCCTACTCTAGCCTCACCTAGACTAACCTAGCATACTCTAGCGTAGCCTAGCCTAGCCTCACCTATCTTAGCCTAGCCTAGCCTAGCCTATCATCACCTAGCCTAGCCTAGCCTAGCCTATCATAACCTAACCTAGTCTAGCCTAACCTAAGCTAGCCTAGATTAGCCTAGCCTAACCTACTCTAACCTAGCCTAGAGTCACCTAGCCTAACCTACTCTAACCTAGCCTAGCCTCACCTATCCTATCCTATCCTAGCCTAGACTAAGTTAACCTAGCCTACCCTAGCCTAATGTAACCTAACCTAACCTAGCCTAGCCTAGCCTAGCCTAATCTAGCTTAACCTAACCTAGCCTAATCTAGCTTAACCTAACCTAGCCTAATCTAACTTAACCTAACCTAGGCTATCACAACCTAACCTAATCTAATCTAATCTAACCCAACCTAACCTAAACTAACCTAACCTAACCTAGCCTTTAAATTTTAAAATCATTTAAAAAAATAAACTAAACCAAACAATATTAATAAAGAAATCATTCAAAAATAAATTAAATTAAATATTATTAAAAAAGTTTAAATATAGCAAAATTTATTTAAAACAAAATAAATGTATCAAATATAATTTAACATGGAAAATATATTGAACTTAACCACACTAATAATGCAGTATAAGTTATAAAATATAAATGAAAAACATATATGTAAAATGTGAACCTAATAATTCAAAATCATTTTGAGAAATCCAATTAAACTAGACTAAATTTTTAAAGAAATTAATTTTTATTAAAAAAAGCTATCCAAAACTGATTTTGAAATCCACAAATAAAAGAAACTAATATTTATAATTGAAAATGAAAACTTGTAAATAAATAAATAAATAAAATAAAATAAAAAATAAAAAATAAAAAATAAAATAATTTAAATAATACTAATATTTATAATTGAAAGAACAATCACACAAAACTACAAAGAAACTAATTTAAATAAAACTACGAACTTAGAAAAACCAAACTACATCATTGAATAAACAGAATGATCGAAACTACAGTAATAAATTAAGCCGAGGTAAAGAATCAATAAAAACTAGTCTCATAAAATAACATAAAATAAGCTTCTCTTCTCAATAAATAATATAGAGAGAAAATATTAAAATGGAATATAATTTGAGATGTATATGAATTCTTCGTTCAATGGATGTATGGTTGATTCAGAAAATACTGAAGCCTACGTTTCAGTCATTGCAGGGTTGAAAAGAATGATAGGATAGATGGTTTCCCACCTTCTCGTGGTGGCTAGGCTTAATTTAATAAGCACGGAACAGATGGGATGATGTGATTGGAACTGAGTAACGTGTTGATTGATGGATACATAACGTGTTAATTGATGGATTCTTGGTGTGGTTTAACTTGGGAAGCAGGTTGTTATTCTTGAAATTATTTCACTTGGGAAGCAGGTTGTTGTTATTCTTGAAAATTTCAAGGATAATGTTTAATATTTTATTAATTTATAAATATTTTTTTTTTTTGAAAAAAGTTAAAGTTAACCAACAATATAATCTATGTAATCAAAATCCTCAAAACAAACATATAAGATATCAAAGAAATGACAGGTTTGATTTAAACGTATATTTGATAAATGCAAAACAAAGAAGTATCTATGCGGACAGATTTGATTTAAGTTATATTTGGTAGATGCAGAACAAATTTTAGATGTGGGGAAATATTCATAATTGTTACCCACATTGGCTGACAATTTCTTCCTCAATGCATCATAACTAGAAATGACTCTAGAGTTCTAAGCTTCTAGGACTTTATCGTAACTCCAGTTACAGATTAATGTTAAGGTTCAACCATGATTTCCATGTTTACAAGAGCAAGTCATGACATGGTTGAATCAGAGAAATGGGTTGAAACGGGTTGGGTGAATTTTCAAGAGAATATTTGGTAGATGCAGAACAATTTTTAGATGTGGGGAATTATTCATAATTGTTACCCACATTCGCTTACATTTTCTTCCTGAATGCATCAAACTAGAAATGACTCTAGAGTTCTAAGCTTCTAGGACTTTATAGCAACCCCAGTTACAGATAATGTTTAAGGTTCAACCATGATTTCCATGCTTACAAGAGCAAGTCATGACATGGTTAATTAGAGAAATGGGTTGAAATGGGATGGTTGAATTTTCAAGAGAATATGGCCTCATGACAGACAATGACATTTGCGTTCCTCTCAAGAGAATATGGGCTCATGACAGGCAATGTAATCGATGCGAAGATAATATAATCGACGGGAAAACTGCATGACAGGAATAACAGGGATGAAGATGTGTTCTGGGCCTTACATGGTGGGGGTGGTTCTTGAATGGGAGATTGACTGCTAAGACTCCCGCTGGTGATCACTGTGAAAATCACAGTGCTCATGGTCTAGAGCTACACAACGTGACCGACCAGGGTCACAGAAGGAAAATAGTGGCTCTGAATTTTCATGGGTCGAATTTTTCAATGGTGACTGGGTTTCTCAGGCATAGATAGCCTTGTGGGACCAATTTTTCTCACCTCACCTTAAAATCTCTAAACCACATCGATGGAACCCTATTGGTTGATCGAAATCTCCTGCAAGAACTTAATAAATGGATAAGCCCATTTTTCAAGGAAATGTAACATGGCCATACGACCCGTGCCCTAAAATCCATTACCAAAGAGTTTCCAGAGCTGGGTGTCAACGTTTCTGTTCCAAGGAGCTAAGATGAATCAAATCCGTTCTATATTTCTTGGGCCTCAAAACCACTCGAATCCACGACACGAAGAATCTACGCTATAGGTATTTCTCCAACAAGAACGGTAGGCTTCCATTGGAGGAACCGAAAGGGTACATAATCCCTTATCCCTATGGAAAGAACGATGCATGATGTCCTGTTAATTTTGATTCTATCCGACAATATTAATAGCATTAAATTATTCATTGTAAATTATTCGAATTTAATTAATAAATGAACAGAGGGCCAATGTTTCAAACCAGAGTCACCATAAAAAAAATCTGCAAAATATATTTACAGATAAACCATGAAAAAGGAAATGGATGTACATCACATATGCCATAAAGCCATGACATGTCTCTTTGCCTACTCTTTTAAATCCAAATAAAAAATAGAATATAAAACATAGAGCTACTGGCCATTAATGCAGTTACAAAATAAATCAAATGTTTACATAATAAATCAAATGTTTGGGATGTTACAGAAGAAATCAAATGTTACAAACAAGGTATTAATAAAAAAAATATAAAAACACTGGAAAATGATAGAGAAACCTACCTGTATTTCATTCAAATGGGTTTTTACTTAAAACTATTTTAATTCAAGAAACACAAAATAAAGATCCAGAAACTTACCAGTAGTCCATTGAACTAGGCTTATATGTGTATGCTTCACAGCCCACCATTCGTGTATTCTTTATCTGCTAAGAGAACAATTGAAATCAGAAGCGGTAGCACTACAAGAAAGCTAAATCAGGAGAAATTCAAAATACCCACGAGACAAAATATTTAGAGAAGTACCATTTGTAATTTTTTTTTTGAAATGAATGAAGATTCAAACCATTAACCACATATTGCTGGATTGAATTGGATTGTTAGTTTCCCAACCTTATCAATGCATAAAAAACGTACCTCATGGGTGATACTACAAACAGAATCAAATCTGAAAATATGTAAATTCCCATTCATGATCCATACCCAAAAATAACCATACCCAAAATAACTCGCAGAGATGCAAACAAATCCACTTCCAAGAGTGTACGGCACATCTACACAAATTAAAAACCATTTTTGGAAAGGAGAAGAGAATCTGAAAGTAATTGAACCAGTGAACTTGATAAGCAAAAAGCTCATTATATAACTCTGAACGACCGGATAAGAAAAATCCTCATAGCAAAATAACTCTTGACTCATAACTTTTTTTCATCCACCGCTAGGACTTTGCCAAAGTCATTTCTAGCGATTTGGAGTGATGGTGCCACGCCATTTCTAGCTGTTGGCATTTCTAGCCGTTTGGATTGATGGTTCCACCTCATTTCTAGCCGTTTGTCTAGCTCATTTCTAGCCGTTGTAGCCATTTGGAGTGATGGTGCCACTTTCTATTATTGTCTTTGTAAGTACATCAACCATGTTGATTGTGATGTGGCACTTCGTTATCATGGAGTCAGCTAACAGCCCGTAAAAGATTCCATGCCAACAACGATTGTTCATGGCGTCATCATTTTCTAATATAAAAGATTTGTTATAAGATTATAACTATTTATAATACAAGATAATATATGTAAAATAACATGACACTGTACTCAAAAGCATGAAATGATGGATTCTTAGGTTTAATAATATAAAAGTTTACCATTCAAATTAAAAGCAAGAAATAACAGATTTTTAGATTTAATAGTATTGAAAGTTTATCATATTTTTAAAAATAATAGATGAAATCATTATTTTTAAATGTGTGTATTAAATGTAATACAAAGTAAATTAAAATAATAGATTTTAGGTTATATGGTTTATGGTTAATAAAGATTAGGGTTTATATATAATATGTAATTGTTAAGACTATTTTATTAATAGATATTTTTAGAATAATTAGAGAACATGTAAATCAACAAATCATTAACTTAAAATAATACAATATGTTTTTTAGGGAACCTAAAATGGGAGGAATTCTAGCTAGAATATAAGACCATTGCACTTTTTTGTTTTCTTTAGTAATGGAAATGCAAACACAAAGAAAGAGGAATTTATTACAAATTTTCGCTTCACGACATGGCCTAAGTGGCTACTACAAAATCTTATTGGTCATCTATTATTTCCTAACATCTCATCCATTGATACTTTTCACAACTATGAAACAAGTACAAAGCTAAAAGAATTGAATCTCTTCTCTTTAAGTGGCATAATATTTAATATAGCCTAAGGGACATCTAGATTTAAGGCCTTTGCATTCCTCTACCCTCAGTTAGTACTAGGTTTTAGACCATTTAGAATATTCTTAAAGTATACACTAGGAAAAATTTTAAGTATGAAAATTTATCTCAAATTGTATAATTTTTGGCAAATCTACTAGCTGCTTAAATTGATTGGCCATATTTATCTTAAAATATTCATATTTATAACAATTATATATACTCTCTATAAAATTTTGATGATTTGTTGCATAAAACAATTTAATGGTATAAAATTTGTATGAATCATTTAAGAAAGAAAAAGAAAAGTGGAATATTTTATTGGATAAAGCATGGAAAATAAGTCCATCTATGAAATTTTGCTCCTAAGATTTCCCATGGTCTAGATGTAGGTAGGTCCACATGTCCCATCTACTTAGTATGATGGTGGCCAACAAGGAAGCTCCAATTGTGGGAGGAATAATTTTCATATATGAGCTCCTATTGAGGTGGTTTTTACACCATTCTAAAAGTCGCTATATGAAGAAATGTGTCATAACACTTTATGTTGCTGTTGTGAATTTTTTACTCAAGAAATTTCCATTTCATTGCTCAAAACAGACCTACAAAATTTTAAACCTTGAGTCTCTTAATTGGGATGTTCCACTAACTTAAAAGGTACTCCCCCAATAGAAACACCTAATGTATGGGACACAAATGTGGGAATATGAATCTCACTAATGAATGGAATCAAGGTGGACATAATGGCTCCATATTATACATTTCAAAGTGGGAATAATTCCTTCTGTATTAGATGAGCCACTAGTTTTGGGCATCATGTGAGAACTACACAAAAGGAAAAGAGAATCACCAAAATGAGGTCTATTCAATTGAACAAGTGAAAAGTTTAAAGTATATATCAAAGGAGGATTGTAATTCAATGGAATATCTTCATTGATGAATTCAAATTTTTTCTTTTAATATTGCTATGTCTATCTTGTCTGAGTCCTACCTATAATTATGTTTATGCCATTATTTATGCATAACTACTATTGATTAATGGTTTATGATTCCTCTACCTCTGAGGAAATCATATGATACTTCATCATTCAATTTTTTTTTCATATATCCATTTACTTATTGAGGCCCCTAGCCACCTCCACATATCTTGCTACTATTGTTCCTGAATTAGCTAGTAGCTAACACTCATTATGATGATAGTTTCGCAACCATTTTTTAGCTAATAGAACTTGATCTATGCCATATAAAAAATGTTTCAAGTTCTATTAGTATTGAGGCTTAAGCCTAATATAAGGGTCCAAACCTCTTAATAAAATAACACTTAATAACTGACCTCCCAACATCTAGCATCCATGTCACTTGCTACTGCCATCCAATTTCCATATTAGCACCATTGCACAGCCTAATCCATATCACTTTGCCACATAATGTGTCCATGTCAACAACATGTCATTGCCATGTCTATGCCACATCAATGCCATGAAATATCCGCATCTATGCCACATGATCACTACATTAGTGCCACATCATCACCATGCCAATGCCATGTTATATCTATGTGGGTGGAAAATCAAAGCCACATTATTGTCTACTACATCAGGGAATTCCTAAATCTAAATATTTTTCTATGTAAGCTATTCCCATCATTATATCTACTAGATTTCCAATGATATGTACTTTATGAGGCTCTTTTCTTTGTCTTCTTTCTTTCTTTTTATGCATAATTAATTTTGTTTTGTGCTTATTGTTGTAGTAGTTAATGGAACACAAAATTTGACATCCAAAAAGTGTTTCAAGTTCTATTAGTATTGATGCTTGTGATGAATATAAGTGTCCAAACCTCTAGATAGACTGACACTCAATAGTTTACCTCCCGCTATCTAGTATCCATGTCACTTGCTACTTCCATCCAATTTCCATCTTAGCACCATTGTACACTCTAATCCATATAACCTTAACAAATAATTCATTCATTTTTTGCATATTGTTGTAATAGGTATAAAAACCCCAAAATTTTGGGCTTCAGCCAAATTTTGAAGTCTAATTCATTCAAATTATAAACTTATACATGGTTATGCTCACGAGACTCTACTTCATAAGAGAATTTAAACTTGAGTATGTTGTGAGAAGCTACACGATGCAACACACACTCACAACACTTTAAAGCACTACTTGGAAGTATAGCACAATGCCCTTCTTCATGTCTTTCAAATCGCATTGTCACAACACTATCAACTATCTCCTTACGATGGGGAATTTGTGGCAAATTAATAATACTCACATGTGCGAGAAACAATATAAGCCCTATTCCCCATATTCATTTTCACAGTGAGTTTTTTTGCATGCATCCTCTACACAATGTAACATTTTTATGTATTCCATGCATTCTCTTTGAACCATAACATGTCCCCCTACATGTGACTATATTGACAATTTGTGTTTTTCTATGAATTTTTATTTTTTGGTTAAATTAATATATCATTGTGAATATTTTTGAAATGACAGGTATAGTAGACCTTTAGTGTGTCATTATTTCATCATAATTAGAGGAAATGGCCCCACAAAATAAAATTCCAAAAAAAGAGATTGAGGAAAAATGGAAAGAAGAAGTTTTTATGGCTTCAATTCCCACACACACACACACAAATTTCTTTACTTGCAAATCCATGTCAATTACTAGGTTACAAATATATCAATTGTTTTCTTGAAAACAAATCACGTATGAGGAAGAGGATGGTGATGTATATGATAATGTCATAAGGTCTTACTTTCACGTGTTTGCATCATGTTCCACAGTTTCCATTTATGGGGAGACCATTAAATGGATTATAAAGTGCATTGATGTTAGAGATATGGCACTTAGAGATAGCCATGGTGAAGGTATAATTATATTCATATATCCCCACAATGTTTAGTACTGAAAATTGCCTAGATATCAAGCAGCACTTAGGGAAAATCGGTACAAATATTTTTCATGTGCCTATAGTACTGTCACCTAGAATTTTGTGTGAACCTAGGGTTGATAAATTGATTTGAGGAGCCTCCGGGAGTTGCAACACTCTTGGTTCAATACCAAGGCTCACGAGGAATGTCATGTGAAGGTAAAGGAAAGAATCCCATAAGAGATGAATTTTCAAACAATCCTACCCGAACACTCTCGTAGTTACTAGCGTTATCTCCAATAAATGGTACAATATTATCCATAGAGTTAGGTTTGGTAAATGATATACAATAATTAAGTTGTTTGATCATGAAAATATTTCCTTCATGGGGAAAGAAAGGCACATAAAACACTAAATACATGAAAATAGACATGGCATAAAACAAACTATGACTAAGGAGAAGCTTATAATCTAGGGGAGTGTCTACAACTTCAACATCAACATACACGGTCTTCCCCCTAGCTTGATGGAAAAATTTGGAAGAAACCCCTGAGGTACAAAATTGTGTCATGCAAAGGCTTGTAAAATGGTACTAGACTTCGTGAGTGTCGGTGACTTAAGAGATATTTAGTATGATGTTGACTTCAAAGTGCAACATAAATCATGAGCAAATATTCACACTGTGATTTGAAAGGAAAAATAATGGCAAATTTGACCATGAGGTGCATCAACATCAAAGGTAATCAAAATAGACTCTGAGGAATCAACCCCTTTGATGAAAATTAACAAGGCTTTGAATTTCTAAGGGCATATTTGAAAAACCTCTAAGGTTGACGTGGCACATGGTGCTTGGACAAGATCATCAACAATACTATAGTGTTGGGTAGCCCACACATTAGGGTTGTGTGTTGAAATTCAAACTGCACACTTGAGTGGGTGATATATTAGTTCTATAGGCTTATCTAATATGAGTGGTACACGAGAAGTAGTAGGGGTAGATACGTCCTTAAGAGAAGAACTCGACTTAGGAAGGTCATAATATTTTTTTTGCACAGTCACATTAACCTCTTATTAATACATGAGGATTGGTGCATTGATAGCAGCAGGATGAAATTGTGACCCCTATTGCCCACTCATGGAGGTTGATAGGTATACAAACATTTTTTGTTGTGTTTGGGTGGGGAATGGATGAGTAGATACAATAGGTTGTTGAGTAGTTTTCATTTGTGTAAGCATAAAATGGACCTCATCCATATGCAGGCACTCATGATTTAAATGTTATCCCTGAAAATTATTGCAACAAAATTTGATCTTATGATGTTGTTCACTTGTTCCCCAACCCTAAGTAAGTTTGGTTTATTGATTATCCCGAGGATATTTATTCTCTTGTGTATTATTTTTGTTCCATTTTCCACCATGTTTCTAGATGTGGAATTCACTCTAGGAACCTCGACAACCTACTCAGAAGAGGTGGGTGCTTGATGAAAGTAAGGAGAAATTTTTAAGGCTTTAGAATTGGCTATAATTTTCCATATTCGAGCAACTAATTGGATCACAGTATCAAAATACAAAGAACCAATCAATCCATCAGAGCTTGGTTCAGGATTGGACCATTAGGGGACCATCGAGGGGTGAGGAACATTGAGAAGAATCTAGTACAATGTGGCCACTTGAAAATAAATCAAATCAAGGTGTTGAGGACATAAAATGTATTTCTCCTCCATATCTTCCCCAATCGTAGTGGCATCCCGGGAAATCTGATATTGAAGGGATTGAGTGAACTGGTCTCTGAGAACATCATCTGGGAGTCTATTTTGTCCTAATCTCCTGTAGTTTTTCTAATCATGGATATGATCAGAAGTGTGGGTGGAAACATGAACATCTTTTTTAAAGTTGTAAAAAAGGTTATTCTCAAGATCCTTCCTCATAGGTAGTTGGAAATGGTTCAATAAAGTTCTAGCCAAGGAAGGAAAGCCACTATTGAATGTTACATCAAGTTAAATGTAACATTTGGATGCATCCCCCATGAGAGTACAATGGAAAATTCTCAACCTCACAAAATCATACACCAAATAATTCGATGAACACCATAAATGGAAGGTGTTGACATGTGTCGGAGTATTTTCTTGAGGTTTACCTTTAAACTTAGGAGTATAAGATGGTAGCTTGGTAGGCATAAGTGGCCACCTAGGATATGATGTATGGGATCATTAATAAATTTATATAGATAAGATAAATCAATAGGGGTAATAAAAGGAATTTTTAATTGATCATATGGATCATAAGGGCCATAACCTACAAATTAGACCATAACTTCCTCCCATCCCATAAGGAAAGGTAGTAAGATTAGGACCAAGGTTGTAGCTTATCCCATGATTTTATATCCTAGGTTAACAGTGGAGGTGTAAGGATTATTTCGTCTAGGGAAAGTGACCCAAGAGTACAAGGGAACCCCATAAGCTTGACTTCCTATAGGATTATACCAACACTAGAGAATGGACACCTATGTATACTAGCCCCACTAGAGAAGGAAGCTCTAGAGAAAGGTACCCCTCGAAAAATAGAACTTAACCCAACTTGAGATGTATTTCCATTATAAAAACTTCCCCCGGGATGAGAAAAACCAATGAATAATCCTCCCATCATGTTTCTTGATGTAAAGGTACTCATACCCAAGTTAGAAATTGTAGGATGAGATGAGCTAGGAGTAAATATCTCAGTTCCTATAGGCTGAGTATAAACTAACCTTGCTCCAAACATAATGCTAGAAGAAGGCGTAGGCACATATAATGGTGTAAAACTGGATGAGGTCATAGACGTGACTAGTGGAGTGCCCTAACAAGAACTGAGAGGTTTGGAAGGGGGTATATATTCGTCCACACTAAGTGGTGGTAATGATGATATGAAAATATAAATTTTCATCTGAAAAGGTAAAGTAGAAATTCCTCCCTCCATGGAGAAGTGTTTTCACTGAAAAGTACTCACATGTAATAAAATTCACTACCATCAGGTCTCAACTACAATAAAATTGGGCCGACAGTGTCAGTTAAAAGTGGACTATAATGTGGTAAGGGAATTTCGTCAACTACTGCATTAGTAATAGAATCATCCTCCCTAAGACCAAGGTTATCCCCCTAACTTTCTTATGGTCTAAGTCTTGTAATGCATAAATTAACCTAATGAGAAAAATGGTTACTTCATTCAGCCATGGTGAGTATAGATTGATTAACTAGTTAGCACAATAAGATACTCTTGTAGCCAAACTACGACTTGGGCCAAACAACACATAGTAAAAGAAGTCCTAGAGGTAAGCACACACAAACCAAGAGATAAAAGAGGCATCTTCCCACTTCTGGATCCCTACTTGATCATGGAAGAGGTCAACATTGAATATGTTGTTGGGATAGTTATAACAAGGACCTACATAAAAAAAATTTTAAACCTGTTCAAAGTACCGTTATTAGCCATAGGGTACCCCCAGGAGGATCGAGTGAGTATGCTTGAAATATTCCCTGGGTATAGAGAAGATGAACCCCTCCCCGTCACCCTGTGTAAAAGCTCATAATGGAAGGCCACTATGGTTACCATCAACAATAACATTTCCTAGGGGAAAATTCGTGCCAAATTCACATGCAAGGATAGGAAAAAAAAGTCCAAAACCCCCTTGACAGATCCCTCAAATTGAGGTGCACTCATCCCAAGTTCCCCCTAAGAGCTACATGAAAATGCAAGTAACCAATTTGTAATACATGAAAATTCCACAATCCACAGCACCAATTCTAATGAAGTGGGTTATGAAAAATCCACATTCCACACCTCATGATTGACCCTTGTGTTAGAAGGGATTCCTAGAACGTGCCACTAAAAATGGATTTATACTCAATACCTCAATATGTTAAGTTTATTTCCTAGTCCTTGAGCAGTTTACCTCGCACTCCTAGTCCAAGACCCTAGCCTAGACTTATTTTTGTGTACAATTAGTGAAAATAAAAGATGAGTTTAATTAATTTTATTAAAGCGTTAATTTTACAAGGATTTTTTTTACTCAATAGGGAAATGGCCCAAAACTTGAAAGGGGTGAGTATAATCTTGTAAGTAACACCCTGATGTTGCTATATGGAAATGCACAAGTCAATTTTCAATTCGATGAAACCTAACCACTGAAGAGTAAATAACCTTTTTCTTTTCAGTGAAAATAACTTCTACAAACACTCCCACTAACGTTTTAAATGAAATTCACAAATTTTATAATAACACAAACCCAATAAAACAACCTAAATGAAATCACTCAAAACAGTGAAAAGAAGACCCCCAAGCAAGAACAAAATACACTCAAAATCTCAAGACTTTGGATTTTGCAAACAAAAAGAGTTGAAACACAAGAGAGGAAGAAAATGAAGAGAAAAGGGACAATGAAAATGAAGTAGGGTTCTATCTCAATGCATAAATAGAGAGTGATTTGAAAAGGCTAGAACTCATAACCCTAAATCAAGGAAAAACTAGCAATGTGTGAAATTAGGTTGAAATTATTTGTGATTAAGGATTGAATTTAGCAGGAACTGCGTGAGCAAGGCAGGTTGTTTGGAGGTAGAAAATTGATTGAGTATTGGCCTAATTTTATCTGAGACAGTGTGAGACAATTAGCTGAATACAGGAGGATTATTGTGAGAAGAATTTTATGTGATTGTTTCATGATTCCTTGTGGAATATACAATATATGATAGAGGGGTTTTGACCAATAATCTTTCCCCAGGAATATCTGGTGTTGTCTTTTGATCTATTCTTCTTTGCTTCATGTGATTGGCAATTGTCTTGTTTTTAATTCTGCAAAATATTTGTAGAAACGATTTAGTATTTAAATTTATTACATGTTCATAAGGTGAATCCAAGATATACATGCATGCTGTATAATTTTCTACATGGTATCAGAGTTGTGTTATAAATTTTCTACATGGTATGAGAGCAGTAATTATTTGGGTGCGCGAGTTTGCAGAGAATATATGAAAATTTTGATGAATATTTAAAAAAAAAATAGCATATTTGGATTCCTTGTGAAAAAATACCAAAATTGGAAAAAAAAATCGGTCGAATTAGAGCTTAGATGAGGGACATATCATCAATTTAAAATCATCTGTTTTGTTAGAAAATTTTACAACGACGGGACAATTACAATGAGCGCGAGTGAAGAACCTACATGCACTGAGGTGAAAGATGCATGCAAAAATTTGAGGAGAAAATCAGAGGTTAGTGACTTGGTGGTTGAGAGGGAGGCTCTTAACATGCAACCTGAGAAGTAGTCTCAGAAGGTTGTGGAGTAACCACAACTGGAGATGCAGAAGAATCTTTATAGATTTGATGTAGATGTGATTTCTACAAAGCTTCATGCCATTGGGAAGTGTGAGAAATCCATGTGAGAGGGAGCTTGATTTTCATGTAGATAAGAGTGAACATCAAGATGTGGAGCAACCACATGCGGAGGATCAAGGAGTGGGAGAAACCACTCATGCAGAGAAATTTTGAGCTAGATGGGTAGAGGGAGTGCATGCCGCTATACTACCAGGTGAGAGGTGGGGTGACATGCATGAATAATCCCAAGAAAATTTTTTGGGCATGATTGATTGAGATGGTGTGGATCTCATGAATCGAAACTAGCTGCTAGGAGCCCACAGAGCAGCAGTAGCAGGATCAGTTGGATTGATGCAGTTAGATGTCGTGAGGACATGAAATAAAAGTGACAGTTTCAGATACTAGAGCACAGATCAGAGTTGGTATCAAGTGCAGAGTGCATGGATGCAGGCGTCAACAACACAGAGGATCCAGTAGACATGTGCAGTAGCTAGCAAAAGGTTAGAAGACTTTGATGAAAGATGCATTATACTAATTCATTTGTTTGGAGGCTATTCAGTTTCGGAAGTGTTTCTTGCAAAGGTTGCATGTATGATAAACACTAGCAAAGTGTTGCATGTGCGAGAAGCACTAGAGAAGTGTCGCATGCATGGAGTTGCATGTCGCATGCAAGGGTTGCATGTCGCATGCATGGAGTTTCACATCGCATGCAAGGACAGTCCTTTCTTGCTGAGAGGGAGTGTTGAAGTTTGCAATAAGAAACAGTGAAATTGGCATCGGGAAACATCATTCATGATCCTAGTGAAAGTTAAGCACCTGCACTAGGGTGGGGCCCACACAGGCTATTTTTAGGTGAATGTCTATTTTTATATGAATGTCTAATTTTATTATCCCTTAATTTAGATGTACATTAAACAGTAATCTATTCTCAATGTGGACTTGAAAATAGTTAATTAAAGTGGCAAGTCAGTTAGCTAAGTGAATTTCGAGTTAAGTGGTTAGTTGGTGGGACATGCAGGTTGACTTTAGTTGTAATTGAATGATTCTAGTTGTAACGGAGTTGGAAGTACAATGGTGCATGAGTTGTGCAAGTTATAAATTAGTTTAAATCAATTAAGTGAGTTAAAGTCAGTTGTGCTAGTTGTAACTGCAGATACACTAGTGAGAGATCAAGTGAATTAAATATTAATTAATTAACATGTAGTGATATCACATGCAACTGATGTTTTTACTCATTAGGGGAATTTTGAGGTCTAAAATGGGCCTCCTAAGAAAAATGTACAACAAAATTAAACTTTATAACAACCAATAGGATTCAAGATGATGATGTCAACCATGGGGGATGATTTACCATTTTTTAAATAAAAGGGTAAAAATATTAAAAAATAATAAAATAATAAAACTACTTTTTCAACTCATATTTTAAACTTATCTCCCAAAATTTTTACTCAAATTTCGTGTGGGAGTACTCGTTTGATGCAAAATTTAATTCCTCATCCAAGGATTACCCATGTTGCATACTTTCGATGAACTCTACTACACGAAAAATGAGAAATACATAAAAAACGTGATTGTAATCACGTTTTTTTATGTATTTCTCATTTTTCGTGTAGTAGGACCCATCAAAAGTATGCAACATGGGTACTCCTTGGATGAGGAATTAAATTTCGCATCCAACGAGTACTCCTGCTCAAAATTTGAGTAAAAAATTTAGGAGATAAGTTGAAAATATGAGTTGAAAAAGTAGTTTTTTCATTTTTCCCTCTAAAATTTGATGATGTCATCAAATCTTTTTTATTTTTTCCACTATTATTTTATAATTTCCTTAGGAGGCCCATTTTAGACCACAAAATTCCCCTAATGATTATTAACTGCATGCATTTCAGTTCCAGTGGAGAACTAGTTGATACAAGGTGAAAGAGAAGTGTAACTATTAGTTGTGATATTAGCAAGCTACCCAGGTGTAGTTAAAACACCACAGGATGCCCATGATACTCAACGTAGTTGAGGAAGGCTGAAATTGTTTGTGATTAAGTATTGCATTCATCAGGAACTACGTGAGCAAGGCAGGCTGTCTGGAGGCAGAAAATTGGCTGAATATTGGCCCAATTTTATCTGATACAGTGTGAGACAATTAGCAGAATACATGAGGATTCTTGTGAGAATAATTGTGTGTAATTGTTTCATGATTCCTTATGGAATATACAATATATGATATAGGGGTTTTGAGAAGTAAGCTTTCACCAGGAATATCTGGTGTTTTGGTTTTGATCTATTCTTCTTTGCTTCATGTGCTTGGCAATTGTTTTGTTTTTAATTCCGCAAAATATTTGTAGAAGCGATTTAGTATTTAACTTTAGTACATTGTTAGATATGGTGAATCCAAGATATACATGCATGTTGTATAATTTTCTACATGGTATTAGAGCTATGTTATAATTTTTCTACAATCTTGATGTGATTTCTAATGCTTGGTATTTGGTCACACAGGTGAATATAACTCTAGCAAGATCCTTCCAGAAAAATCCCTCTGCCAAAATGCAGTATTTATTTTCTTTCATTTTTAAAGATTGAATTTTTCCTTCAGTAGCTTCGGTGGGCATTCCAAATTATGCAAAATAAGATGATGTCTTGATACTAGGGAGAATTTTTAAATTTTTAAATTTCATTTAGCAAGGGTTCATATGTATTCCTTCCGTCTGGTGGGAAGGGTTATTTTGGATTTATTCCTATTTGAAAGAGATGTTATTTTGGATTATATTAATCCAAAGAAGGAGGTTCTTATGGATTATCCTCTTTAAAAATGTTGCAAAGATATTTGTTGTCACCTGTCTCTAGTGCAACATGATTTAAGGATCTATTTTACCATTGTAGATGGTATATATGCTATCACCTTTCAGTGTAGAACATATTCGTGAAATTACTTAAAATATTTTACCATAGGGTATGCTTGCTTATAAAATATAATGTATTTCAATTCAACATATATGAGGGAACGATTAAAGAAATATATAGGATGCTCCTACCCTTCTTTACTCTTTTACAACAAAATCAATGTTATTGTTTTTTTAGATGCAAATGAAAGAATATGAAATTGTTTAGAAAAATTAGGACTCACTAGAACCAAAGCTTCCATAATGGTTTTCTTGATCTTCTCAAATTATTCTCATGCTTTTGAAGTCCACCTCACTATCTTTCTTAATAATACTGGTAATGTACTTCAATAGATTCGCAGGGTTTGCAATGAATCTATGTAGGAAGTTGATCTTGCACAAGAAGGATTAATTTTTTTTCCTATGGTATGTCAATATTTGAAATAGCTTCCATACACTCCATGTGAATTTTGATGCCTTATTTTGATAAAATATGTCCCAACTATTTCCCTTCTTGCAGTGAAAATAATGAATTCTTAGTATTTAATGAAAGAAAAAATTTCTTGCATTTGAGGAAGGTTTGTCTCAAGTTCTCTAGATGGTCTTCAAATATTTTTTATAAAATAATCATGTCATCTGGGTAGATACTATGAACCGGTCCCTTTCTCCTACAAATGCAATACACATAGCTCTTCAAAATGTAGTTCCCACATTCATCAACTAGAAAGGAATTTTATTGTACATAAAGGAAAAGTGTCCCTCATGGTGTTGTGAATGTTGTCTTATCTTTTTCATCACTGTGCATCATTATCTAGTTGTAACCTGAGAAGCCATCCATCATCAATATTTCGCATTCTCCTATAACTTTTTGCAGTAATTTATCCATCTTAGAAAGAGGATAATTGTCTTTTAATGAACATCGTTTCAGATTTCTAAAATATAAACATAGTATGCTATCTCCATTTTTCTTTTGTACGGGCACTAGATTAGCCACCTGTTGAATGCTTGAAAATCTTTGCCTCTACATCGGGGATAACCACCTAGACAGAAACTTAAAACCTCTCCTTTTTTGTTTCGAATAGTGGCTCTGACTAGGGATAAAGGGACCCCTTTCCCTTTAAAAATATATGTGTGAATGGATGTAAAGTAAATGAAAGTAATGGAATGTTTAAAAAAAAAAGACAATGATAAATAAAATAGACTTAATCTATATATTTCCCGGGGCAATATTTCTTTGTATGTGATTTCTAAAATATTTCATGCAACATAGAATAATATAGATCATTAAACACTTTATGGAAAGATTAGCGACTAAGATTAACTAATTTAATTAAATAGTTTGTTAAATTAGTTGATTAAATCAATCACATAAAAGATATCATTGTTTCACATATGCTTAAAAATATACAATCATACACATCAATAGAGACAAATGTTTGAATATTTTTAAAGCATACATATAATGAAACAATTTATAGAAAATTCACTAACTATATCATCAAATCAAAGTAACAATATAAAGATAATAGTACTTGATACATTAAGACTATGCTCATGAAAAAGATAGCTTCCAATTCAAATTTTCTATTAGATAACTTAAAAGTAACAGTAGTGCAAAATTCAAATATGTATTACAAAACTTTAGAACCCCTTCTATAAAATCATGAGAAGGGTTTTATAGTCTATTAATATTACAAATATAGTAAAGTAAAACAAAATATCTAGAAATGGTTCCAACAAATTGATTTAGGATAAAGTAGAGAAAAAGAAAGACATTTTGTTGTAACAACAAGATCATAGCTATGATGAAGTTTGCTTTCCCATTTTCTCACTGAGTCCACATATGTATACCATTTGCTTTAATTGGTGGGGGATGAATCGGTTACATACAAATCTTCCCTTTAAATATTGCATCGCTAAGTGTCGAGAGGAGATGATCTGCCGATTTTGAAAGACAGCTTAGCATAAGAAAATGACTATATGGATTTACCAATAGTTTCCAATGGGTCTCGAGGTTTAATTTTAATAAGTTCTTGATATATTCAGCCTTCTTGTTTGATAAATATTGCCAATATTTTGTAAAATATTTGACATCTGGAAATGTGTCTTGTGGGCATTATTTGATTATATTAGCTTTCAATAGCTTATCATTGATGTATTTAGTGAGATTGGAGGTGAGGTATCTGGTTCTAATGATTTCTATATCTTCTTGTTTGATATTCATTTCCCAATCACCAAAAAATAATATATTTCTGATATTATTCAATTTGGGGAATATCGAGCATTCTTCTCTTAGAAATGTCTTGTCAATCGATATGCTTAGAAATATTTTCATCACCTTATTCATAAAATTGACTCAAATCGGATAATTTGTTAATAAAAAAATCATTGGTTTTTCATAAATAATAAATTATAGTCAATTTTTTTACAAAATATGACTTGTTGTTGAGCAAGGAGTTTATTGAGCTCTCCTGTTTCCTTTTTAAATTCATTTATCTCAGGATTATCTTTCAACTGGTTTATTGTTTCTTGCAGTTGTTTAATTTAAACATCTTTATCCTTCAGATTGGATTCAAATTGGAGTTTCATATCATAGAAACTCTTTTGTAGTTCATCTGGCCTTACTTGTAATTGTTGTTCAAGAACTTGCTTTTCATTTGAATGGTTTGTTCCAGTTGAACAATTTTTTCTTCCTTTTTTCTCAGAAGAAGTTGAAATTTTATTTCTTTATCAATGGTTGCACTATCATAAGCCCTTGCAAATTGTGAGAGCTTGTTCAAATCATCATCTAGAGTTGATTGAGCTCCTTTCCATAGAAACTGAAAAGGAGTTTCAACAGGGTCTAATTCCTAGGTCTGGTTTAGCTTTCTGTTTTTCCTTCATCTTCTTACAACTAATTTGTATTCAGGACTATAAAACACGTTGAAAGGAGGAATTTATTCAATCATTAGAAAGACTTCCGATGTAGGAAATGCTCGGATAATTCCCGTATCTTCAGTGGTATTAGTTTAATTGGGAGCCTCAATAGTGAACAAGGTCATCCCATTAGTTATCGAAGTCTGTGTTGATTCTATGTGGACTGGAGTGTTTAACTCCCGTGTCTCTGATGTCGATATTACTTGATTGAATCATTCCCAAATTTCATTGAAGTTTCTTTCCTCTTGAATATTCTTAATATTTTCAACAACTGCAGTAGATACCTCTAAAATTTAAGAATCAATTGGATCTTTAGTTGAAGAATATGATGATTTTGAGAGTTCAGTATTATGTCAAGAAATTCCCAACAAATCCATTGGAAAATGTGCTAATATACGACTTTGGTATCGATTAAATTCAATCAATTCCTCAAGACTAAGTCGGTATGTTGTTTCTCTTTCAACACTAGGATACTCAGGAACCATATCGAATAGATCATCAAATTTATTAGGCTCTCTTGTAAACTGCATGATCCTTGCTTGTGTTGTAACATCTTTAGCAACCCCACTAGGATCATATTGCCCATTTGGGATAGTCGAGAATTTCAATGCTTTCATTTGAACAATTTCAAAATAAGCATGCTTGAGATTTTCCAAAGCATAGATACCACAAGAAATAGGAAAATAATTCCATATGGTTTTCTTGGAATCTTTCAATATTTTGGTCAAACCATTCCCAACTAATTGATATGCAATTTCCATGGCTAATGGATTATCAGGTACATAAAGAGGTAAAACATGTGGATTGGTAAGGCTACCAAAAATACAGATATAAGTGAATGATTCCTCCCCAAATCACCTTCATATTGATATCAAGTCATCATTGGCCTCTTCAGAGAGTCTAGGGGCTTTTATATTAAAAATTTCTTGATGAATAGGGAGTACGATTCCATGAAAAATATTATAAAAATGAGAATGAAATTTATATTCCCATAAGATATCATGATAGATTTGAATGGGGGTTTGGTCTTGAATTGTCCATTTCCATTCTATGGATGGGAATTCATATGAAAAATTGATAGTATCCATGGCGTAGGCACTCATGAAAAATGGGGGAACAGTTCTATCAGAGAAATTGCGCTTTTTCCTATAGCTTAGAAACTTAGCAGTTAAATTTTTTGAAAATATATTTTCCAAGTCCATAATAAAATCATCTCAAGTAGCTTCTATCAATATTACACATTTCTCAAAAAGCTTTTGTGTATTTTGATAATCGTATAAATGACATATCATAACAAGGACATGAGAAAAAGGTCCATCGAGGGAAGCTAATGAATAAATACCCTTATTCTCGTGTTTCTGTTTGTTTGGGTCCCTTCTCCATTGTCTGATAAATTATGTTGGGTGTTGGTTCTATTGCATGAATTTCTGGACAAAATCTGTGTCATATTTCTTCTTTGGAGGAGGCAAGTGATACATTTTCCTTAAATATTTGGGCTTGAATGACTCCATAGTTGTCTGTGTCGGTGCCATGAAATATCTATCTCCAATATTCAATTTTTCAACGACCCATCTCACCATATCTATTTAGGGCATGATTTTGGGGTGAGCTGCAATTCTGTGTAGAAAGGAATTGGATGTATCACTCCATTTTTACTCAGCGACTGGTGTAGTATCATATTATTTAGTTTCTTCTCTCTCAACCACCCTTGGGTTTTCAACTTCAATTAATTTGTATATGGCCTCTCAAGAGGAAGACCTTGCTTCAGTCATGCATGTAGTGTCTGATAATAACAGTGACATTTCAATAGTTTCTACTAGAGGCAGGACTAATTGTAATTGAGCTATTGTATTTTTCCTAGCTTTGATAGCATTTGACATCTGCTCTAATTGTAGTTTATTGAAATTCACCTCTTAAGAAGAGAAACAAGGATCAACAGTAAGAATTCATTAAGGCAATAATATTTCCACATCAATTATCATTTTAATGAGAAAATTATTTGGTATTTGATAACAATTATAACAAATCATTTCAAATTTTGAAATCGTAAATACAATAGTGTGGCCATTAAATGCATTAAATTTTTTTCACATGGCTTTCACCAATCTCAATGTATCAACATTTTTCTATTAGTGAAATATTGTAGGTTCCCATTCTAAAACTTGCAATATTCTTTCGTTCCGAACAATATTTACCTTGATAATGGTTTAAAATATGAAAAAAGGGTTATATCAGAGATATTTCACATCTAAATTTAGGCATCAGGGATTATTGAAGTAACCCAGATGAGAAACTACAATATACGAAATGTGATATGGCATGATTGTGGATCAAAAAATGAAGGAAACGGTAGTCGGTGCTTTCCAAAGAGGGTATCAGGGATCGACTATCGACATTTCCTTCAAGTATTCATTTTGAAATTTCCAATTGTGAAACTCCCATATCGCAATGAAGGCGATCTAGTGGGTTCAGATTCTATATTTTATTCACTACAATTGTTATATTTGTTAAAAATCCTTCTAAACTTGAAAACTCAACATAAATCATTGTATCGGAAATCCTTTCGTTGGAGTGCTCTTTATCAGAGATTTTGAATTTGTACTAGGTTCAATATAATTTTTTTCGTGATATTTTCTTAAGAAATATAAGGCTTTAAGTATTAAACTAAAAGGCTTATCTCAGCTAAAATTTTATTAAAGAGAATTTTATTTCATTTATTGAAAATATTTCCTTTTATTAAAACAAAAGGGTTCTTTAAGATTTTATTCTAAAATTTAAAAGGGCCCGGCATTATTTATTAAATATATCATTTACTAAATGGAGGGGGGGGGGGGGGTTTGTTGAGTAGCACAACATTTTGTGATTAACTCGGAGAAACAATTATCTCTATAAATAAATATATATTTTATAATCTTTATCAAAGAAAAAAATTGGAAACAATTTTTTTTTTGAAGTTTGGATTGATTAAAATAACTTTTGAATAAAAGGACTCATTTTATTTCAAATTCCTTGGAACTTGCTATAGATTAAGACTGTATCTATTTGGATCAGTCATTAATCAGTTATACAAATAAAGCAAGGAGTTTTATCAAAACTTAGCGTTAAAATATAAACTTCGATATCACAGGTAGAGCCACTACTTTCAGGATCGGTTTGGTATCTAGTTATGGTAATGCCAACATTATTATTTTCCTATGATCATGGTAATGAGGCTCGTGACGAGACCTCTTATCTTTTAATTTTTATATATTTTTTATTAGACTCTAAAAACAATCATATTAGTGGATGGGGAGGTAAATTTACTATTTATGGGAATTGGATGAAAATTGAAGCTAAATATGCTAAGGATTTCAATATATTATTCACTTTATTAAGAAAAATTTTCATGTTTTAATCACAAAATAGCACAATCTTTTATTGTTTCAAGTTACAAGAGTCTACAAAATTAATGGGTTAAAAAAAATTAGAATTTTTTAATAGATATCATACCCATTTTCCATTTTGCAATTTATTTTTAAGTTCTTTATTCTTTAAAGGTTAACCTTCATAAAATGATCATAAAAACCAATGAAAATTCAATGATGTATTACTTAACACTATTTAGACCAAAAGGCATCAATATGCACATGTGGGTATTTTAAAATAGAACAAATGTTCTATTAAGAAAAGTATTTCTTTAGAATTAGTCCTTTAATGAGAAGAGCATCCCTCTTGCCCTATAATCTTGCAGAATTGAATTTGATGGACCTAATTTCTCAATAATTTGAAAAGGACGAAGCCACAACTTTTGAAACTTAGTGTATTTACTCTTTTCCTTATGTGGCTTGTCCTATTTCAGGACTAAATCTCCAATTTCAAAAGTTTTTTTGTTAATTGAACTTGCATAAAAGGAAGACTTAACTAATTTTTTATGATGGACACGTATTTGTTTGGCTTTGTATCTTTCTTCTTCCAATTTGAGTATTTGTGACATTCTTAATAGTAAAGAAGAAGATGGTTCTTCTCCAATGAATTTCACTAGGGCTAATGAGGGAATAACTAGAAATGGAGGAAGGATAGCCTCTTTCCCATATACTACATGAAGAGGAGAAGTACCGATGGAGGTCCTCTTTGTTATTCTATCAACCGATAGAGAAAATATCAAAGCTTTAAGCCAATTATTCTGATTGTAGTCAACAATTCGTTTAATAATCCTAATACTATTTTTATTCGATGATTCTGCTAAACCATTTAAATGTGGGTAGTATTTTGAAAAATATTTCAATTTAAATCCTCTCTTTAAAGAAAATTAAGTTATATTATTTCTTGGAAAATAATATGCATTATCAAAAATGATTGCATGGCGTAGACCAAACCTGGTTATGATGAATTAATCAATGAATTCAATAATATTTCCATAATTGGCTACCTTTAGTGGTATTTATTCCACCCACTTGGTGAAGTAGTATATAGCAGTTAGGATGAACTAATGTTGTTTAGACGAATGAGGAGAAATCCCACCTATTATATCAAATCCCCATTGTTCCAATTGTTGTTGAATGTTGACTAATTGTCGAGGCAAGGCTAGTTTCTTCTGTCTTCCTGAATAATTTTGGAAAAATTTACATCTCCTTACATAGGTCTGAGTGTCCTTGAAAAGAGATGGCTAGTAATATCCATAATGCAGGATTTTATGAATTGTGGTATCTCCTCAAAGTGTCCACAAGCTGGTCCAACATGCGATTCCTGTAAAAAATTTAGTGCTTCAAGTTTTTCTAAACATATTAATAAAACATAATCATAGTTCTTTCTAAATAAAAAATCATCAATAAGTTTGTATTGATTAGCTTTCAGTCTTAAAGCTCTTCTTCTTTTATAATTGAGTTCATGTGAAGCATAACCTTTTTTAAAATAAAATATCAGATCATCATACTGTGAATTGGTATAAGTAAGACATACATATGAAATCTAAATGGTGTTACCTGAGTCTTCATTGTCTCATGTACCAAAAGCTCTAATAATTAGTCTGCAAAAACCTTGACCTCTAACAATTTTAGCAGGTTTGATTTCTATGTCATATTGTTAAATTTTACAACTAGGGACAAACTACATGTTACAACACTCATATTATGGAGATGATATTTTTGTTGGATTCCTCTTTCGAATAGGTGGAAAATTGATCTAAATATCATCTTGTTTGGATGAGTAGAAGTTGAATTTTGAATTTATTTTCCACACATGTGCAATTTTTTAAGGTCGTCCATAATTGTAATGTAGGCTCACAAGCCCCAAAATTTGTGTCACACACCCACATTCATGGATATAAAAAGGAGAGACATGATTCTCATTTCATCATTTATTCATCTCACACATCTCTCTTTCATCTGATTGGTTCGTACAATCTTAGAGGCTTCTCTCTCCTCCACATGTGTGAAACAAGAAGCTACAATTTTCGGACTGTTTTAGGGATTTTCTGGACAATTTTGACCAGTTTTTATTTTGGGCCAACTCTGATCCTTTGACTGAATTTTTAGCTTAGAAATAAAATTTTAAGAGTTTGCATCTGGAGGCACAAAAACTGAGGTCAAACGCTGACTTTGACCAAAGTGTTGCTCACAATGTTGACTATTATTTTTACTACAAAATTTGACTTCTGCGTTGACCAAAATTGTGGATTGTTTTGCATTGTGTTTGAATTTGAATGAAGGCAGTGTTTGAGTGATTTTGATCGAGTTTGTTTAGAGGATTAATTATTGGTTTGAACAACAAAGACTTTTTTGGCTAGGGCATCGTATTGACTACTGTAAAATATATTTTCTCTCTCTGTTGAATAAGAATAATTACAATAATATTTGTGTCTCTTGTCTTGGCTTGTATTCTATCGATTGATTTTATGTTCTATATGAATTTACTTTAAATGGTTATGTGATATCATATTTGAAATTGAATTGGGATAATAAGACATATTGAAGTAAACTTCTCTATGCATAGAACATACCATGGTTAACTAAAATTAACATGGAATCAGAGCTAAGGTGAAGACAAAGCCCAATCAAGAGTGAGAAGAGAAATCACCTAAGTCGAATGGACAAGGATCAGAGACAATGACTTCCTCATTCTTCAAAACTAATGACAAGTTGAATTATAAGTCTGATTATCATGCTTGGAAAATGTCCTTGGATCTGACATTAGAGGATCAGGATGTTATGGATTATGTGTAGGGAAAGATCACTGAGCCTTCATCTAATGCACCAACTACCATTAAAAAAAAGTACAAGAAAGGGGAAAACAAGGCAAAGAAGATGATCAAGGATTATATTCATAAGCACTTGGTTGGTTATATCTCTGAGCTGGGCACATCTAAGGAGATGTATGATAACTTTTTTAGCATGTTCAAATTGTCTTTTTGAAGAACAAGTTGAAGAACATCAATATGGACAAGGGAGATTCCATCCAATCCTACTTCATGAGGATCACCAAAATCAAGAATGATATCTTAGTTATTGGAGAGGCTATAGTTGATTGAGAGCTCACTCTCATTTCCCTTGGAGGACTTCCTCGGCTATGGTATGTATTTAATACCACTATTATAAAAAATAATATAATTCCTGATTTTGATGGATTGTTGACGAGATGCACTCAAGAGGAGACCAAGATTATGGAGGGAGACCATCCCTAAAATGGGAATGGAAGTGACCCTACTGCTTTCACTTCTCATGCAAAGAAGAGGAACTATGATGTTCTGAGAAATAAAAATCATGGAAGAGTGGGTTCCAAAGGAAGGAAGAGAAAATGTTAAAATTGTAACAAGTTTGGTCACTATGCAAGAGAGTGCCCCAATAAAAGGGACTCTCCCCGAGATGATGACTAAAATAACAAAAACAACTTTATGGGGAAAGATCAGAGGAATAACAGGTTCAAAGGGAAGAGGAAGGCTCCCTATGATCGAAATAGAAATGGAAATGGTCAATATTTCAAGAGGTTAAGGAACTCCAGGTATGTTGAATCCAATGTCGTTGATAATAAGAGAAATGAGTATATTCTTATATCTACCCTCTCTAATGTATCTCCTTCTGACACCTTGGATAATTGGTTGATTGATAGTGGTGTCTCAAGGCACCTCACTGGATATAAAGAGGCCCTCTTTGATTTTATTGAAAAGGATACTAATTTGGAAATTATCCTTGCAAACAATGTCACCTGTCCCATGAAAGGGACATGGACTTTTACCATCATTTAAATCAAGGTCAATTCCTCCATTTTCAAGAGGTGTTGTACGTACCTAACTTGAAGAATAATATAGTGTCTATCTCAGCAATGGAATACAAAGGATTCAAGGTGCCATTCATTGATGGAAAGGTACGCATTTGGATGAGGAACTTCAAATAATAATTCACTCTTGGTTTCAAGGTCGATGCACTCTATCAGGGGCCATGACATGCAACACAACTCTTCATCCGAGCTATGACACAAAAGGTTTTCACACCTTCATTATAAAGGCCTCCCCGAAGCAAGGAAGGTGGTGACAGGTATTCACGATTTGAAAGATAATCAAGAAGATGTATTTCAAGGTTGTGCCGAAGGAAATAATACAAGGGGACCATTCCCCTTGAGTGTTATGAAGACATATGATATTTTACAATTGATTCATTTTGATCTATCTGGTATGGTGCCTGTAACATCCTTGGGAGGATTCTTATATTATATCATTTTTATAGATGAATTCTCCTGCAAAACTTGGATATACTTTTTGAAGAAAAAGGACAAATCATTCAAGTGGTTCTGCATGTTCAAGGCCTTGGTTGAAAATAAAACTGGGAATAAGATCAAAATTTTGAGGAGAAATAATGGAACCAAATATTAGTAAAATGAATTCAATGAATATTGCAGGGAAGTTGGAATTAAGAGGGAGAACAATACTATGTATACTCCCAAACAAAATGGTGTTGATGAAAGGAAGAATAGAACAATTTTGGAAGCTGCTCGTGCCATGCTATATGACCAAGGTCTTCCAAATTTCCTATGGGTAGAAGTTGTCAATACCATTGTGCATGTTCAAAATAGATGCCCACATTCTACATTGGACTCGAAAACTCTCTAAGAATTCTTCTCTGGTAATAATCCCGATGTCTCTATTTTTATACTTTTTGTAAGTCCCATATATTTTCATGTGGGGAAAGAAAAGAGAAGCATGTTGGATGCTTCTAGAAAGAAGGAATGTTTGTGGGCTATAGTGAAACCTCGAAGGAATATATAATTTATGTGCTTGGTCAAGGAGAAGTGTAGATATTCTAGGATTTCACCTTCGATAAAGATGTTTCCCTTAGGAAGGTTAGAGATCTTCCTATCTCAAAGGAAGAGAAAGAAGAAGAAGAAAATGGAAGACATGAAGAACCAAAGGATGAATAGATGCCCAAAGTTTAAGGTCTAATGGATCCTATAGATCCACATTCTTCAAATAAAAGAAGACCCTCATGGCTTAGAGACACTCTTGAAGATGCTGAGAGACATATTGCTCCAAAGGGAACATTCCTTGAAATTAAGAAGCCAAATAGGTATCAAGGATATCTAGAAGCCATGGGCAATATCATACAATCTGAGCCTAAAATGTTTGAAGAAGCCATGAAGTATAAGTATGGAAGGATTATATGCATGAGGAGTATGAGTCGATCATGAAGAATGATGTCTAGGATGTGGTCGCTAGACTGAAGGAAAAATATGTTGTCACCTCGAAATGGCTCTACAAGATCAAGCATGGAGCCAATCGAAGTGCTGAAAGTTTAAAAGAAATATTTGTTGCCCGAGGCTTCTCTCAAAATGAAGGCATAGATTATGATGAAATATTTTCACTTTTTTCCCACTACACCCCCATTTGATCGATCATTTCCCTTGTTGTATCGCAAGGATGGAGTTTACATCAAATGGATGTGAAGAATGCCTTCTTACATGGCTCAATCAAGGACGAGGTATATGTGGAACAACTTCTAGGGTTCAAAGTTCGAGATAGAGACACACATATATGTAGGTTGAAGAAATCCCTCTATGGGTTGAAGCAAGCCCCTAGGGCTTGGTATGATAGGATCAATAGCTACTTGGTGAATCTAGGCTTTACTCGAAGTGATGTTGATCCAAACCTTTATTTTAAGGTTGATAATGACAAACCTCTCATTTTGGTTCTCTATGTGGATGATCTCTTCCTGAAAGGTGTAGACCCTCTCATTCATCAATGTAAGAGGGAGCTAGCTTATGAGTTCAAGATGAAGAACCTAGGAATGAAGCACTATTTCCTAGGCTTGGGGTTTTGGAAAAAGCCAGGTGAGATTTTCCTTTCTCAAGGAAAATAATTTGTGAAGCTTTTGGAGAGATTTGGGATGGTGGACTACAAGTCCGTGACTACTCTGATGGAAATAAACTTTAAGAAGTTGTGTGGAAGTGTTGTTGGGATTGAGTTGGAAAATCACACTAAGTATCATCAATTCGTGGGGACCTTGATGTTCTTAGTGAAATCATGTCGAGGAATATGTTTTGCAATGAACACATTAAGTCAATACATGGTCAAGCTTCATCACATTCACTGGATTGGTGCCAATAATCTCTTGATATATCTCTGGGGAAAAATCAACCATGGGCTAAGATACACTACCGGGAGTATGAGGTTCCATGGATATATTTATGTCAATTGGGTAGGCAGTGTGGTGGATCATAAAAGCACATATGGATGTTGCTTCACCCAAGGTTTTTCTTTTATCCCCTAGATGAGTAGGAAGAAGAAATTGGTTGCTTTGAGCACCGTCGAGGCCGAATACATTACAACAAGTATGGCCTGTTGTGAATCTTTTTGGTTGAAAAATATCTTCAGTGAGTTGTTGGGGCATGTGTTGGATACCACTGTGATCCTTTGTGACAACCAAAGTGGGATTTGTCTTTTTGACAATCTCATGTTCCATGGCTGATCCAAGCATATTGATATTAGGTACCACTTTGTTCGGGACATGGTACAATGAAGTGTCATAAGGCTCCATCACATTGGTACTGATGAGAATGTCACAGATATTCTCACGAAGCACCTGGGGAATATCAAATTATTAACCTTTCGTAAGAAGCTTGGTGTTACACAACATTTTGTCACTGTCCCTACAATCCCCATCTCACCCATTGGAGGGTCATTTCTGTGACCAATAAGCAGTGTCATGCCTTACAAAAACTATCATTGTGTCCCTTTACATGAGAGTAACATTCCTCTTGTTGATAATTCCCTCAGAAGAGACTTAAAAACCATCATTTATGCCCTCACACCAAAGAGGAAGATTAACACTCTGCCTCACGCCAACTGGCACTCTATCCTAGTTTTCCACCCGTGCCAAGTTGTTTATGGAATGTTTTTTAAAAATAGAGATGGAGATTCCACTCCAACCACCTCGAGGATGAGTCATTGGGAGTGTTTGAACTGATAAACCATGGACTCCCTCCTTTAGGTTTATGGTTTCCACCTCTTATGAGAACTCCCTAAGGGATAGACCTCCCTCCCACCTTTGTAGGGATCCTAACCTCCTCCTTTTCCTCTATAAAAAGAAGCTATCTCTCTTTGCACAAACTAGGTGAACAACTGAATAGTTGAAGAGATGAACTTGGAGAATTAGACATACTATAGCTGAATAACTAGAGAAGATAGAATAATAAGGAATTAAGTTGAGGAATCTTAAGTCCATGACTTCTAACAGAGCTTGAGTCCATGCCTTCATCTCGTCCGAATTCCCTGACGAGCATCTGAGACGCGCTTCGCCTGAACCCCGTTGGAGGAGACTGCGACGTCAAAGCATCGGTTGTAACTCTTCCTTCTATTCATTTATATACATGACTACTATTTGGTTCCAATCTTGTGTTATGATGTTTATTTAACGCAATATGTTTAGCCCTATTTGACTGGTTAATAGTTATGAATGAAATTTTGTTATCTTGTATGTTGTTCTATGTGCAGGTATCCAAGCGTAATGGTGAACAGATTGTGACTTGCTGAGGTAGGAGCGAGAGGCCACCACTACTAGAGCAACAACGACAGCGTTGGATTCTAGGTAGGTTGATCTACCATGTCCCTTTTTCATTCAATAATTAGGAAGCAACACTTTAGCGTGTCCCTTTATTTCTAGACCCACTCTAGGGCTAGAGGGATTGTCTCTTTCCGCAGAGAGGATTTACTTGCATAACAAATTGGCGACTCCATTGGGATCAGTGCGAGTTTGTCATTTCATTTTGTTGGGTTAGTTTCAATTATTTATTTAGTTATCTATCTTTTCTAATTTGCTTTCTTAGTTTTAATTCTCTGTTCAGCTCCAGAGTGTCAAGATTGACATCTGCTCATTAGGTTTTGGTTTTTCCTCTTTTTCCCATAGTTATCTGGCTTGGCGCTATTTTCCTCTGAATAATCGCACTGATTGGCACAAGTTGCTCTTTTTTCAGTCACGCCGACCCCTGAATGGTGTGGATTACAACCTTACTATGACACCAACCCTTGTAGGAATTGGTTTGACCTCCTTTATGAGTCCTTTGGTCAATTGTGCTTGCTTCTGGGTTATTTTTTATGCATAATTATGCCTTTGGGATTGTTTTAATTTCTGTCGACTTGATTTTCTCAGTTCTTTTTCCCATCTTCTTATCAGTGTCAGTTGAGGCCTTAGGGTTTCTAGGTGTCCTAGTGCACTGAGCCTTCTGTTCAAAAATCTAGTCAGTTTGATTGTTGTCAGTCCCATTTGTGGCTTGATTGCACTTATTTTTCTTGATCTTTTGAGCAATTTCCTTGGTTGCAGAGTCATTTCATTTTCTCAATTGGTTCTTCACTTTATTACTCCAAGCATAGATTACATTGCTTGTTTTGGATCATTTTGAAAACTTTCTCTTGGTTTGAAAGATTGCGTTATTAGTTTGAGTAATTTCTTGTGTTTGTTTCGCATTTTATTGAGTCATTCAATTTCAATTCCTACGCAACACTTACGCTAGTGTTTGTTTTTTCTTTTCATGTAATTAGTGCATCATGTACTTTTCATTGGAAAAATTAAAAAAAAAACATGTTTTGCATTCTTTCTTTGCATTGAAAGTGAAATACTCTTTTGCATAACTAACATCTGATTATCTAGGAAAGAGTTTCATTTTCGTTATATTTTTTTAGATGCATTCATGGATTTCTTCGCATGGTCTCATTGTTTGA
Organism: Pinus albicaulis; assembly: GCA_034641835.2. Classification (NCBI taxonomy): domain Eukaryota; kingdom Viridiplantae; phylum Streptophyta; class Pinopsida; order Pinales; family Pinaceae; genus Pinus; species Pinus albicaulis. The sequence goes on along the minus strand of CM076572.1, from coordinate 803,020,006 downwards.
TTTTGTTTGAAATTTCTCTATCCTTCTCATAACTAGCATTCATTGAATCAGAAATGATGTTCATTTTCAAATAGCTTTCACTTAGTGATTTTTGAGATCCAAAATCGATAGGACCTTAAAACTAAAACATAATCTAAGATCAACTATAAATTTTTTTTAATTAACCTAAGGAAGCATTGAAACCTAACGATTTTTTTTTTTAGTGGTCTAGGCTAGAGATATGTTCCGACGTCTTAAAACCTAGTAGCTATAATTCACCATCTAGCTTTAGATAGCGCTAGTATGGACCTGCGCTCCCCGTACCGTCGAGTATATAAAGGGAGACCCTCCTAGGTTGCAATCCTTTTATCCATAGGAAGCTGATTCTGTCGCCTTGTAACCGTGATACACCGAACACAACATTCGGGGAGACTACCTGCACGTATGTCAAGTCCTTGGTCATTTCTGTTTCATTTTATCACCAAGGTGTATATGAAAGTTCACGGAAACCTGCTATACCTTCTTTCTTAGTATTCCAGAGTAGTCATTTTGATCTTTTCATGACTCTTTAAAAAGAGAAGAGATCGTCGAGCACTTGTCCTTTCATGCTCATTTCAACCTAAAAGTGATAGAGTCATATTTTTCCTATTTCTCGACCCTTAAAATATAAAACAATAGAGTTTTGTTTCAATGTCTTAAAATATTAACTACCCACGAAATATTCCTGGTTAAATTTATCTTCCTTAGATTTTGTTTTATGGTTGTTTCCGATGGCAATGTTTCCGGAGTTTGCCAACCAAGGAACCCCCTCCGAAGGGAATCGTGGTTCTTCTAACTCTGGAAAGTCAAATAAGAGAAAAAGAAGAAGAAGTCAGATAAGAGAGAGGCTAACTCTGCAGCTATTGAGCCTAAGAAACTGTCCATTGATAAACCATCCAACCTTCCACGAAAAGTCAAATTCCCTTGCATGCTGTGCAAAGGTGACCATTTTCTTTGAGACTGCCCTGGAATTCCCAAGGTACTTGAAGCATGGTCTGATGGTCATCTGCCATTGCCTTTGGCTTCTGGAATTCATATTGGTGGCAGATCTTTGACTAGTAATGATAAGACTCAGAAGAAGCAGGGTAAGATTACCAATCCCTGTAAGTTGTGTGAATGGCATCATCCAATTCACCTTTTTCCATACATGGATGAAGCCAAGAGAGTGTTGGAAAACCCTACTGTTTCTGCACCCTACCTTCTGGATGGTTACTAGAAGCTTTCTTCGAGTCCTCCGCTAGTTGATTCAATGAGTGGTCAAGATTCATCCTTGGTTGATCTCGTTCCCTTGGAAATTCAAATTCATGAATACATTCCCGACCAACCATTGGTTTTGGAATCGGTCTATTTGGTCTTGCCCATGGTTCATCAGGTCTTTTCCGTTGAGAGCGGATCTCATCCCCCTCACGTTCTTCTTGTTTCATCAGATTCCTCAAACTTGGAGAAATATTCTCCTATCTCTGTAGATCAAGAAATTGCTCCTTCTGCTCCCATGATAGAGGTCCCAGAGGATTCTCTGCTTACTCCCGTAACACCAGGGGATGACCATATCATTTCTATGGTATCCCCTCCAAGTAGTTGGTCGCTTCCTTCGATTGGAGTCGATTTGCGGGATACTGCCTTCCTTCTTATGTGCCTTTTGATATCACGATACAGACCTTTGATGTGGTCATACCTAGCACCATTATATATGAAGGCGCGTCTGTTAGTATTATGTCTTCAACTACATGGCAAGCTTTTGGTTCTCCACCGCTTGTGTCTGTTACGCAGAATTTGTTTCCTTTTAATAGAGGAACAATTCAATTGTTAGGGATCCTTCCGAAGATTCCTATTACTTTGGGAGGAAAAACCGTCTATATAGACATGATGGTGGTCCAAGGTCCCTTGGATTTTAATTTACCCTTGGGTCGCGACTATGCTTATGCCATGGGTGCAGTAGTCTCTTCCCTCTTTCGTGTGATCTGTTTTCCACACAAAGGTCGAATCGTGACCATTGATCATCTTTCATTCTTTGGTCCTGACATGACATCTGGTCCACCATCGTCCCTTCCATGTCTTTATCCGTCGGTTTTATCTTCCCTGCCGCAGGTTAATTATGTGGCTACCTGTCCCGTGCCCACATTCAGTGATATTGTCATTGTGCATCGTGTGATGGGAGAATTGGGTCTTGATTTTCAAGATGTTGTTCTCCCATCAGATGCGAAACTCTTGGAATCCATGACTTCTTATTTGACATGATGAGTTGTCATCGGAGTAAAGTTCCTTTTCTTGTGTCAAGCTCCTTTAAAAATGAAACAAGGTCATCGGAGCATAGTTCGTTTTCTTTTGTTGAGCTCCTTAAACAATGAAACAAGCTCTTCTGAGGATAGTTCGTTTTCTATGACAACCTCGTTAAAAAATGAATTAGCTCAGGAGGATAGTTATTTTGATGTGTCATTCTTTGTTAAAAAAATGAAACATGTTCCTGTTCAATTTGAGTCTTTGATACGATCTCGTAAAATCCCAGTCGAGTCTTTCTCTTGATATCGTAATTTGAACCTTCACTCCATCTGCCTTTCATATGGATTGAAGCTTGGGGGGCATGTACCTCGAATTGAGTCACCATGTTAGGGGCATGCCTCTTTTTACCTATTTTTCAAACATAGTTTGTTTCCGTTTCAATCTTGTGTAAAAATGAAACCATTCTTATTTTACCTCTTGTGAGTTCCATTTTATCAGCCTGTTTTTCCATATGAGCCTTGGTTTTCTCATTCCACCGTCACCATCTGCTTGTCCGATCATATGCCTTCACTTGGTTATTTCACCCATTCCTGAGGAACAGCTGCAATGAGTTGTCTTGTTAGCCAGCCTCTTGAATTTTATCTTTTTTTGAGAAGGTCCACCATCACCGGAACTAGTTGCTACCCTTAATACCACTCGTTCCTCCAGGAGGAGTCATATTTCAACTCTTTTCTGACTCTAAAATTGAAAATATTGTTGAGACTCTTGTCGTTTCGAACTCGTTAAATGGCTACGAAGCGATATCTACTCAGTATACATTTACCCCTTTTTCGGGTTGGGATAGATTATTTATGAAAAAGGAATACCTTAGCCTATCACAACTAAGAGGTTTTTTTAGATATTGTTTTCTACCTTTTCGGATCTAGGAGACTGCTTACGAAAAGGGCCATGATGGATTTTTATTTTTTTTCCTTCTTTTCAAACTCTCTAAACATGAAAAGATGTCGAGTTCTCCCTTTTTCAGACTCGTTAAACCCTGATGACATTGGATTTCGTCACCATGACGTTACTCGACTTCCTCCTTCCTAGTGCTCGTAAAATGTACTAGGTTGGACTTTTCGGAAGGATAAACTTATAGCACAAGCATATGCTATCCCCTTCAAGATTTTTTTAAAAAATGATTGGGGTACTCGCCAGAAATGGTGGGGGAAAATGGAACCAAGTTTTAGTTATGTTGGCAGTATGTCGCTCTTGAACATGGCACTTGTGTACATTTTTGTTGGGTTGGGGACATCTTATTTCGTCATTTTTTCCTCCATGGGTTTGGGTAATCTATTTTGACATCTCATCTACTCTTTTCCACGTCGTCATGACCTTAGATCCTTTGATGTCAAATACTGCCAAATCCAGTGTCGTGCTACTGATATGTTCAAGAGAATTTTTCCTCTGTAATTTTCAACCTCCCTTTGATTCTTTGTTGGTCCTATTTCACTACTATCATGTTCCTTATCTTGTATCGATGACGTGGGAGAAATTATGGCCCACCTTCAATCAGGTCACTTCCTGTCGGCTTTAGCTCACTATCCAAGAATTTGATCTAGAGACTCTATTCTGGTACCTTGGACCATGCATGCCTTAATGGCAAGTTTTTCACATTCGACGCGAGGTCCACATCATTGGCCTTCGTTCGAGTGATTCTGCGGATGTTCGATGCCAAATCATTGTTCACATTCCGTGGATTGTACCAATTGTATCTTGAGAGCCATTGTCATTATTGGTGGTTTCTCTTGTACCTGTTAATAACTTTCATCAGTGGATGGTAATCAGGTGCTTTTCTTGCATGTTTGACTTTAGATCCTATATTTGCATGCTTGAATTTGTACTTTTTCAAGTCGAGATGGAGTGCAAGACCTTGTATTTTGTTTCATAAAATCCAGGTTGCAGATTTTGGTGGAGTATCATGAATTATTGCATGACTCTTTTGATTAAATTGTTGTGACCATACCTGAGTCTATTTTTTGATCCTTACTGCTGGATGGCTGCTTCCATTCCTTGGATCTAAGTTTTTATATATACTCTATTATGGATGGCTGTGCCCATGTGACATGTTCATGTATCAGAGATAATAATTATATTCGTATTGCAGGTTTTCCGACAGTGGTTACTGGTTCGAACGTGTTCTATTAAAGCATTTCGCCCCTCCCTCTCCCTTGGACCTCATGCTTTAGGGGGCATTTTTTACACATCATTTTGTCATTGTCCCTACAATCCCCATCTCGCCCATTGAGGTCCTTTCTGTGACGAATAAGTAGTGTCATGCCTTGCAAAAACCATCATTGTGTCCCTTTACATGAGAGTAACATTCCTCTTGTTGACGATTCCCTGAGCAGAGACTCAAAAACCCTTGTTTTTTCCCTGGAACGGGTAATCAGTTATGCCCTCGCACCGAAGATGAATATTAACAATCGGCCCCATGCTAGTTGGCACTCTGTCCTAGTTTTCACTCGCGCTAAGCTGTTTATGGAATTTTTTTCAAAAATAGAGGCAGAGATTCCACTCCAACCACCTCGAGGATGAGTCATTGGGAGTGGTTGAACTGATAAATTACAGACTAACTCCTTTGGGTTTATGGTTTCCACCTCTTATGGGAAATTTTTAAGGGATAGGCCTCCCTACTACCTTTTTAGGAATTCTAACCTCCTCCTTTTCCTCTATAAAAAGAAGCTATCTCTGTTTGCACAAACTAGCTAAACAGTTGAACAAATGAAGAGCTGAAATTGGAGAATTAGACATACTATAGTTGAATAACTAGAGAAGATAGAATAAGAAGGAATTACATTGAGGAAGCTTGAGTCCTTGACTTCTGAGAGAACTTGAGTCCATGCCTTCATCCCGTCTGAATTCCTTGACGAGCATCTGAGACGTGCTTCACCTAAACCCCACTGGAGGAGATTGCGATGTCAAAGCATTAGTTTTAACTCTTCCTTCTATTCATTTATATACATGAATATTGTTTGGTTCCACTGTTGTGTTATGATTTTTATTTAATGCAATATGTTTAGCCCTATTTGACTGGTTAATATTTATGAATGAAATGTTGTTATCTTGTATGTTGTTCTTGTTTCTTGTTCTATGTGCATGTATCCAAGCGTAATGGCAAACGGATTGTGACTTGCCGAGGTAGGAGCGAGAGGACACCACTAATATAGCAACAATGACATCGTTGGATTCCAGGTAGGTCGATCTACCATGTCCCTTGTTCATTCAATAATTAGGAAGCAACACTTTAGTGTGTCCCTGTGTTTCTAGACCCACTCTAGGGCTAGAGGGATCGTCTCAGTTCACAGAGAGGATTTACCTACATAACACTTGGTATCGTGGATAGAACCTATTATGAGGGTCCTACTTGAGTTGGAATATGAGCACCAGGAACTCCAGGGGGCTTGGGGATTGCTACTTGGAGCTATAAGAAAACACAAAGCTAGTTTTACCTTACCTTGTTGGTGTGCTCTTTCTCCACAGTTATGATATTGAGATTATTCACCCTCTCTTTGATATATGCCTGACATGCATCCTATTAGGTCCCTATATTACTAGTTTAGTCCCTTATTGTTATTATTGTGGCCCCCTTATTGTTATTTTTGTACCCCTGTAACCCCAATATTGTTATTATTGTGCCCTTACATTATTATTGTTAGGTCAGCTAGGATTATATTGTGGCCCCATGGACGCCTATATATAGAAGGAGGTTTTGGTCATTTGTAGCATCCAAGAATTGTTCATTTATGTAATATATTGGAGGTTTCCCCCTCAAAGTGGCTAATATATAAGGCGTTGACCTCTCTTTTCTTCTATTTCTGAAGCTGGTTTCATAACATTTGGTATCAGAGGTTTGGATTTTAGGGTTTTGCTGCTCCAAACAAGTCATCGTGGAATTTTCGCTATAAATTTTTTTCTAAGAAGGTTCAAAAGATGAAATTTTTAGAGCGTGAAGACGAAAACCTAAGGAAAACCGTGGAAAAATTTCAGATCTTGGTTCGCAATATTTTCAGAGATATGATCAGTGGAAGTTAGGGATTTTTGCAGGCTCCTGAATTTAACCTAAATGAATCATCGTGGAATTTTCGTTATATATTTTTTCTACGAGGGTTCAAAAGCTGAAATTTTTATAGTACAAAGCCAAAATCTTGAGGAATGTGGTGGAAAAATTTCATAGCTTGATTCACAATATTTTCAGACATATCATCTCTGGAAGTCAGAGTTGTTTCACGCTCGCGAATTTCATCTGAAAGAGGTGACCATGGGAAAATAGTCATAGCACTCTCTCTGAGCATAGGATTGGAATTCTGTAAAAATTTGCCTGAAAAACATGGATTGAAGTTTCCTTTATATCAATTTCAGACCTGAAGGAGGAAAAAAAAATGACACATGGCATGTCATACAAGTTTCCTCTGTTGAACCAATCCATAATTAGGCCATTGTGGGAGATTGGGTATAAATTTTCTTTGAAGAATCCAAATCAGGTCAGAACTATGGCATTTGAAAGAAAACTTAGAGGGCTACTATATGTTGAATTTCAAATATTGAAGATCCAAAATCACAGAGACAATTTAGTTTCAATTGTGATCTCCTCAAAAGTAAGAAAAAGGTGTGTATTTGTTTCGAATTGCATAAGTCTTGTGTGAAAAATTAGTTTTAATTGATTCCAAGGGCATATTGTAGCATAGATATCAGTATTGGGTTCTAAAATGCCACTTAAAAATAATTCAACACCCATTAAGCCTTCATAAGTCTCTACTATTACTCATGAAGATGAAGAAATGCGACATGACATATCAAAATTACAAGAGCAAGTGCACCAAATTTCGCTCTCACAAAGAGAAACAAAAAATAAGATGGATGGAATGGAAGCTAGCATGGAAGCTAATATGGATGCCATGGAATCTAATATGGATGAAATGGAATCTAATATCGATGAAAAGATGAAAGACAACATGGAAAACATGAAGAATGATCTAAAAGAAGACATGGAAGGTTTGAAAATTTTGGTACAGGAAATGTTTCCTAATGGAGAAAAGATAGTAGAGGAAATTCATGATGAGAAAAAAATAAATGTTAATCACGATTTCATAAACTATAATTTTGGATGGAAGAACCACCATATTCCAAAGATGGATATGAGGATGTTTGATGGCAAGGATCCCGTAACATGGATATTACAGATGGAGCAATATTTTGATCTCAATAATGTGCAAAACACACAAAAGGTACGCATTACAACTTTACTTTTAGAAAAAAATACATTTGTATGGTATCGATGGCGTTGATCCCATAAAAAATTGTCACTTGGTCAATTTTTATAGAGGAAATGATAGCACATTATGAGGATACAAAAAGCAACACCTTATTTAGCCAATTGATAAATCTCAAACAAAAGGGTTCGGTGGTGGAGCACATTGAGGACTTCCAAAAATTGAATATAAGGGTAACTAATATTCCAAAGGAACATAGGATTGATGTCTTCATAGGGACTTTAAAGGATAACATACAACATGAAGTTTGCGTTTGGGAACCTGATTCATTGGAAAAGGAATTCAGATTAGCAAGGAAAATTGAATGTAAGTATGGCGACAAGGAAGCCTACTACTCACATATATAAAGATGGGAAGTGTTTCTACTCCTAGACTTCCATAACCTGAAAGGTTGACACCAGAAAAATTGGAAGAAAAGAGAGAAAAAGGGCTTTGCTATAGTTTTGATATAAAATACAGTAAAGGTCATAAGTGTGCTGAGAAGAAATTATTCTACATAGATTGTGAAGAGGAAGAATAAAATGAACAAGAAACTTTAAAGGAAGAGGATATACACCAGGAACCAACCCTAAAAGAGAAATAAATGAGTCTGACCATATCATGTAATGCATTGGCAGGAATTACCACTCATCAAACTCTCAATATAGAAGGACATATCGAGAAGAAAAAGGTAATAGTGTTGATTGATTCAGGTAGTACCCATAATTTTATTCATTGTAAGGTAGCCAAGGAATTGAATTGTTTCCTATACCCAACACTAGAATGTCAAGTGATGGTTGCAAATGGAGGAACTATAAATTTCTCTGGAATATTCCATAATATCAAGCTAACCATGGGGGAATATGTATTGAATAGTCCAATGATTTCCATTCCAATGGGAGGCGTTGATTTTGTACTAGGAGTACAATGGTTACAATATTTGGGGACGGTAGCTTTTAACTTTCAAGAACTTTTCTTGAAATTTTTTTTAGAAGGAAAGGAATTTGAATTACGGGGTATCGCAGGGAAGCCAGGAAATATAATAAGCTCTAATTTCATGACAAAGCTTCTGAAGAAAGAACAACGAGGCGTAATTGCACAATTATGCTCACTAGAAGTTCCAACATCAAAATCATCTATTTCTACAGATCTCCAAAAAGTCTTGGACAATCATTCCAAGCTGTTTGAAACTCCCAAAGGAATCCCACCTATTTGTGATCATGATCATGCTATTCATTTGATTCCAAGAAGTGTTCCTCCAAACATCAGGCCTTGTAGATATCCTTATGTCCAAAAGAGAGAAATTAAACGTATGATTGCATAAATGTTAGAGGTTGGTATAATTAAACCCAGTGAAAGTTATTTCTCTACTACAGTAGTATTGGTGCATAATAAGGATGGATCATGGTGCATGTGTCTGGATTATAGGGAGCTCAATAAGCTCACTATTAAAGATAATTTCCCATTCTTGTGATTTATGAATTATTGGATGAATTACATGGAGCAATTGATTTTACCAAGTTGGATCTTTGTTCAGGATATCATCAAATTAGAATGAAGACTGAAGATATTCTGAAAACAACATTTCAAACTCATGAGGGTAATTATGAATTTTTGGTCACACCTTTTGGCCTTACCAATGCACCTTCTACATTCAAGGGTTGATGAATTCCATTTTCAAACCCTTCCTTAGAAAATTTGTGCTAGAATTTTTTGATGATATACTAATCTATAGTAGGTCTTGGAAGGATCATGTTCAACATGTTGACAGGGTGCTCAAACTATTGCAGGAGAAATAATTATATGCAAAAGCATCCAAATGTTTCTTTGGAGTACAAGAGATGAAATATCTGGGTCATATTGTATTTCACGAGGGTGTTAAGGTAGACCCTAACAAAATTAAAGCCATTTAGGAATAGAAATTCCCCACAACCATTAAGCAGTTGCGAGGATCTCTCAGCTTAACAGAGTATTATCCCAAGTTTGTTAAGAATTATGGGAGAATAGCAAGACCTCTAACAACATTATTGAGGAAAGATGCATTTTCATGGACTTCTGAAGCAACTAAGGCCTTTGAAAATCTTAAAGAGGCAATGTGCCTGGCACCGGTCTCAGCTACACCAGATTTCACAAAAACCTTTATTGTGGAATGTGATGCCTCAGGAAATGGAATTGGTGTCATTTTAATGCAAGACGGAAGACCCATTGCTTTTGAAATTTTTCCAATCAAATGAAAGTATTTATAGAAATCTATTTATGAGAAGGAAATGTTAGAAATACTACATGCACTAAATAAATGGCGACCTTACCTAATGGGAAGACACTTCAAGGTAAAAACTGATCATGATAGTATTAAACACTTTTTGGAACAAATACTATCTTTAGAAGAGCAGCAAAAATGGGTCACAAAGATGTTGGGTTATGTCTTTGAAATAATATACAAAAAATGGAAGCTAAATGTTGTTGCAGATGCACTCTCAAGAAATAATGAAGAGGTGGAAGAATTGCTTTGTGCCATTTCTATTATCCAACTAGATTGGATAACCGAAGCAAAGGATGAATGGAAGAAGGAAAAAGAAGTGCAGACACTCATTCAAAAGTTGCAGCAAGATCCTAGTACATCTGATACATTTATTTGGAAAAATGATTCCTTATGGTAAAAATATCACTTATATCTTTGTAATATTTCCCAACTAAAACAAAATATTCTTTTGGAATTTCAAACTTCTCCTTTAGGAGGTCACTCAGGATTTTTAAAAACTTACCACAGGGTGAAGAAGAATTTTTTTGGGATGGACTTAAATCTGATATTCGAAATTTTGTAGCGGAATGTTTGGTTTGAAAACAAAATAAAGTTGAGACAATTAAGACCCCAGATCTTCTATAACCTTTATCCATTCCAAGTCAACGTTGGGAGGATATTTCAATGGATTTTATCACAGGTTTACCCAAGTCCGAAGGAAAGAGTGTCATCATGGTGGTAGTTGATAGACTTACCAAGTATGCACAATTTTGTGCATTATCTCATCCATTTAAAGAAAGTACAATCGCTACCACATTTATGGACATAATTCAAAATGTACATGGAAACCCAAAGATTATTGTGAGTGATAGAGATCCCATTTTTACTGGAAATTTTTGGACGGAGTTATTTTCTTGTTTGGGTACTCAACTAGCTCATGGCTCACGTTATCATCCTCAATCCTATCATCAAATTGAGATAGTGAATAAATGTTTGGAAGGATATCTTTGTTGTTTTGTATCTGATAAACAAACCAAATGGGTCAAGTGGTTACCTCTCGTTGAATGGTGGTATAACACTTCCTTCTATACTGTAGCAAACATGGCCCCATTTATGGCACTTTATCGATATCATCCACCGTCCATCACATCATATTTAAGAGAAAATTATAAGGTTCAAGCAGTGGAAGATCACATTGAGAATCAACAAGCAGTTCTCCAACTCTTAAAGAATAACCTAAATTTGGCACAAAATCAAATGAAACAATAGGCAGATCAACATCGCAGCGAGAGAAGTTTTGATGTAAGAGACTTGGTATTTTTACGGCTACAACAATACAAAAAAATGTCTCTCAAGCAAGCTAAGAAGGATAATAACTTATCGCCAAAGTACTATGGTCCTTACAAGGTGTTGCAAAAGATTGGTACTATGGCATACAAATTGGAGGTTCCTGCTTGTTCGCGAGTGCATCCAATTTTCCATGTTTCATGCTTAAAGAAGGTTATAGGTGAAAATCTTCCAGTTCAAACAATATATCCAGAACTTGATGAGGAAGGAAAAATCATGTTGGAACTTGAAGCGGTCACGGAAACAAGAACTCGACAACTACGAAATCGATCAATTTCAGAGTATCTCATCAAGTGGAAGAACTTACTCACTGAAGATTCTACATGGGAGGATGAGAATTTTATACAGAAGCACCTAGAGCTACTCAAGTGTTGAGGACAACACTTTTTTGAAGGAGAGGGGCATGCTAGGTCCCTATATTACTATTTTAGTCCCTTATTGTTATTATTTTAGCCCCCTTATTGCTATTGTTGTACCCCTGTAACCCCAATATTGTTATTATTGTGCCCTTACATTATTATTGTTAGGTCAGCTAGTATTATATTGTGGTTGTATGGGCTCCTATATATAGAAGGAGGTTTTGGTCATTTGTAGCATCCAATAATTGTTCATTTATGTAATGTATTGGAGGTTTCACCATCGAAGTGGCTGATTTCTAAGGTGTTGATCTCTCTTTTCTTCTATTTTTAGAGTTGGTTTCATAACACATCCTGCCCATGTATTCCGGGACTCATGGGAAGTACCCCTCATCTAGCCAATGAGTTGGGAAATGAGGATAGAGACCATAGAATTACTGATGAACACATCATGTATTACCATACTATGTATGTCTAGTATGGGATGTGTCCAAAAAATTGATCTAGGGTTAAGTCTAGTTGAGGTTTTTACCTGTAAACTGACTTCGGGTCAATGGAGAGTGTAAATGTATTTGTGACTCACTCTCAAACATGGTTGAGGTTTTTACCTCTAAACTGACTTAGGGTTAGTGAAGTGTGGTAAGGTATTTGTGATTAACTCTTGATGATATTTTCTTATTATTTCTTCTATAGCAGAGCAGAGCGATAAAAGTAGAGACAACATGATGACACAATATTTCATGATGATATATGATAGTACTTGATGGTACTGGATGACAGGATTACACAGGTGGACAAATAGAGTTCTCCCTAGTTGAGAGGGAGTGTTAAATTTGGAAACTAGGGCCAAAATCCATGTTTCAATTCTCATATGATGGGGATGATATTTTTGTTGGATTACTCTTTTAGAGAGGTGCAATATTGATCTAAATATCATCTTGTTTGGATGAGCAGAAGTTGAATTTTGAATTTGTTTTCCACACATGTGCAATTTGTCAAGGTAGGCTAGAATTGTAATGCAGGCTTAGAAGCCCCATAAGTTCTTTCACACACCCACAGTCATGGATATAGAAACGAGAGACATGATTCTCATTTCATCATTCATTCTTCCAACACAATTATCTCTCATCTGATTGTTTCGTACAACCTTAGAGGCTTCTCTCTCCTCCACATGTGTGAAATAGGAAGCTGCAATTTCAGATTGGTTTAGGGATTTTTTGGATAGGGTGTACTAGCATTGACTTTAGGTCAACTCTCATCATTTTAATACATTTTTTAGCTCAAAAAGCCGATTTGAAGAGGCCGTAGCTGGAGGCACAAAAACTGAGGTCAAATGTTGACTTTGACCGCAACTCACCGTAGCATTGACTGCATACTTTGACTTCTCATTTGACTAGAGTTGTGGACTATTTTATGTGTTGTTTGAATTTGAATGAAGGTCAAGTTTGATTGAGTTTGACCGCGTTTGCTTGTAGGCTGAATTGTTGGTTTGACCAGCAAAGTCTTTGCTGGCTATGGCATCCTATTGACTATTGTAAAATATATTTTTTCTCTCTTTGATGAATAAGAAAAATTACAAGAATATTTGTGTCTTGTTTTGGCTTGTCTTCTGTCGATTTATTTTATGTTTTATTAGCATTTAATTTCAATGGTTACGTGATTTCATATCTGAAATTGAATTGGACTAATAAGAAATATTGAAGTACACTACTCTAAGCATAGAACATAGCATGGTTAGCTAAAATTAACACATATTCTTGAAGAGAAGTGACCCAATTTTCCCTTTCCTCTCCTAACTCCTTTTGGAAAATAAATTGCCTTACTGCTAGGAATGGAACAATTAATTTGGTATGAGTTTTCAAAAGAAAAGGTCTAAAATGATTAATGGACTTGAAAACCACAAAATCTTATTTGTGCACATTTGAATAATTTAATTCATCTCCATGGAAATTTGAGTTGAAGAAGGAAATGGCAGCCTCAAATTTTTTTCTCATTAAGTATTGTTAGAATTACCGAATAAGAAATTTTGGAAGAAAAGGTATACAATATTAATTGATCATAAAAATTAGGAGTTGTCGAGAAGGGGGCATCGATGATAGTTTGTTTTATTAATTCAAAGGATACCCTTTCATTATGAACCCATTTGAAAACATAATTTTTCTCAATTATAGATTGTAGGGGGAGAAAAATTTGAGAAAAACATGGGACAAATCTTTTCACAAAATAATTTTCCCAAGGAAAGATTGCATTGATTTTTTGTTATGGGGTAAAGGAAGTTTGGAAATTACCTTGATTACTTCTGGATCCATATAAATTCCTTCTTTAGAGACAATAAATCCTACAAGTTTTCCTTCACTAAGGGAAAATAATGGTGTCTTAGGGTTTAATGATATTCCATACCTTTTTCATATTTCAAAGATCTGTTTTATATCCTGGAAATTATTGTTTTTTTTCTTGGAATATATGGTTATAAAACCAAGCAAATAAAAACGGTTTTATTGATTATAGCTATGAAGGCAATTTCTGTAGCTCTTTGGAAGGTTGCTCCAACATTTATTAATCTCAAATGCATATTTTGATATGTGTAAGCTCTCCATTTAGTTTTGAATGTAGTTTTTAACCTGTCATATCGATGTACGAGAATTTGGATATATTCCGAAAAAATCCATAAAAGACATAATTTCATAACCAGCTACTGATTTTAAGATATTTTCCATCGGTGGAAGTGGAAAATTATCCTTCTCACATGCTTTATTCAAATTTCTAAAATCAATACAAATCTGAGTATCGTCATTTTTCTTCCTAATAGGTTCTAGATTTGAAACCCATTTAGAATGTCTAATTGGAAAGATAATCTTGGTCATGAGGAGTTTATTTAACTCACCTTTAATCTGATTTTCAATATCTAGATGAATTCTTCTTAAATTTTTTTGTAATGGCTTCACATCTGGTAACATTGGAATAGTATGTTGAATGATGAAGGTATCATAAGTTTTCAAATCTTCATAATTTCAAGTGAAAACATCTTTGTATTTTTTAAAAGATGAATAAAGGCAGACTTCTCATTTAATGAGAGTACAAGACCAAAATTAATGCTATGAGGCTTAAGGTCTGACCCTAAGTTCACCAATTCAAACCTCAAAATTGAACTTTGAAGCTTACAATTAGTAACCTTTTTAAACCTATCTCTTAATTCATACAAGTCTCCAAGTTTTACTACAAGCTTGCGTAGAGAATTATCCTCATTTTATTGAATCAGCTGTCGATCATGCTCATCTTCATCAAACATTTGGTCATTATATGACCCTTCATATGTTATAAAACTTAAAATGTCCTCATCATCATTGAATACACACTAATTAGTGATATTGTCAGGAATATAATGGTGAAAAATAAATTCAATAGAAATCTATTTGGGTTGTAATCCTTAGGTGGGATGAGCTTAGATTCAACATTAGCTAATAAATCAACACTGGCCTTTTGTAGTCTTGGAATATGAGAAATATTGAATGTTGTAAAATGAGAAGCCAGAGATTGAGTAAGAGTCTAGTAATGTTTTAAATGACTTGAGGCACAATGGATAGTATTTCTCACATGTGTTATAACAATTTCAGAGTCTCAAAACACTTGAAGGTATTTTACATCAAGGCTTATGGCCTTTTGTAATCCTGAACTAGTGCTTCATATTCAACAATATTATTTGTGCATTGAAATTCTAACGTGCATGCCAACATACTTTTGTATCCTTCATGACTTACTAAAATGCATCCTGCTCCCGCACCATCATTGGATTTAGAACCATCAAAATATCAAATCCAAAATAAATATTTAACTATGGGTTTATATACAATATTTACACATCTACATAATTTTGTATGTGAAAAAATTTCAACTTGAGAGATAACATAATCAACTAATAAAGGAGATTCTTGAGTAGGGAAACTACCAAAGAAGGATTCAAAAGAATATTTCCCAAGAATATTATTTGTGAAAACAGCTGCCGCATTTTATTCATCTAGATCAATTACTGAATGCTTCATCTGTTTTTCATGGTCAACTTTGATTTGATTGGGTTTACCATTATATGGAAGCCACAAATGAGACCAATCAATAGCGAAATAACCTTTGAGTTTCTCAGACCAATATCTGCTTAGAATAAAGCCATAAAACTCAAGAATATCAACAACAAGTATATCAATAATTTGACACACTTTTTAATTAGAAGACAACCTTATAAGAAAAAAATTCATTTCCCCCAACACTTTGAAAATTTTCCTATCTAACTAAACAATTTGGACAACATACTTATTAGGTGGTATGTCCAGTTTATGACAAACTCAATAAGGCATGATATTTTATGATGCACTAGAGCCTACCAAAAAGTTTTGAACATTTATGTTAAAAATTTTGAAGATCAAAAGGAAAGGAGGAGTATGACAATTTGACCTATCGCCAAACAAAATTCCATCAGTTCGATCAATTTTATCTGAGAATCGTTTGGAGACTTACCTTTTCCTTTAGAAGCTTTAGAAGTAACAACAGTATGCAAAGGTGATGCAGGTACTAAATTTAACTCTTTAAGTAAGAATTTATGTTGTTTCTTCAATTGTTTTATTCAATGGTTTCAAAAATAACGAGAGTTTTAGATGCATATGGAGAATTTGAAGAAAATGGAACTAGATTTGAAGATGGAGGGATTTTTTTTAGTTGTAAATTTGTCCTTAGTTGTAGGAGTAGAAGTTTTTTATTTTTATTTATTTTTTATTTTTTATTTTGAGGTGATTTTTGTAAATCTACATATCCTTTACTCCTTGTACTAACTGGTAAGGCTTCTTGTTCTTCTTCATTTTTAGAGGTAGCGAGAATGAAATCCCACAATCCAGGAGCTTTGACTAATTCTTCTTCCTGGGATTCTTCAACTGACATGGTTGATTCTTCTTCCTCGTCATCCTGATCAGATTCAATATTAGATATGACATTTGGATGTTGAGGTTGTGAAGTTTGTGTTCTCCTAAAATTTCTGAAATCCTTTTCAGAAGTTTCAACAACTTGTTTCTTTACTTCCACCATTTCATTTCACATGGTTTTAAGGACATTTTGCAATCCTTCTAGATGAAAAGGATATTTAGGATTTTTATTCTTTGATTCTTCTTTAAAAGTGACTTTATTTTTTTTCCTTTCTTCTTGGGCATTTTTTTTTTTGAATGAAAGAATTCTTTTCTCCACAGATAAGGCTTCTTTCATGTTATCAACTAAAGTTAAC
Organism: Pinus albicaulis; assembly: GCA_034641835.2. NCBI lineage: Eukaryota > Viridiplantae > Streptophyta > Pinopsida > Pinales > Pinaceae > Pinus > Pinus albicaulis. Next base: position 803,003,269 of record CM076572.1, on the reverse strand, counting down.
TTGTTAGCTCTATCTACAAAGATTGCAACGTTATAAGGAAGAGTAGAGATATACCATTCAATTTTTACATCAAAACCAAGCTTTGAAGTAGCAGGAATGTTGTTTAACAATTTATTGAACCTAGAATTGAAATATTTGATCTTTTCATTGAATTTTCTTTGAGATTAGAGAGATCATTGACCATAGTCATTTTTGTATTATCATCACCAAATTTGGTTAAAAAAATTTCTTCAAAAGTATTCTAATCATTAATATAATTCTAGTGGTAATGAAAAGTACCATTATCCTACGGATCCTTCAAAAGTATAAGGAAATAATCGAACTACATAAACATCTTCAACTAACCCATTAAGATTAATAGCTAACATGAAATTATGGAGATGTTCTTCGGTAGGGATTCCATCATCAGGATTGAACTTGGGCATCCATATTTTTGCTTAGGTAGAGGATGGAGGGGAGATTTCATTTGAACAACTCATGGATTAGTGCAAGATTTGTTTGCCATTGTGTGAATTAAAGGAGAAGAGGAAGATGGAGATGTTGCAGAGGTAGGTGATGGTTGAGTGGAAGAAGAAATAACCCATGTAACAACACTAGTGGAAATACCAATAGTTGATTATGATTTAGTAATATGAGTTGATGAAGTGGTTGGTTGAGAAGAAGAAAATTGAGAAGGATCAAGTGAAAGTGTTATAGGGGTGAGGAGGATGTAATATCACTAGTATATGTTTGATTTTATGAGGCAGGACCCAAAAGGAGTAATTATAAGCTTCTCACTTTAGGATTGAGTTAATGCACCATAAAATTGTAAAGACGAAGTTATACTTCCTTCTAAGGGTTCCAATTGAGCATATATTTCTTCTGAAATAGAAATTCCTTCTAATCGCTCGATTAAAGTCTAAACTTCTGGTGACTCTTGAGTGGAAACTTGGGGAATTCTTTCAGGAAGTGTACTAGGAGACTTTGTGGGTGTTTCCATAACTTCATATCTAGGAGTTAGAGATTTGGAATGGGATCCAGAAGTTGGTGGGGAGTTTGAGGGGGTTTGACTCTTATGATGGACCTTTTATTTAGTATTATACCTTTTTGTCATTCATAGTGTATCATGCCCTCCTTCTAACGTTGAAAATGTTTAGGGCTTGAAAATCTCTACCTCAAAATCAGGAAAAACCACCTGGTCAAGAACTTTTAAGATCACTCCTTTTCCGTTTGGAATAGTGGCTCCAACTAGGGATAATGGGACCAATTTCCATTTTAAAATATATGTGGAAAAGGATGTAAATTAAATTAAAGTTATGGAATGATTTAAAACTAAAGACAATGATAAATAAAATAGACTTAATCTATATATTTTCTGAGACAATATTTCTTTGTATGCCATTTTTTAAATATTTCATGCAACATATAATAAAATATATCATTAAACACTTTATGAAGAGATTAGAGAATAAGATGAACTAATTGAATTAAATAGTTAATTAAATTATTTGATTAAATCAATAACATAAAATATATCTTTGTTTCACATATTCTTAAAAAGATACATGAATCATACACATCAATAGTGACAAATGTTTGATTGTTTGTAAATAATACATATAATGAAACAATTTATAGAAAATTCACTATCTTTCTCATCAAATCAAAGTAACAATATAAGGATAATAATACCTGATACATTAAGATTCTTCTAATGAAAAGGATAGCTTCTGGTTCAAATTTTCTATTAGATAACTTAAAATTAATATTAGTGCAAACTTCAAAGTTGTCTTACAAAAATTTAGAACCCCTTCTCTACATACATGAGAAGGGTTTTATATTCTATTAAGATTACAAATATAGTAAAGTAAAATAAAATATCTTGAAACAATTCAAAAAAATTGAGCTAAGATAAAGTAAAGACAAATATAGAAATTTTGTTGTAACAATAGGATCATGGTTGTGATGAAGGTTACATTCCCATTTTCTCCCTGAGTCCACATATGTCTTCCATTGGATTTAATTATGGGGGATGAATCGGTTTCATATGAATATACCTCGTAAATACTCCATTGCTGAGTGTTGGGATGAGATGAGTTGTTGATTTTGAAAGACACCTCAGCATAAGACATTGACTATATTGATTTACCAATAGTTTCCAATGGGTCTCAAGGTTTAATTTTTAATAATTTATTGATATATTCACCCTTCTTCTTTGATAAATATTGCAAATATTTTTTTCAAATATTTGACATCTGGTAATGTGTCCTGTGGGAATTATTTGATTAGATTAGCTTTCAAGATGATATCGCTAATGTATTCAGTGAGATTGGAGGCAAGGTTTCTGGCTCTCATGATTTCCATCTCTGCTTGTGTTGGAGCGAGGTCCCTTAGGAATGCAATTTTGATAAAAATATAGTATTTATTGTAATTTTAGGTCATGCATACTAAGAAATGAACAAGTCAAGGGGATTTAGGGTGGGTCAAATCCCCTCATGAGTTGTAATAGGCAAAAGGGTAGAACTAGGGGTCACAAACCACAATTTGTGAAACTTAGATGAGTTCGGGCTAAAGGTATAAATAGAAGTGTAGATCGAGTGAGATAGGATAATTTTTAAGTTGGAAGTAATTTTTGGTATGATGTTCTGAGCTATAAAGTGATTTTTTCTGAGCTATAAAGTTTCGTTTAGAAGGCTTCTGTGGGCTATGTGTGCAGAGACCTTAGTTCTGATGTGTGCGGCCCCGCTGGCTATGTGCGCTGGTAGAACTAAAGTATTGTAAGGATGTTATGAATTGTGAAGGAATAAATAATTATTTTGGGATAATTCTGAGTATCAAATGCATCCATGTTTTGCTTTATGATCTGTTTCTATGTATTATTTCTGTTTACTACATTATTTATGTTTCGATTGGTTGTGTAACTATTTTCTACCTTATATGAACCTGGAATGCTTAGATCTATTATTGTCAAACCTGAATGTTATGTTTTAAGACTACTGAAGGGATTGTAGAGCCTTATCTGTGCATGCATACGATAACCTCCATAAACTGACCTAGATATACCTGGTTAGGGTTTCTTGTTAGGTTTTATGTTGCGAAGGCCAGTATGTTATCATTGTAGATCTGAAGACACCCACATCATTTAATTCTCTCTCAGGGTGTGGAAACCTGGTTCTAGCAACCCCCATACTACTTCGGGTGAGACTTTGACCTGCGCAAGTAGTCACTGCCAAAAGGGCCAGTAGTAAGATGGTTTTGTTGGTTAATATTAACTCTGAACCTAGGTTAGGACCCCTCAAGCCAACAAATGGTTCTGTTACCGAGACAAGGATAATTTTGAGAGATATTGGGTGATGTGGTGGCCATCCAAGCCCGAGTTAGAAGACTGGTCTGAGAAGAAAATTCAAGAATTTTCCCTTAAAGAAAACATAAGTAAGAAACTGTATGCTGAATATTGTATATTTTCATAGAGGTTCATGAGATATTATTTTTGACCTTTGCGCAAGAATTACAGGAGTGGTTGTCAAGATTAGCTGAGTTCCAAACCTGTTGGAAGGATGATAAGGTCACTCAGTGACACCTGAGTTGGTCCAACAATTAGAGTAGACTGATAACTCCATCACTGACACTATAGATCATTGGGTTGACATCATTTTGGGTGGGTTTGTAATATATTTTGTAGTAGATAAGTTTGTGTCATATTCTTAAGCTGAAAGGAGGTTATTTAAGGGACTGAGAGGTAAATTCATATGCTATTTGCATTTGATGATTAAGGCGCTATTGTGTGAAAAGGGTGTTTTGTGTAGCCAAACCGAGTGAATGACCCCAAATAAGCTAGAAATCACTACGCACAATGGAAAGTATTATCGAGTTAATCATAGAGGAGACAGATCTATATACAACCCTTTGATAAACTTTCCTGACAATGATATATGAAGCAATGAGGCTACGCGCGTCGGAGATAGCTGTTCTGCTACTCCAGAATCGAACTCGTGCAGGGGTAATACATCTCCTCCCCCCCACCACCACTAGAAGGAGATATGGCTGCACATATGAAGCTACCCACCTTCAAGAGTGTGGAAGATGAGGACATGGATAGTTTTTGGTTTGTTTCCAATGCAATATGGACTGCATAAAAATGTTAACATTGATGCCGCCGAGAGAGCACAACTAGCTATGGAATTTGAAGGTTGTGCACTAGATTGGTTTATGGGATATCTAACTTAGCACATTGATCCCATTGTTGCTCAAATTAAGGACGTTTTGAAACAACAATTTAGAAATCCAAAGTCCTACTCATAGTGTGTAACGGAGTTGAAGGAAATCAAGCAAGAACCAAATGAATCTATTTGGGAGGTGGATCAACATCTGTAGCACACTATCAGTGAGGGAGGATTTATATATGACGATAAGAAGAATAAGGAATGGTTTATTTCCTTGCTTTTTCCACATCTGTGCACGCCTATGAATCAACAAAAGATCAATTCTTAGGCCGAAGCTCTAGAAATTTCTATGAAACTAGAAGTTGCACCTAGAGCGGATGATCAATTCGGAACTCTGAAAATCCAAAATTAGTTGGAGGCAATGCACTTGGAGATTCAGAACCTATGCAGAGACAGAGGAAAGGAAGTTTGCACAGATTTATGGTGTATACGTTGTAAGGGTTCCAGCCACACCAAATATCAATGCACTTTGTTCTTAGATTACATGCAAGCAGGAGGGCCAAATCCATTGCACCCTAGGGATGTTGCAGGGCTGAGTGGTACTCCCACACTATGGTGCGATTATTTTAGAGTAGCTAGATGGCATGACACAAACCATTTCCCTTGATTAGGAAGTTATGTGACTGAAATGAAGCAGAAATGGTGTAGGTTTTTCTCTTTGGTTGGTCACAATGAGCACCATTGCCGCACATTAGAGCTAATGATAGACCATGCCAACCTCTATAGGGTGCAGACCAACCCATCTTCACCAGCATCTCACTCTAGGCATGGAGGATCCCTAGCAGGAGGGAGAGGTGAAGGCACAGGTCGTGGAAGAGGATAATTAATTTTATATAACTGTGGAGACGCTGGACACTATGTGCGCAGATGACCAAGCCTTGCACAATAGTATTGCAGGTATTGTAGATAATTTGATCATGTTATTGAATATTGTCTTATTTTAATTTCTAGAATGCAGGAAAATCAACTACAGTCACCTACGCAGAACATACAAATGGTTAAAGTTGAGTTGTGCGATGACGATCCAAGTGTAAACATAATTACACACAGTGGTGCTGCCACCAGAGGAGATGATGGAAGGAAGGTTTATGCAAAGCCATTTATTAGGAAGACCTCTAACAAGAAAGAAGGACTCAACTTGTAGAAGGAAAAGGAGAATTTTATAGAATCTAGGAGGAATTTTTTTGATGCAGGTGCGTCCACATCCAAGTCAAATGCAGAAGAAAATATTGATGATGAAGTAAAACCTTTCCTAAAATCTTGTATTAACTTATTTTGCAATCAAAAAGTAGTGGACAATATTCAGGCCCTAATAACAAGTTGCATGGACAAGGAATTGCCTCGAAATGAGACTAAAGTTGTGAACAAGATTTATAAGAACAAGAAGAGAACTGGTCGAGAGATGTGCATGATCATGAAAATTGGAGAGTATGAGATGGATCAGGTCATCTTGGACTTAGGGTTTGATGAAAATGTGCTGCATAAGAAGACATAGAAGAAGATGGGAGAACCAACGCTAGAATGGTCCACCATTCAACTATGCATGGCCAATCAGTAGAAGATCATTCCACTTGGAAGACTGCCACAGGTTCTGGTAAACATTGTTGGAGTAAAGGTATGTGTAGATTTTGAAGTGATACAAATTGTGGATGATGCAGACCCCTACCTTGCACTACTAGGGCTAGAATGGGCCATCCATATGTGAGGCATCATCAATTTGAAGCGCAGGAGAATGATCTTTGAAGATGATGGTACTCTAGTGATCGTACCTTTGGATCTGGAAGAAGGTGAAAGATATACAGAACTAGTGCGTGAAGGATATGATGTCAACCATATCTACAAGTTGACTGTATGGGATGAGGATTGGATCAACCCTACAGTTGATGGAATGCTGAATTGGGAAAAGTATAGCTCGTGTTTTTCAGATTCAGATGGGGAGATGGAGAACTGGCAGAATTAGTTGCATGATGTTTATGCACTGCGTTGCCTCAAGGTCACTAAAAATTTCTGATGCATATCCTCAGAGGTAATATAATTACCCTATTTGATGGTTTTGATATTAGTTTATTATTTCTGGAAAAATTGGAAAAGTTTTCTCGAAAGAACGGAGGTTATGGTCACTTGATCTGGCCATGCACACAACCCCAACACATTGGTGGGATACACATAAAGGAAGTGTTAAGGACTGGGAGGAATGCAGTAAAATGATGAAATTTCACTTTGAGCCACCTGCTACCCCACCAACTGAGCTTTTATATTGTCAGGGTGACCTGCGCAAACACTTGTCCATGTGGATGGAGGTTTGGAATGAGAAGACCTTGAACGAATGGGTTCATATGTTTGTCCATTCGTTGGGACCAACACCCACTACATGGTATTTGGAAATGGATCTGCACCGAGGGAATCACCATTGGATTACAATGATTGATAGTTTTCTATCAACCTTTCATTTGGTTGGGGGATTAGAGGGACTTGACGAAGCTCTACAGGATATAGAAGTATTTGTCTTTGATGACTCCCGACCTCAGATTGAACGTGTTTCATCAGCATGGGAAGCGAAGATGCAAGATATTGTCAATTTTAGTAACCTATTAATAGAAGACAATGAGGAATACCCAATAAATATTAATATCCCCGAGTCCGAGGGGGAGCGTGCAGTTGCAGGGCACTCTTTGGGAATGGTAGATGTAACTAAGCCTCTGAAGTTAAATGAAGTCAACATTGGGACAGAGGAACAATCGAAGTTGGAAAAAAATAGGGGATTATTGGGATGATGACATAGTAGGGAAGGTTGCGGAGCTGCTGACGAAGTACCAGGACTTGTTTCCTTGTAATATACCCAATTAGCCATGAGCTAGTTGGAATATTCAATTTTGTTTTGTTTCTTTGTTTAAAGAATAAGAGGACAAAGGAGGTCCATAATTCTCCTTAATAATGAAATAAATCAATGCCAATGTGAAAGAGATAAAACTTGGCATCTTAATTAAACACCCTTTGGTGTGAAAAGGGCCTAGATCACTTTGATTGGGTCAACCTTGACCAAATCAACAGCGCTGTCATGGAGGAGTGGTCATCAATGAAAGACATCATAGTTTTAGATGGATATGCTTTGTGTGGAAGTAGTGATTTTGTTGGATGGGGCTTAGGGTTTGCAAGCTCATATCTTATTTAAGGAATAGGATGGCAACCATAAGGATTATGTTATTGTATATTGATATTTCTGAATATATGGTCTATTTAGACATATATCTTTCTCTTATTTTTTAGCTGAGATAGAGTGTTGTTTAACACAAGGTGTTCCTGATTGGGAATCCCATCTCTTCCATTGAGAAACTCTTGGAGGAGTCTTGTACTACATTTTCCACTATCAGGCTTAAGGCCAAGCTTCATCTTTCATTTATAGCACAGATCCTGTTGAGGCTTTGGTTGTTTTGTAGGTTGTAGCAAGTGGAGACTAGATCTCTAGATCTAGGCCATTTCATTGCTTATTTTCAGTGGAGGAGGCTTCCTTTCCATTGAGAGGATAGTATTGAAGGCCATTGTGCTTATTTTCAGATCTTGGCATCAGGCCAACTGGTTATTCATCACTACAGCACAATTTACTTCCAGATCTACATTATTTCTATAGGAGGAGTTGCAGGGTGGTTTCGCACACCATTTGGAGAGCTTATTTTCTAGTGAAGGAGATTTGCCTTTCACTTAGAGGATATATTGGAGGAGGCTATTCTATTGATCATATCAGATCAGCCACACTTTCTTGATCTGTATTTTGCAGTAGATCTGCAGTCTTGGGGCTTATATCTAGATCTTGTACTTGGTGTTTTGCTGAAAAACCTTAAGGGGTTCTTCGAAAGAGCTTGTATAGTGCTTAGATCTGCAATAGAACTATCTTTTGAGGCACTTATCAGCCCCATATCTGATGTATAATCATTTTCTGTAGTAGAGCTAATAAAAAAACGTTGTGAGGGTCTTCCAGCTTTTATATATAGTTGCAGCACCTCATTTGAGGGATTTTTTCCATTGGAGGCTTCTACCTTCTTGTTGTGTATCTTATGGGCCATTATTCATGTATATTTTGCTGCTGTTATAACATATGAAAGTTGTCCATATTGGCCTTTTGATTTTATATGATGATTTGCATTATTGTTCCAGAATTTTTCACTATATTCATGCTTTTCCCATATGGGAATATTACAGTGGTATTAGAGCATAATCTTGGCACAACCTGTGCATCTTGAAAAACCAATATGTCATCTGAAGAAGGAGAGCCTCTTAATAATAGAGAGAAGAGGTATCAAAGAAGAAGACATAGAAATTTTTATTATAAAAATGACAAAGAAGACAAGGGTAAAACCCCTTTATCTGGAGGAGAAGATGAAGAGAAAGAGTTCCCTAAGATCCTTCTTATAGCCATGAAAGACATTACTAGTGAGATCAAGGTGATGATAATAGATAAATTCAAGGAATCCCCTAAAGGATTTCATCATGGTGAAGGCTCTGACATGTCTCATCACTGGAATGATCAACCAGTGCAACAACCACAAGTTTCACAATGCTCTACAATGCCTACATTCTTGGTTGTGGGAAATGAAGGGCTTCAAGAGAAAGAATCCCTTGAAGACTATTTTATGGAGTATGAGTCTCAAACTCAGAGATTCAAGAAACACTTTAGTTTTCAAGAATTTTTTCAAATCAAGGACAATAGAAGACCAAGGAATCACAATATAAGTGGTGGATTCATTCAGAATCATGATCGACACCACACTATGGGCAGATTTTTCTTACCCAACTTCGATGGGTCATCCAATTGCACTACCAAATCATGGGTAGAGAAACTTGACATCTACTTCCAGTTGAACAAAGTTCCAGAAATGGAGGCCATTAAGATTGTAGCACTACACCTTGAGGGTGAAGCACATAACTGTTGGTGGAAAGATTTGATAGAAGAGATCCTGAAGCACCATTCATGGGGCTTGCAAAGCTAAAACAACCAAGTAATCCAGAAAATTACATTTTTCAATTCTTGAGACTTTATGTTATGGTTCCTGATTTATCTGTAGTAAGAAGGGTGTATATATTCATTGATGGGCTAGATGAACCTCTTCAAGGGTTGGTTAAGTATACAAAGGCCGCTATCCTACAAGATGCCATTAAAAGGGCTAGAGACCTTCAAGATGCCTTGCCAAAAGCAAAGGAAGAATTTCAGCATAAGCCCTCTTTTCCATCAAAGGGAAAAGAAGAGAAGGCTCCTCCCTCAAAGGAGAGTCAATATAAAAAACCTCTTGATGATGATGTCCATAAAGATTTGAGGAGGAAGCTTTGCTTCACATGCCAAGAAGCTTGGGCACCTGGACATAGATGTGCAATAGGAAAGGAACACTACATAAATGTCTTCTTAGATGATGAGGAGGAAGAAGAAGAAGAACAAGGGAGGGGTCACAGCATTGGAATAGAAAGAGATGTTCCACCACCACTTGGAGGTGAGCGTTGGAAGAGTGTCCCTTAACAGCTGCGAATCTTGTATAATTTTGTATTTTTTAGTTTAACACAAGATTTTTGGGGTAATTCAAAGACCCTAACGCATTGTAAATGGGTCAAGGGTAGACCAAGAGTCCGCAAACCATAGTTTGTCGACCATTGGATGCGTAGGCTAAATTTCTAGAAATAGATGAACCTTTTTTGAGTCAAAAAGTAGGAATGAATACAAATTGATGCGAAGTACGAACTGTTAGATTTGTGGTAGGGTTGTTTGGGTTAGGAATCCTGCTGGCTATGTGCGGGGAGATCCTCTGTCCTACTGTGTGCAGACCTTGCTAGCTGTGTGCGCAAGTGGTAATTTGGTGAATGTAAGAGGATTTTTGAGTAATGATATAGATGTGCAGAAGTATTGTGGATATCTGATGTCATCTGTATTTGCCATGTTATGGTAAATGCATACGTAAGTTATATGGTGATGTATCTATTAGTAAGCTACGAACTATCTATGTTATGGTAAATGTATCTGTGATCTCTTTATCCACTGCAAATATTCTATTCTGTGATTATAGCTAATAGTACGCACGTGGATGAAATCTTGTTGTTTAGATTTGATAATATGTATTCTGGTTAGTTATTAAAAACTCCTGTGAAGGACCTCTAGTTGTATAGATCTGATAGCTGTGAACTGGCTTGACTTACCTGCTCTCTCCCAGGGTGCAGAAACTTGGTTCCAACACCCTCCCATACTGCTTTGGGTGAGACTTTGGCCTGCGCAAGCAGGTCACTATGAAAAGGGCTAGTAGTATAGGGGTTTGTTGGAAAACCTTAACCTATGAACTTGGGTCAGAACCCCTTGAGCCAAAAAATGGTTCCATTTCCAGGACTGGGAGCATTTTGAGAGAGATCGGGTAATGCCAAGACTATATTAGAAACCTATGAAGAATCAGCAAAGAGTTTGAAGCAAGAATTCATAGGGAAAGAACTCACTTCCATCGGAATACAAGATGGCCTCTCACATGAAGCTACCTAATTTAAAGGGTGTGGGTGATGAGGACATGGATTGGTTCTGGTTTGTTGTCAGATCAGTATGGACTGCACAGAACGTAGCAAGCAATGTGGTGAAACTGGCGTAGTTATACCTTGCTTTTGAGGGGAGAGCCTTGGACTGGTACATGGGATACATTGATCAACATGTGAATGTGACTATTGAGGAGATAAAGAATGCATTAAAGAAGCAGTTCAGGAAACCTAAGTCCTAATCTCAGATAGTGAACGACCTGAAGATATCAAGCAAGGACCTTCTGAGTCCATGTGGGAAGAAGATCAATGATTAAAGAAGGTGATCAGAGAAGGAGGATTCTAGTATGATGATAGGCAACACACGGAGTGGTTCATTGCTATGTTGCTGCCCCACCTGCACGTACCTATGGGTCACCAAGCCATTGAAACACAGGAGAAGGCCTTGGATGTTGCCATGAAATTGGAAGTTTCACCACGAGATGATACCCAGTTAGGAGTACAGTAGATACAAGGCTAGCTAGAAGCAATGCACATGGAGATTTAGAATCTACGCAAGGAGCGAGGAACGGAGGCAAGCCCTGAAATATGGTGCATACGATGCAGGGTGAATGGCCACACCAAAGATAACTATCCACTACTTGCAGACTACATCCAGGCTGGGGGACCCATCCCACTGCACCCTAAGGAAGCTACGGGACCAAGTGGGCCGACGCTATGGTGTGATGACTGCCGCGTTGCTGGGCTACACGATACCAACCACTTACCTCGCCTTCCGCATATATCCCCGAAGTAAAATAGCAGTGGTGTAGGTTTTGTAGGTCTAGAGGACATGCGAACAGAACTGCTGAACTTATGATATGATGGTCAGAAGGGGAAACCTATAAAGGGCACAGTCGTACCCCTCATCACATAGATCCCCCACAGGTATAGGAGGATCCCGAGCCAGGGGCAGGGGAGGGGGACGAGGAGGAAGCATAGGCAGGTGTAGAGGCCAATTAATATGATATAATTGTGGGGAAATAGGACACTTTGTGAGGGACTGCAGGAACCCAACTTGGAAGTCCTTAAAATAATGCAGACAGTTGGACCATGTGGTTGAATATTGCCTGATTCTAATAAACAAGATGCAGGAGAAGCAACAGACACCTATGAAGAACGTAAAAAGGGTCAAGGTAGAACCATGAAATGAAGAACCAAGTATTAATGTTATAACTCATAGTGGCATAGCCACTGCGGGGCTGTAGAAAAATCTAAGGCAAAACCTCTTATCTGTAAAGAAAATAATAAACAAGAAGGGCTGAACCTACCAAAAGTAAGGGAAATTTTTGTCTCAACTCACCAAGACTTTGCCAATGCTGCGACACCTACCCTTCCAACACCTGTGCACCCTAGAGGAGATGATGAAGTTAATTCATTCCTGTAGGCGTGTATGAGGCTGTTGCGCAATGAATGGACCATAGAAACCCTCCAAGCCTTAATAGATAGCTGCGCAGGAAAGACAACCCCAGCTACAAAAATAAAGGGTGTGCACAAACTATATAAGCACAAGAGGCAAACTGGTTAGGAGATGTAGCTGACCACGAAGATCGATGATTATGAGATGGAGCAATTTATTCTAGACTTGGGATCCGATGCGAATGTACTACCCAAATAGACTTGGCAGCAAATGGGAGAACCTACGTTGGAATGGTCTACTATCCAGCTTCCCATGGCTATCGTAGATATCTTCAAATATGGTCATAGATATCGTCGGGGCTAAGGTACGAGCTGACGTTGAAGTCATTTATATTGTAGAAGATGCGAACCCTTACCCAGTGCTTCTGGGATTGGATTGGGCCATTGATATGGGTGGAATTATCAACTTGAAGAAGCAACGCATGGTATTTGAAAGAGAGGGAACTCGGGTGATCGTACCACTAGACCCTACAGAAGGAGAAAGATATACTGAGCTAGCGTGGGAGGAAGAAGAAATAGATAGTATCTATAAGCTAACTGCAAGGGATGAAGAATGGATCAATCCTACAGCCGATGGAGTGTTGTGTTGCAAAAAAGATAGCGAATTATTTTCTGACTCCGATGAGGAAATAGACAATTGGAAAAAACGACTGCATGGTGTCTTCGTGCTACATTGTAATTTGAAAACTGCCAGGGACTTCTACTGCATCTCTACTGAGGTAAGAGAACTACCCTATTTTTATGGCTCCAATAGTATAAAGTAATTTCTGCGTACATTCAAAGCTGAGGTCCAAAGAGAACGAAGGTTGTGGGATCTTAATCTGGCTATGCACACAACACCTGCAAGATGGTGAGAGGCACATAAGGAGGTGTTACAGGACTAGGAGGAATGTCAGGACATGATGATCCTGCGATTTGAGGCCCTGGTTAAGGTACGTGTCAAGAAGTTCCTTGGCCCAGGGGACCCACGCGAACATTTTTCTTCTTGGATAGAAAAATGGCATGACCAAAATCTAAAGGAATGGGTTCATTTATTTATTCATGCATTAGGACCGATCCCTACTGCATGGTACTTGGATGCGGAGCTACATCAATGCACCCGCCACTAGGAAACCTTGAAGGAAAAATTCATTGGTACCTTTGGACTAATAGGAGGATCAGAGGCACTTGATGAAGCTCTACAGGACATAGACGCATTTGTGTTTGGGGAATCCATCTCCTTTGCAACAATTGGAGTGCCGACATGGGAAATGCAGATGCAGGACATTATGAATTGTAGCAATATAGCTATAGAAGAATGTGATGAGAACCCATGTAATATATCTATCCCAAAATAAAAGGGGAAACGTGGAGTTGAGGGGCCCTCACTACAGACTGTGGATGTAACAAAACCCCTGAAACTACGGGAAGTCAACATTGGCATGACAGAGCAACCTAAGTTGGCTAAGATTGGTGACTACTGGGATGATGACACTGTAAGAAAGGTGGCTGAATTGCTCACAGAACACCAGGACTTATTCCCAACCAAATTTTCGGAGCTCAAGGGTATTACAGGGGACTTGGGAGTGATGCACATCACATTAAAATTGGATGCATGACCAATAAAGCAGTGACCTTACCGATTGAATCCTAAGTATAAGAAAAAGGTTAAGGAGGAACTGGATAAAATTCTCACCGTAGGTATTATTGAGCTAGTGGAGTAGTCAGATTGGGTAAGTCCAATGGTAGTTTAGGAAAATAAAACTAAAGGAGAAATCCAGATCTGTGTGGACTTACGCAAGTTAAATGACGCTTGCGTACATGACCCCTTTCCGACACCATTTTATGATGAAATATTGGATAGTGTAGGAGGCCAGGAAGCGTATTCGTTTACCGATGGGTTCTCTGAATATCATCAAATTTGAATTGCACCAGAAGACTGCAGCAAGACTACATTTTCCATGGAATGGGGATTTTTCCAGTATATAGTCATGCCGTTTGGACTCAAGAATGCCCCTGTTATCTTGTCACGAGTCATTGTTGCAGTATTCAAAGAATTCATCCACAAATTTCTCGAAGTATATTTCGATGACAGGACTATCTTCATCTTGGTAAAGATGCTCGTTTCAAACCTGCGCATGATGTTGGATGCCTGCCGAAAACACCAAATTTCCCTGAATATTGAAAGTGTATCTTCTACGTACCCTTCGGGATATTTCTTCTACATATAGTTTTCCAACAAGGGCTAATGTTGGACCCTATGAAGGTTGCAGTTATCATCAACCTAGTTGTACCTACAACTGAGAAACAACTACGTTTGATCCTTGGACATACGGGCTACTATAGAAAATTTATTCAAGGACATGCACTGATCACAACAGCCTTGGAGAAGCTGCTTAAGAAAGATGTGTCAGTTTTTTGGGATGACGAATGCCAGAAGAGCTTTGAGCTACTCAAATAAAAAATGGTCTCTAGACCTATCCTTATCTTCCTTGATTGGGCAAAGGAATTCCATGTTCATGTGGATGCTTTAGATATTGCCCTGTGAGCAGTCCTTACGCAGTCTGGTGCTGGAGATATTGATCACCCTATCACATTTGCTAGTAAAAAAATCTCAAGTGAGGAGCACAATTATGCCACTAGGGAGAGGGAAGGGTTGGCCATGGTTTATGTGCTACATAAGTATCAACACTTTTTGTTAGGAGGGCACTTTATAATGTTTACAGATCACTTAGCTTTAAAGTACCTAGTGAATAAGCCTATGTTGGTGGGGAAAATATATAGATGGCTGCTACTGTTTCAAGAATACGATTTTGAAATCATAGTCAAACCATGGAAGTTGAACGCTAGGCTGGATCACTTATCCCAAATTGAGACAGGTGAAGAACCTACTAGCTTGGAGGAAGGGTTGCCTGATGTGTAGATGTTCACCATTAGAGTCGTTGATGTTCACTTTGCTGATATCATCTAGTTATTGACTACAGGCATGGCACCTGCAGAATACTCAGTACAACAAAAGAAGGAGTTGGTTACTCAGGCAGCAGATTTTACCATCATAGCAGGGAAATTGTATAAACAAGGAACTGACGAAGTGCTGAAAAGGTACATTTTGGAGCATGAACGACATGATATCTTGGCTGAAGCTCATGACAGAATCACAGGGGTCACTACCTAGGCAAGGCAATGGTGCACAAGATTTTACGGGCTGGACTATGGTGGCCTACCCTCCATAGTGACTCTCACGACTATTATAAAGCCTGCGATACGTGTCAATAGATGGGAAAGCCATCACAAAGAGATGAAAAGTTGTTACAACTGTAAGTAGCATTACAAGAATTTGAAAAATGGGCCATTGATTTTGTGGGACCCATCAACCCACTAGGGAAAAATATGGGTGCGCGCTACATAATTATTTCCATTGATTATGTAACCAGGTGGGCCTAAGCACAAGCGGTAAAGGATTATACGATAGATACCACTACACACATCATATTTGAGCAGATTCTAACTCAATTTGGATGTCCAAATATCCTTATGAGTGATCGAGTTATGCACTTTGTTAATGAAACAATCCAAGCATTGACTGAAGAGTTCCAGATCCATCATGCAAAAAGAAACCAATATCATCCACAGGAAAACAGAGCGGTAGAAGCTTTTAACAAGATTTTGGAGCAAGCACTGACTAAGGCTACAACGCTGATCATAGCGATTGGGACTTACGCATCCCATCGGTGCTTTGGGCCTACCGGACAACCTGTAAAAAACTGACAGGGAAAACCCCATTCAGGCTGGTTTATGGCAAGGAGGCCATTATGCCAATGGAGTATATTGTTCCCAGTTTGTGTATCTCAGCATTTAAAAACATGGCAGAACTCGACGTCATGGAGGAGCATTTAGTACAACTTATGGCTTTGGAGGAAGATCAATTTATTGCTAATTCCCATTAGAAAGTTTAGAAGACCCGCGATAAGGCTTGGCATGATCGTCATATTCACTAGAAGACGTTCACAGAGGATGACCTGGTCCTCCTATATGATAGCCAGTTTTTGAAACATCCAGAGAAGTTTCGACAGCACTGGCTTGGTCCCTATACAATCAAGGAAATCACAAATGGTGGAGTTGTAAGGCTAGCCACCCTGTGCGGGGATATGCTCCTTGGCTATACCAATGGTAGCTGGCTCAAACCATATCGGGTCAAATGACTATATGAAAAAGTAGTTGTATAAGGCAGGATCGGTCTAGCATAACACTTGAGTATGATCAAGGTATGCATGGGAGAAAACCACAACTTCGGAGGCCAGGAGCGGGGAGAAGAGGGCGCAGGTGTCTGTTCAAAATGTAGCATGTGCGCTGGAAGTCACGGGGTGCGCTGGGCACACAGGAGGTAGTGTTCGGTGTTTAATCGCATAAAAAGATAAAGTTAATGTTGATAGGAGAGGGTTTTCGGCTTTTAATGAAGCGATCTCTTGAAATTGTGTACCATTTATTTGATGGCAGGTGTCCATCACAATTCACCCAACCATTAGTAACTCTTTGGGGTTATAAAAGTGGAAGGATCGGTCGGATGAGGGTTCCGTATCTTTTGTCTTTTTTCTGCTCCATGGGATTATGCTTTAGGATCATTTGGGTCTACTATACATCGGTCATGTCTGAACCCTCTACCCCCTCTGAGAGTAGCCACCCGGGGTTGGGATTCACTTTTTGCCCCCAAATGACGACCACCAACCCGACGATAGCCTCGACAGAGCCAGTAGTCAAGGAAGAAGTAAAGATTGCATCAGGGGTTGTAGCAGTCATCTCCAATCCACCTCTGGTAGCAAAGAAAGGAAAACAGAAAGTGCAAGGGTCCAGGAAGCTTGCCAAAGAGGTTGGGATAAAATCTGGCACTTCTCCCCACAATATGAAGCCACCATGAAAGATGGACCTGGCCGACTTACCTAAACCAATGGGCTGCCCTTTATCTGCTCAGGGAAACGCCCAGGTTGCCCAACCAGTCAAGTGGTTACCCCCATTTATTCGACATCACCGACCCTTAACCCGAACGACAAAGAACCTTGATGGCCTGGTCACCTACCTATAGATGCCGCTAACCTCAAGCGGGGTCCCCGTCATTGGCGAACCCTTTGGCAAGCTTCATGAGGTAAAGTTTGACGATCATGACTTAGCTAACTATGAGGCCTTTCCCTAGCTAGCCCTTGAGTTTTACTTGGAACGAATATTAGAAGATGATTGGGTATAGGTCATCCCTATGCGTTGGGTGCGTGGATTGGCTAGTGCTAGGCTGTTAAACCTGCTCAGGATGCAACATTTTGGCCACTACAACATTACAGATTGCATGGTCCGCCAACTGCTTACTTTATTTCATGATGGTATCTTATGGATTTAGGACCACATCCCTATTGATGTTGCGCTAATTCATCGAATCACTGGCCTCCCCATGAAAGGACCTGACGCAATGCTGAGGGTGGGTGAGAAGTATGAACAGAATATTGTCGACGGTGTGTGCGAGAACTACCATGTCCTGCAAAATACTTGGGGATTCATGATCAATACCATCAACGACCAAGGTACGTAGATGGGTACATTTTTTCTCACATGCAAGCTAATGCGCAAATTCTAGGCTGCCACCATACCCGCATATGCTATTCAGTTGGCAGGACAATGCGAAAATGGAGTATGCTTTAATTGGGCCTAGCACTTATGTAACGAACTTTTGGCAAATATTCGCGAGGCCCAAGATCAGGGGCACCCATTCTGTTACTCCTGGTTGTTGCTTCTTATTGCATTGGTTGCATGGGAAGCGCTGGAGGAATCAATCCTCCCCGAGATCACCCCAGACATGTGCGAAGGCACACACAACACTAGCTTGCAGGACTCCAAGGATGCGCAACGTATCGAGGACAATCAGGTCTTCTGGGTTCTGTTTCAGCACTGCTTGGCATCCGCTATCAGCTCTCGCCCATGTCTGTCTCCATCAGCATATGAAAAATACCAATCCGTTACGACATTTTAGGTCACCCTTCACCATGTCCACATCAGAGTGTGCAATGATACAATCTGGGTCTCACTCCCATATATGGCGGCAGACGAGGATATTGATCACATAATCGCTACCTGGTCCCCACAGTCACATATTAGGTTCAGAACTGATATATTAGGCACTTCAGGAGTGAAGATTCCCCCGATCACCATAGCCAAAGGAACTGGTAGACCAAACAACCGCATGGGGGAAGAAGGGACCGTCGGATCCCCGAAGGATTTGCAGCCCGATAGCAATACGAAGAAGGGTGCGAAAATACCCTCACAGAAGGCCCCATAGCCACACAAAAATACATCAAACCAGGAGTCGGGGGATGCTGTAATGTTCCAAATCACGAACTTCCCATGAATTTGGCAAATGAAAATCCTTTTTTAAGAAAACATTAACAATCAACAACTGGATCTATTCCAGAGATTGAATGCAGGGGAATTTACTGGATATGTCACCTTTGAAGAGAGGGTGAGATCTAGAGGCTATCTGGCCCACTAGTAGACTCTGTCTATAGAACTATGTCGAAGGCTAATATTTCCCTTTCAGGACTATTAACAAGCAGCTCAAGGAAAACGTTGTATAAGAAAAAATATGCAACAGAAACACATATTAATTCTTGTTTCCTCTCATATGGGTTATATGTGACTTATGTATGGAATTTCAGCTGAAACAAATGAACTTAGAGACCTTAAGAATATCTCCCGCAAACTAGACTAGCTGAAAACTGCTGAAAGAGGAAGGTTGCAGCAAAATAGAAATCCTACTTCAGAATTTGAATAATTTCTTCAGAAACTCAAGAGGAATCATAAAATTATCATATCAGAGGTTATATTAGATGCATATCTCATAATTTGAAAAAAAA
The DNA here is from genome assembly GCA_034641835.2 of Pinus albicaulis. Lineage (NCBI taxonomy): Eukaryota > Viridiplantae > Streptophyta > Pinopsida > Pinales > Pinaceae > Pinus > Pinus albicaulis. The sequence goes on along the minus strand of CM076572.1, from coordinate 802,984,242 downwards.
TACAACAAACATCACTTCATAAAGACAACCAAGTGGGGAAAAGCACCACTAGTGACCCAGAAGCGTTGTTTTCCTAAGTATTGAGTTACAACAGTATAAAATAGAAGTTTTCTCCCTTATATTAGACAATATAGGAGCTTCATTCAAGATGATTTCAGAACCAAATCCCAATAGCAAAGTTAAACAGGACTCCCATGCTCAAATAGCTGAAAATGGACAAAAACCCCAAAACATGCAAATGTCGGAGCTGCTGCAAAGAGACTACGCTGTCTATTGAAGGAAATACTCAGAAAATGGAGAAATAAATCTGATATTCATATTATATTACTTAATGAGACAAAGAAACAGAGATCTAATCTCCTTTACAATGAAATTATGATCACCACGCAAGGGTTTTCCCACATACACTGAAAATACAAAGAAGCAGCTGCAGATATAAACTAAAATAACGTAGTATGGCTATCGCTCTACATGAAATGGATGAATGCACATGATAAATGCCTGCAATTCTCTTAATCAGCTCCCGGAAGAAGGATTGAACTCCCCCCTGGGGAAACTAGCTCAAAACAATGGGGTTTTAACCCTTTCCACGGCACCACTATAAGAATAACACAGTATCCTCAAGGAACTGTGTAGATATGTAGTACAGGTTCTTGGCCCCACACCTGAAAGTGGAAATTACAGATCAGAAGCTTCCCTTAGATCTCTTGCTACAAGATCTCTAAGAAAGAGCAGGGCATTCCCGCATGAGAAAACCCTTGCACTAAGAAGTGCAACAACTTAGCTAAAAAACTAAGTATGCAGGAAGTCTAAGCAGACCTCATGAAAATATAATCTCCAATATAAACCCAAATGGTTTCCCTTCCTTCATTATATAGAAAATATGCTTCTCCTCCAAGGGCCCCACTCCACTAGGGTTTGCTTCCTTGCCAAGCTTCCCTCCTCTAGGGTTACACTGTCCCATTAAGTGGAGAGCAACTAGGTGCTGCGTGGTTTGATTTAGTCAATGTGACTAAATGCATCTTCCAAGAATCTTCCTTGATTGAGTCTCTTTGCCTTGCCCCTTTTCACATTTAAGGAGTCTTCAAATTGTTTTGCTGAATTTTCCTCCATTCACATTGAGCTGACTTACTCATGGATCCATTATTTTTAAATACAAGTTGAGTTGAATTGGTCAAATTAACCTTTTTCACACATGTGGATGCTTAAGCTGGTTATTTCATGGCCCCTTTTCACATTGTGAGGGGTTTTTATTCATGCTTGAGTATTTTTATGAGCCTCCTTGCTTAATTATTCATGCACTTGAATTTGTTGGAAAAAATTAATATTCCACTTAGCTATGAGCTAAGTTTGGAATATTACAGATGCTCCCTCCCCTGGAGGAACAATGTGAATGAGTATGGTACCTAAGGGGTCACATAGGAGGTAGCACTCACAACGAACAAGACACGAGGAAACAATTACACTCATGACATGCGACCTAGAACAAATTGCCGATACAGTCACCTTGGCCATGGAGGATAAGTGGATGACCTTGGAAAAGGAGTAGCAAGCTGCGGTCGCCGCACTTCAGGCTGAGTTACAGGACTCGCAAATAAGCATGGACACACTGCAAACCTGTTTGGTCCAACTCTGCTCGACCCTTGTTGTGGAAGCAAGCCACCTTTGCCCACTACCCAGGGCAGCCCTTACAGCTAGTCCACCCGACATTGGAACATGAGTACAGGCTAGCGCAAAGGTCCAGCAAGATTTGGCAAGATTGCCCCATGATTCGTTTTAGGCGTTGCATAGCTCACTGTTTCAAGAAATACACCATAGGCACCATCAGGCCCACCAGCGGCTCCGCGCAATAGACCAGAACATTAGTGAATAGACAGCTGAGGTAACCAGGGTACAGGTTGCGCACACAAAGTTGGAGCATCTGATTGACTGATTCTACGCAGATGTTCCCGCAGAAATCCTGGCATTAGCCACCCCTCAGGAAAAAGTAAAAATACTAGTTGTAGCCTTGAGAGCCTCCCAGATAGAGGTCCAGGTTGTCAAAGCTCAGATGGAAGAGAAAATTACAGAGTTACAGGCCAAGCTGCAGCCAGAAACATCTCCAGAAGTCAGGGCCCAGCGGGCTCCATAGGTTACAACTGCCACGAACGTAATCACAGGACACATTAATCAGGGCACCCTATTATTGGACACAGCGATGCAGCTATGGAATAAGGCACATCGTGATCCTCTCCTCCGCAAACTTAATCAAACGCAGCGCTAGAAGGAAGAGGAGTTTGATCAAATGGAGGCTACTGTAACTACACTAGTCCCAGCCTAGTGCTTGACTCGACTGCACTCCAGTTAGGCCCTTAGAGATGACATAGAAGCCCTTCGACAACGGAAGTAGACGCTGAGCGATCACCTCAAACCATGGGTCAACGAGGCCCTAAAACTATCCCACAATGTATATATTGCAGTGAAGCAGTTGAACCAGATGTTGGAGAGTGTCGCAACCACTACAGAAGGCCCAAACTCACAGAAGTTGGTAGAGATAGCTCAGACTATCGTTGTGCAAAGAGAAGGGGTGCTTCCTTTACTAATCACAACTGTCACGTAGCTTTAGGCGCAGATGGAGGACCCATGACCACCGTGACTCGGGACGAGTCACAAGATTGTGTTGGGGGACTGTTGGAACAGGGTCCCTTAACAGCTGCGAATCTTGTATAATTTTGTATTGTTTCGTCTAACGCAGGGGTTTTGGGTGGGTCACAGCCCCTAATGCATTGTAAATGGGTCAAGGGTAGACCAAGAGTCCATAAACCACAGTTTGCGGACCATTGGATGCATAGGCTAAATTTCTATAAATAGATGAACCTTTTTTGAGTCAAAAAGTAGGAATGAATAGAGATTGATGTGAAGTATGCACTGTTAGATCTGTGGTAGGTTTTTTTGGGTTAGGACTCTTGCTAGCTGTGTTCACGGAGATCCTCTATCCTGCTATGTGCGGACCCTACTGGTTGTGTGCGTAGGTGGTAATTTGGGTAATGTAAGAGGATTTTTTAGTAATGATATAGACATGTAGAAGTATTGTGGATATCTGATGTCATTTGTATTTGTCATGTTATGGTTAATGCAGACGTAAGTTATATGGTGATGTATCTGTTAGTAAGCTACGAACTATCTACGTTATGGTAAATGCATATGTGATCTATCTATCCGCTACAAATATTCTATTCTATGATTATAGCTAATAGTACGCAGGTGTACGCGAGCTTGTTGTTTAGATCTGATAAGTTGTATTCTGGTTAGTTATTAAAAACTCCTATGAACGACCTCTAGTTGTATAGATATGATAGCTGCGGACCGACGTGACTTACCTGCTCTCTCCTAGGGTGTGGAAACCTGGTTCTAGCACCCTCCCATACTGCTTTGGGTGAGACTTTGGCCTGCACAAGCAGGCCACTGCCAAAAGGGACAGTAGTATAGGGGTTTGTTGGCAAACCTTAACCTCCGAACCTGGGTCAGAACCCCTTGAGCCAACAGTGAGGATGGAGTGATTTCTCCAATTAGAGGAACTCTTGAATCATTAAGAGTGGTACCCCATTATCATAAAACTTCCACACAAGAAGCAGAGTTGGATTTGTGCTGTGGAAGTAGGGATATGATGATCCCATCTATCATGCACATGAGAATGGTCCATTATACATCACTTTTTTGTGCTAAACCACCTGAGAGACCACTTGATCCAGATTTGGTCAAAGATGTATCACATCTTGATGCTCCATTCATAGATCCAGGAAGGATAGGAGCATTATAAGACCGAGATAAAACACTTAGAGTCTTGGGTAGGCTCAAGGAGGAGGGAGATGTTCTTCCACTATCACCATTACCCACTCTCTCATCTCATACAACGCTGAGAGGAAATGCTACAGGATTGGAGGATGACACCATCATGGGGCAAGGAAACCATTCACTGGCTATGGAGACTCAGAAGATGATCTCACTTAGAGAGAAATATTCCATACATGATAGAATATGGTGGCCCCACATGCATGCTTTGATTAAACCCAGGAAGTATTGGATAGATGATAGCCTCCCATGGGAGAATAAATTTCAAAATCTTCAATCTTTACGTGAGCATGTGCATATGCAAGAAGATCAACAAGGAGGGGATAAAAACCTTCCATCATATACCGTTGGCATGGGAGATTTCAAGGAGAAGAACAACCATATGATCTACATTCTTTGTGATAGATCATCAGCACTGTCATTATGGAAGATTGATCCATATTGGAAATCCCAACTGTTGATGGATTATTCCAAGGATCTTTTCACATGCATGATACTTGATGACCAACTACATGAAGAGGGCTATTCAGTCCAAGAAGGAGTCATCTATTATCATGGTAGGATATTCTTATCTAGAGCCTCCAAGCTCAAGGAGAAGTTGCTACAAAGGGCCTATGAAGAGTTATTTTTCAGCCATAGTTATTCCATGAAGGCCTACAACACTATCATGGAAAGCTACACATGGAAGGGCTTTGAAGAAGAACTATATCAGCATTTTCAAAATTGCATGAACCATGTGGAGTTGGAAGAGAGACATGACTCTATGAAAGAGTTAATTCAACCACCTCTTTCCTCTTTTGGAATGGGAGGAGATACATCTATGCACCACTCCATTTGTATGAGGAGAAATTTTGGTGATGCATTATTTTAACATGTATATGCAGGTCATAGCTCCAAGGAGGAGCATTTTTCCATATAAAATTCATGGCCAACTTTGGGTCACAAAAATTTCTTAACATGGCCACTCCCTTGGAGATCAAAGGGAGATTTTGTATCATTGTGGGTGCATTCTAAAAGCATGAAACATATCTCACACTTTTAGCCATGGTGAAATGACTTGGGCAGCAAGTAAGTGGTGGGGAAACCACTTACCACATCATTATCTGAGGCAGTTAGGAGATTCACTGTGTTGGTTCCACATGTGGGACTATGACCCACCTCCATATGCACAAATTTTTGTGTGTATGTACTTAATTTTGATCCCATACATTGATGATGTACTTATACGTTTTATGGGAATGTTTGGAGGGAGGATGGGAAGAATGTATGTGCCCTATGGGAGAGAGATTCTCCATGTTCATTATGCTACATGTTTTAGGGATAAAATTGGGCAAACCATGTTTGTTTTATTTGAACTATTGTCTCCTTGTGGGATGGATTATTTGCATCTCATGAGAAATTTGGGGGAGCAATTCATGGAGGGATGGATTAGTGAACACTTAGCTTATGAGGGAAGCTTATCACATGTTGGTGTCACCAATGGAGGAGGAGAAGAGTTGCAACACTCACCTTTTCAGTTGCTTGAGGACAAGCAACATTTGGGAAGGGAGGACCGTAATATTCCCAATTAGCAATGAGGTAGTTGGAATATTCAATTTTGTTTTGCTGATTTGTTTAAAGAATAAGAGGACAAAAGAGGTCCATAATTATCCTTAATAATGAAATAAATCAATGCCAATGTGAAAGAGATAAATCTTGGCAGCTTAATTAAACACCCTTTGGTGTGAAAATGGGTTCGATCACTTTCAATGGGTCAACCTTGACCAAATCAACGTCACTCTCATGGAGGAGTGGTCATCAATGAAAGACAATGCAGTTTTAGATGGAGATGCTTTGTGTGGAAGTAGTGCTTTTGTTGGATGGGGCTTCGGGTTTGCAAGCTCGTATCTTATTTAAGGAAGAGGATGGCAGCCATATGGATTATGTTATTGTATATTGGTATTTCTGAATATATGGTCTATTTAGACATATATCTTTCTCTTGTTGTTTAGCTAAGATATAGTGTTGTTTAGAATAGGGTGTTCCTGATCGGGAACCCCACCTCTTCCATTGAGAAGCTCTTGGAGGAGTCTTTTACTACATTTTCCACTATTAGGCTTAAGATCAAGCTTCATCTTTCATTTACATCATAGATCCTATTGAGGGTTTGGTTGTTTTGCAGGTTGCAGCAAATGGAGACTAGATCTCTAGATCTAGGCCATTTCATTGCTTTTTTTCAGTGGAGGAGGCTTCATTTCCATTGGGAGGACAATATTGAAGGCCATTATGCTTATTTTTAGATCTTGGCATCATGCCAGCTCGTTATTCATCCCTACAGTGTAGTTTACTTCTAGATCTGCGTTATTTATGTAGGAGGAGTTGCAGGGTGGTTTGACACACCATTTGGAGCGCTGATTTTCTAGTGAAGGGGATCTACCTTTCACTTAGAGGATCTATTGGAGGAGGCTATTCTATTGATCACATCAGATTAGCCACACTTTCCATATCTGTATTTTGCAGTAGATCTGCAGTCTTGGGGCTTAGATCTACATCTTGTACTTGGTGTTTTGCTGAAAACCCTTAAGGGGTTCTTCAAAGGAGCTTGTATAGTGCTCAGACCTATAATAGATCTATCATTTGAGGCACTTATCAGCCCTAGATATGATTTATAATCATTTTATGTAGCAGAGCTAATAAAATAGCATCGCGAGGGTCTTCCAGCTTTTATATATAGTCACAACACCTCATTTTGAGGGATTTTGTCCATTCGAGGCTTATACCTTCTTGTTGTGTATCTTATGGGCCATTATTCATGTATATTTTTCTGGTGTTATAACATATGAAAGGTCTCCATAGTGGCCTCTTGCTTTTATATGATGATTTGCATTATTATTCCAGCATTTTGCACTATATTCCTGTTTTTCCCATTTGGGAATATTACATTCCCATAAATTTTTTCGAGCTCAAAGGAATTATAGGAGAATTGGGCGTTATGAAAATCACACTAAAACCAGATATGTGCCCTGTCAAGCAGCAACCATATCGATTAAATCCCAAGTATAAGCAGAAAGTGAAAGATTATTAGAGAATATGGTTGTTGCAGGAATCATTGAGCCTGTAGACCAGTCTGATTGGGTGAGCCCCATGGTTGTTCAAGAAAATAATACCAAGGGAGAGATAAGGATTTGTGTAGATCTGCGCAAACTGAACGATGCATGTTTGCATGACCCCTTCCCTATGCCATTTTTAGATGAGATATTGGATAACGTGGGAGGACAAGTGGATTATTATTTTACTGATAGATTTCCAGGGTATCATTGGATCATAATTGCACCAGAAGACTGAAGCAAGACCATCTTTGAAATGGAATGGGGATCTTTCCAACACACAGTAATGTGTTTCGGATTGAATAATGCACCTGCTATATTCTCACGTGTAGTAGTAGTTTTTTTCAAATAATTCATGCATAATTTATTGGAGGTTTATTTTTATGATTGGACTTTGTTTGTGCTAGTAAATAAGCATGTGTACAACCTGTGCATGATGCTTGACACTTGTAAGAAGCATCATATTTATCTTAACTTGAAGAAATGCATATTATGCATTCCTTTCGTAATCTTATTGGTCATCTTATGTGTCAGCAAGGGTTGATGGTAGATATAGCCAAGATTACAGTTATCATCAACCTAGAAGTCCCCACAAATGAGAAACACTTGCGCTCCATCCCAGGACACACCGGATATTACAAAAAATTCATTCATGGCTATGCTCTGATCACTGCGCTTATGGAGAAATTATTGAAGAAGGATGTGTCATTTTTCTAGGATGAGGAATTTCAAAAGAGCTTTGAGCTGCTGAAGGAAAATATGGTTACTGCACCTATTCTAATATTTCCATATTGGTCCAAGGTCTTCCATGTACATGTGGATGCATCTGGTATAGTACTTGGAGGTTTTTTAGTGCAGCCATGAGAAGGAGACATTAATCACCCCATTTCTTTTTCTTGTAGGAAGCTCTCAAGTGTAGAGCAGAACTACTCAACCACAGAAAGGGAAGGATTGGCCATGGTCTATGCCTTGAAAAAATATAGGCACATCAGGCAGAAGGTGTTCGTAGAGGAATTTGGTATTGTTATATGACAATCAGTTTACGTGCTACCAAGTAAAGTTCAAGAAGCATTGGTTGGGGCCATACATTGTGAAAGAAATCACTGATGGAGGTGCAGTGTGCTTGGCCACGTTGTGTGGTTAGAGTATTCCTGGGTATTTCAATGGAAGATGAATGAAGACGTATAGGGATAAACCTATGCCTACCAAATGAATATATGGCTAGAGAATGGGAATCCACTTGGCTACGTGTTGTGCAGAGGAAAGGCACAAACAGGTGTGGCAAGAGCATAGAGGTAGTTAGCAGCAGAAGAAATTAGTCGTTGGAACAGTAAAACTGGGTGAAAAAATGATTTTGCCATTGGATGGAGTGGGTTTTGTGCATTTAATAAGGAAATCTTACAGGATTTTTTATCATTTTTGTGGAGGTAAGATGCATTTAATGAAGATACGACCATTTTAGATCGCCTATAAAAGGAAGGGCGTGGGTCACATTTGCTTCCTTTGTTGTCTGAGTGTATTGCGGCTTGATATTATCTATGAATTGTGCGGTGAAATTGTCTTTGAGCACTATATATATGGTCGAGAGACCCCTACATCCGACACAATAAATTCAGGTTTCATCTTTAGACCAAGAATGATGGCCACAAACCACGAGATCATGCCAGCTGAAGATCACTTTGTGTCACTCACAATGTCTACATAGCCAGGATCTAATGATTTCCATGAGGTAGTGTCAAAAGTCCAAGAAGTTGTGTCCACGTTGGCTAAAGGAAAGCGAAATTTGACCAAGGGGTCATCCTCCAAGCCGCGTACATCCCCTAGAAACATTACTTCCACGCACCAAGAAAATAAGGATGGGTCTCCTATCGGTGATTGTTGGGGAATTTTTTTTGAACAACACAATTTTGAGTTGTGGAAGGATAAGAGAAGATAGAACAGGTGGCAGAGTGAAATTAATGAAGGTAAGGAGTTTTTGCGGGTGCAGAGAATGTGCAAAAAGATGGTGGAGCACAGGCAAGTGACAACGCAGATGGCAAGAATGGGGGACAGTGAAAAGATAGAAGGACTCCTAGAAGAAAAGTCAATTGTGGAGAAGAGATGTGTAGTAGCGGAGCGCAAGGGAACAACTGAGCGAAGAAGGGGAAAAGACTGACAATATCAGTTGGCAGGAGTAGATAAGCAAGGAAATAGTGATTCAGAAGGGGGTTCTGGGTATTGAGGGAGCTTTGTAGAGTGTGTATGTACTATGTTGTGTTATCTTGAGCTATGTAGAGTATGTCATGTAATGTTTGGCTAAATTAATAGAAACATATTGATGCTGTGTGGTGGGATATGAGATGTGAGACAGTAGTTGTAAGATGTATTTTCAACTATTTTTTTTTTTTAATGTTCCTATTGTTTACTACTAAATCACAACTTGTTTCTCAAATCACATGTGATGAATATGCTCTGTGTAATGTAATGTATGAATCATTATTAGTAATCTCTCTTCGGTATTAATGGTTTAGTTTCCAATCTTAGTAAGGTCACAATAAGCTTCGAGTGAGACTCCTTGCTCTCTTGGGCAAGGTGAAAATTTCGGCATTTTCCTAGACTGCAACAGAATATTTTTGGCTCTGAGCATGAGCGTGGGTCTTGCCCAGAGACCTCCTTTTTCACTAACAAAAGTTTCTGTTGCCGAGACCTGAAAACTTAGCTAGAAGCTAGATCATGGTATCAAGGATCTATGAGAGATAATTGCGTAACTGGTGGGATAATCGTGTAGATAAGTTCATATCACAACAGACAAAGCTTCGTCAGCAAAGGGAAAAGACTATCAAGGACCAAGTTCTGTTTTCTGATTCAACGAGTTAATTGTGCGAAATTTTCTAGGGTAAAGTTCCTAAAGAGCTCCATAACTGGTTGCGAAGACTCCAAATCAAGTCAATTCCTCGAGGATTGTGTTGATCTTGTCACAGTTGGATGCATACAAACTTGACAACATTGAACTGGTTAGATACAGAATTAACCCGAGTAATATATTTTTGGGTACAAACGACTTTGGAGGGGTACATTGTATAGTTTGCAGTCAAATGCTATCAATATTTCAAAAAAGAAGAAGATATATTTAAATATGGGTTGCGAGGAAAGTTGTTGAAATAATTCCCATTGTGGATTAAATCTTTAATGGTGGATGAGGGGCTAATGTTGTTCCAAAGTCCTACGATGGATGCTTAAACCTCTAGTACTGGGGGAAGGATCTAAAGGAAAGATGTTACAAACAAGGGAAAAAGGGGAATAGGGATATGGACATTGAAACTTCTAGTAGGTTGAGGGTGTTGAGAGCACATCGAGGGGTTCATATCGCTGAGAAGTGGTAGGAAAGGGTGATACGAGAGATTGAGAAGAAAGAAAGGAATAGGCAGAGAAAGGAAGAGGCGCCACATATGACAAAAGGGAGAGAAGGACAAGTGAGACCTGCAGGAATGGACGGGTTTCTCAAGGAAGTTAGGAAAGTTCATAGGACCCCATCCTGAAGAGAGAAGGGAAAAAAGGCCATTGAATAGGAGGACCCATGCCCTGAGGAGGAGTCCGATGTGGAACTGAATGTTGCGATGGAGCATTTGTTCCAATAAAGGCCTACGACCATAGTGCAAGGTAATACTATTCCCCAAGTTTCAAGTAGCACTAGTCCTAATCTTCCCCTGGTACTTCACCATCCACCTGATAAGCTCTTGATAAAATGACAAGAGTCTAGCAAGTTGTGTAGTATCCAGTGTAGAGTACAGATAACAACTAGCAATAGTACTAGAAGCAATATCTCTCAAGCAGGAAGTAGAGGTTTCATATTAGTACCACCAATGCAAGTAAATATTGTAGGTTCGTTTACCCAATACCCATAATTTTCCGGAAAAGGTAATGCTAATGTGGAGCAGCATTAGTATATATGTGAAGAAATATGGAGGGCTCGATAGAGATGAGATGTAGTTAAATTAATCGAATTTAAAACTACACTAAGGGAAATACCTTTACACTAGTTCATCAAATGGTTAGAGGTGCACTAGAACCTAGTGATAGATGATGTTAAGAGAGAGTTTGTACAAGAATTCAAGCTACCCCAGACTAATTAGCAAGGATTGTCTAAACTATGGGAAATTAAGAAGAGGGAAGGAGAAACAACATGGGATCTTATGAGAAGGTTTAAAGATGCTATTGGGAAACTAAGTTACCCAATTGATCCAAATAACCAACAGGACTGGTTTATTAAATAACTTTTAGCCTTGACAAGAACACCTCTAACCCAACAAAATATTGATACCCTTCAAGGTGCATTAGAGAAAGCAATGAAAATAGAAGCGATGGCTAGATACTTGAAAGAGTTTAGAGTGGGAGTAGCCATGTAAGACCCATATATAGATTTTAGATTTATGTGGTGTGACTTTTTAATTGTTGAGTTCGGAATCTACATAGTTAGATTCCGAACTCAACAACTAAAAATTATCACTGTGGAGATTCAAAACTCAAAAACTAAAGACCCATATATATTGGGACTCAACATCAAATAGCCAATTAGATGGAGAAGCTAAAATATAATCAGCCAGTGCGATCCGCACGACCCAATGTGTGGTGTACACATTGTCTATTCGAAGGACATGTAGTTACAAAATGTCAAAGGTTGCGAGGAGCCAATGTTGGGACTTCTGCGGCCAGAGCACAGGGGGGCCTGCCCATAGGAGGAGTTGCACAAGTGAATACTAAAGGGTTATACAAAATACAACCCCATTTCCCAGGATTTCCTAATCAACAAAATCATACAACCACATAATGTTGTGAAATATTCAAAGGTATTGGTCATCCTCCATGTTTGTGTCCCATCTTGCAGAAGTATTTAAATGTTCCAAAAAACATTTATTGTGAGTTTTTCACTTCAAAAAATCATCATAAAGAATAATGCAGAGCCCTAGATGCATTAGAAAATCGGCTGGATTGATCATCCTATATATTAAATGAGACTCCAAGAGGACGAGGAAAATGAGGAATACGAGGCAGCAAAACTGGAGGAAGAGGATCTGTAAGATGTTATAATTGTGATCAAGAAGGCCATGTAGTGAGGTAATGTCCACTACCAAGACAACCATGGTGTTCCCAATGCATAGTGAATGCACATGCTACTGAGGACTATCCAAAGCTAATCAAAAGATGGGAAGAAAGAACTAGGAAACAAGGAGCCAACCTAGTTAACACAAAGCCAAGGGTAGTAGAGACACAACCTATGCCAAGTGTAGCTATAATAACTCGAAGAGGGAAGAAAACATGGGAGGATGCATGAGAAATTAACTCAGTAAAGTTATTCAAACTTGCATCCCCAAAGAAGATTTTCAATTTGGAGCGACAAAAACAATACTTTAAAGAATCACTGGAGACATTCTCAAAGATGGAGGGTCACAAGAGTATGGAGCTAATGCAACCATCTAATGAAGGAGAAAAGATAATTACCTCAGGGACACTTATAGACGAATGGTTCTGACTTTCTCGAAGATTGTAAATAATGGACAGATGTTTGAGCAGTTGAAGAAAAATCTAAATATGGTAGCCCAAGGAGGAATAGAGCATGAGGACTCAAGTAACGCTAACCTCCCTGAAAGTATATAAGAAGAGTAAAAAGAAGCAAGAGGAAAACGGGAGAATAATTTCGCATAAACGCTCAAGTTGCGGGATTTCAGATAAGGGACACAATGTTAGATCTCAGATTAGATGTCAATATTTTTCCTAGAAAGACATGGGAAGCATTGGGAAATACAAAGTTTTCATACTCACCTATACAGTTAAGAATGGAAAACTAATACTACATTGTGTCAGTAGGGAGGTTGAAAGAAGTTGAAGTATATGTTGCGCGAGTAAAAACCTATACATATTTTGAAGTGATAGATATTATGGGGGACAATGATCCCTACCCAGCCCTATTGGGGATAGACTGGGCCTTTGAAACTTATGCAGTTATTGATTTGAAGAAGGTGCTTATGATATTTCACGATGGTGAAGTTAGAGTGGTCCAATCACTGGATGCATATCAGGGACCTCGGTACACAGAAACTGTTGAAAATGGAGAGGACGTAGAACTTCTTGATCAACTCTACTAAATGATGGCAGGAAAAAGAGAATATTACATTAATCATATAGTAGGATTCATAGTAAGTTGGAGGAGTGTTCAGAGTTCTAACATGGGATCATAAGTTTCTTGGGACGACTAGCAACAAGGAGGCTATGAGATCAACACCAGAATATGCGCCATTGTTCATGGAGTTAACTGGACCGACACAGAGGTAAGGGGTTACCCAACTCTTACAAATATGAAAATTGTGAACACATGCATTAAAAAAATTGAAGATAAGGTACTGGAAGAGCATATAATTCCTCCCATGGATGTAACGTTACAATCCACTTGGTGAGATGGTGGGAATACCATCGCAAATCTCTCAGTAGGTGGGAGGATATAACTAAAGTATTGAAAACAATATTTCAAGTGGCTTCAAGACCGAAACTAGAGGAGAATTATAGAGGAGATTCAGATCCCCAAGTACACATAAATACCTATGAATGTAAGTGGAAAATGGAAGAATACCTGAAATCCTTGTGGGTACATAACTTCATAGATTCATTAGACACCATCCCGCAAGCTTGGTACTTGAAAAAAGAAAATAAGAGACAGATAGACACCTGGGAGACAATTGCGGAAATATTTATGCAGAGGTTTTTGTTCAAAGGAGATACGAAGCAGATTACAAAGACCCTATAAGAAATCAAAAGAACATTGTTTTTCCCAGAGCTTGAGGAAACTTGTAATATTCCCACTTAGCCCAAGCTAATGGGAATATTCAATTTTTCTTTGTCTTGTTTTGATTTTCATGTTGATGAATAAAATTGTGAAGGAGGATCAATAAAAATCCTAAACAACAAAACAAATCAATGCTCAATGTGAACAAAGCTAAATCTGAGCTATTTTCATAAACACCCTTAAGTGGGAAAGAGGCTGGATCAATTGACTGGGTCAACAGGACCAAATCAACAATTTTGTCTAGGTGCAATGTATCTCCAAAAGGCACAGTGCAGTGCATGTTGGAGGCCACTAATTTGAATGATGCTAATTCATCAAGATGGTTTAAGGTTTGGCAAGACTTCCACATTATAAAAAAAAGAGGAGGACACCAAGGGGGGGGGTTGATCATTTGATATTGTTGAAGGTATTGTTTGTTTAGACATCCCTCATTCTCTAGCTGTTTAGTTGAGAATAGTGTTTCTTAGCACTTGGGTGTTCCTGGTCGGGAATCCCACCTCCTTCCTAGAGCAGCTCTTAGAGGAGTCTTGTTGCATCTTGTCCACTATTCGACAGTTGGACAAGCTTCATATTCCAGCCACAATTCAGATCCTGTTGAGGTTTTTATTTGTTTTTTCTCTCCTTTTGGATTTATACATTAGATCCATTGATATAAGGGATCTAGGGGCTGCAAACTCATTTTAGTGCACCAATTTCTGAAGAAAGCGTTATTCCAGCAAGCTTTGCTGTGAATCCCAATTTTGGGATATTAAAGTGGTATCGGAGCATCTTTCTTGGCACAGCCTGTGCTTTTCTTGCAGAGCCAATATGTCTCCAAAAGGAGAAGAACCTCTCACTGACAGAGAGGAGAGGTACCAAAGAAGAAGACAGAAGAAATATTACATAGAAGACAAAGAGAAGAAGGGTGAAACCCCTTTATCTGGGAGGATTAAAAGAGAAGAGTTTTCTAACACTCTTACTCAAGCTATGCATAAGCTGAAGGAAGAAATCTAAGGAATGAGGAGGGAGAGACATGCAGATCCCTCAAGGATATTTTCACATCAAGGGAGCCCCACTACTTCATCTGATGTGTGTAAGCACTCAACCACATAATCTGATCTATAACGTTGTAGCAAGCCTACATTCCTTGCAAGAGGAGAAGAAAAGGGAGAAGCACCAAAGGAGGAGAATCTTGGTGACTATCTCCGGGAATATGCATCTCAGTCTAAAAGATTCAGAGAGCATCTAAGATTTCTATAGTTTTGTCAACTCAAAGAAGAAAGAAGATCCAGTAGAACTATGAGGAGAAGAGGGTGTATGCAGCACATCTTGGGTAGAACCTTCCTTCCTACTTTTGATGGGTCACCTAAGAGCTCAGCTAAGTCTTGGGTGGAGAAGCTAGACACATACTTTCAGCTACATCAATTCTCTGAAGAAGAATCCATAAGAGTAGCAGTGCTGCACCTCCAAGGTAAAGCATATGCCTGGTGGTTGTTTGAGTCTTCTTCATTGAAGGATATAAACATCTCTACTTATGCAAAGTTCACTAAGAGGATAGTAAAGAGATTTGATTCTATGCCATCTGGAAATTATTTGGGTAAGAAAACTCAACCCAAGGAATCAGAACCTTTGCATAAGATGGGAAGATCTATGGAGATAACTCCATTTTATAACATTGTTGAAAGGGATGAATATTTGCTACATGATTTGCCAAGGGAAAAAGCCACATTGTAGCAAAAGCATTCTTCTCAAGGAGAAGACATGGGTGTTCCTCTTTCAAGGAGAGATCCAGAGGAAATATCTCTTATTGATGGGGCTTATTCCATCGATGAGGAGAAGAAAGAATAAGAACTAAAAGGTTTCTCCAATGCTGTGACAACAGGAGGAGATCTCTTTTCATTGAGAGATAGAGATGAAGCTATTGCTTCCACTAAGATGGTTCTTGTATATTTGCAAAGAGGCCCCAAGGATCTTATTCATGGAGAAGATGAGTAGCATGTGTCTATGATGATAGACAAAGAGACAAAACAAGGAAGCACCTTAGACTGTGAAATCTTGCAGAAGGTGGGCAATGAAGAAGAAGATGGGGGAATTGCTCCAACTTCTCCTTATCATGATACTTCCACATAGCAATTAGAGATGGATTTGCGCAATGGAAGCAGTCATATTATGTTCCCATCTATTATTCACATGGGAATGAGCTATGAGACACCATTATCTTGTGGTATACCACCTGGTAGACCACCTGATTCAAATTTTATGGGAGATGTTCCATACATTGATGCTCCTTTCATAGATCCAAGAAGGGAGGGAGCATTATAATACCATGCTTCAGCGCTGAGAGTATGGGGAAAGTACAAGGAGAGGGAAAACATTTTTACCTTAACTTGACTATCCATTCTCTCATCCCATACTGCATTGAGAGAAGATGCTGCAAGGATGAAGAATAACACCATCAGGAAGCAAGGGAGGCAATCTGTTTAGTCAATTTAGTGTCCTAAATTGCTAACATAAATTATCAACCAGGGCTAGTAAACTGATGAAGTGTGATGCACTATATGTGCCTAAGTATCCATTTTTCTTACTTCATTGTTTTTAGTGTTTTATTGATGTTTTGGGGTTTTTTTATGTTTGATCTTTAGTATGCTACTCTATGCTAAAAAGATGAAGTTAGATTTATGTCAAAAAGGGAGAAAAAGAAATGTTAATGAATAAATGAAAACAGAGTTTATTTGCAAATTATGTTCCTAAATAGAAAATGATAAAAATAGAGAGTCCTAATCCATGGATATTACAGCTTCTAAATGAACATTCATGAAATGAAAAGTAACTCAAAACACTACAACTTAATCTGATTCATTTAGTTAGAGATTTGTTAGAAGAGCTTGTGAAAAAGATTAATTCTAATGCAATGAGGATCTCCTAAAACATAAAAACTGAAACAACTTATAACATTACAACTAAATCTCATTCATGAGTTAGAGGTTTATTGGAAGAGCTTTTGAAAGAGATTAATTATAATGTGATAAGGATATTCTATGAAGCAAAACAATCAATAACTCACAATATTACAACTTAGTCTCATTCGTGAATTAGAGGTTTATTGGAAAAGCTTTTGAAAGAGACTAACTGCAGTATAATGAGGAATCTGATCTAAAATTGTGTGAACAAAATATTTTTTATACAGAGATTGACAGTAAGGGCTTTTACTGGTTATTTCACCTTTACTAGAAAGGATGAAACCAGAAGCTTCTGGCCCTCTTACTGACTCTGCCTAAAGAAATATAATGTAAACACTAAATAGATCTGGCAAATGAGAATCTTCTTTTTAACTAAATAACAAAAAAATGAAATGCTAATAACTCAAAATATCACAATTGAATCTCATTCATTTAATAGAGATGTATTGGAAGAGCTTGAGAAAGAGACTAACTGCAATATCATGAGGATCCTTTATCTAAACAAATGACATGAAACATAATGCTAAAAGCTATGATTTCAGAAAGCAATCTAAGTAAGGAAATATGACAAAACATAATTGAAAATGACTTATCTAGAAAACATGCAAAACCTCCTCAAATAGCAGGGGCCCTCTGCTACCAATTTGGTGTAATCCTTAACTCCTTGAAGATGTGATCAAAACAGCATCAAAGAACTAAACTTATTTATTGATAAACTCACAAATCTACATCCCATTCCATCTTAAGCTTTGTTACAAAACACTCTCTAATCCTTTCTCTTCTTCTCCTATTTTTTCACTACCCATGATAGGAGAAAGATTCTCCTATTTATACAAAATATGAGAGGTTATCTCATTAATGGGAGTCCATGAATCTCTTCCTCCATCTCTAGAGTTACAATCAAAATAGGAAATGATAAGACACATGTATTTCTAGAGTTTCAACACAACTAAGAAATGAGACACATATCCTCTTAGAGTTTCAATACAACAAGGAAGTGAGACACATGTCCTCATGATCCCATGATCTTCTCCACTCAAATTCGAATTTGGTTTTGGGAGGCCACATAAAGGTCTTTTAGAAGCTTCTTTTTGACATACACGTCACAAAACTCATAACACATCTATAGATATATGAAACTATGTTAATTTTCTAGTTTCTAATCATAAATTCACTTTAAATACATAAAATAAATAACTTTGGAAGACAAAGATCCTAACCCATATATTTATGAAAATGGTTACTTGATGTAGGGTTTTAGGTCAAATGGCTATGAAATAAGAGTTGAATGGTTCTGAAATAATGGAAATATGTATGAATATGGAAAACACTTTTGAGACTCAACATACCCCACAACTGAATTTGTTGCATGTCCTCATGCAACTATTGCAATGATTCATTTGTCCATGAGTTAATATTTTATGAGTTTTGACTCATATATATTCGTTCCAAACTTTGCTTTATAATATTTTATTTTGGAAAAGTATAATACATTTGATTGCAATATTTTTTTTTTTTTGTTGGTTCTTATGTGACAACCAATTTTTTTGAGCAATGGTTCTTGTGTAACAATGTTTTATTTTCTTTGTTGCATCAAAGTTCATGAAAATATTTAGAATCAAATACTCCATCAATGAATTGATCATTTGCAAGGCATATAATATTTTGGATCATGTTGCAACAATAGTTGGTTGGAAAGTATATGTGGGTGGAAATCAAATGAAAATGTGTGATAGTGTATGACATGTGGATATAAAATGATGTCCCTTCCCCCACAACTAAAGATATGACAATGTGAAAAAGGGAGTGAGGAATTTTTCCAAAGTTACAATTTTAGCATTCTAATGAATTACATGACTAAAAATCAGAAAACCACATACCTTCACTTACCTTAAATGTGGATGAGTTGTGTATACTGAAGAGTGTGGCTATTGATGTTGGATCAGGAACTATGTAAACCAATGAATTTGATCTGCTTCTTTGTTCTCTTTGTTCTCTTTGTGCTGATGGTAAGATTGAGATCTTTATTACTGCTGATGCAGATTGATTCCTGCTGCAAACTGCTGAAATGATGTAGTCTTCAATTGTTACAAAATATGATGTTACAATTCTATTCATGCGAATAAATGTGTTGATGTCGAGCATGAAGAGAATTCATTGGATTACCGACCATTAATGAATGTCATTAACCAATGCGAGACAAACTCACCATTAGTTTCAATGAGTGCCAAGGTACCTAAGTACATCTTGCGAAGTGCGAATAGATGGGTTGATGTCGAGCTACTTGCAAGATCTGATGATCAAGGGACATTGATGTATTCCCATAATCGTCAGCGAAAGAACTTGTCATTAATGCATACAAGCCTCAAGGTACTATTAAGGACTCTAGTCTTAGACCTAGATAATGTGCTGATGTCGATAGGCCAAGAATTGTTAGAAGGAAGGTTTTAAGGAATCCTCCATCATCTAACGCGAGCATGAAAGAATAATTTTTGAAGGACTATGGATTCAATAATTTGTATTGAAGCAAGGTTTATTTGCAAAAT
The DNA here is from genome assembly GCA_034641835.2 of Pinus albicaulis. Classification (NCBI taxonomy): domain Eukaryota; kingdom Viridiplantae; phylum Streptophyta; class Pinopsida; order Pinales; family Pinaceae; genus Pinus; species Pinus albicaulis. The sequence continues at coordinate 802,965,023 of CM076572.1, read as the reverse complement.
GAAAAGGATAGGAAAAAGAAAATGGAAATGGACAATGAAAAATGGAAAATGACAATGGGAAATAAGCATGTAGGTGAACTTCTTGCTTTTATTTATGGAGTAGACAAAAAGTAATGGAAAGTGTATGTGCATGAAGGAAAATGAACAACTAACTCTTGCTGGGAAAATAATGGTGGTTTTCTTTGATTCTTGGTTGGATTTACAATTCAAAAATGGAGGAAAAGTAATGGTCTTGATGGATATGAACATGGACTTGTTCTTATGTTTCTCATGAAATCGGTCCTTTGAAAACCAATCGTGCACACAATTAGTTTTCTTTAATGATCATTCGATCATCCCAAATCTGCAAAAAAACTTGACATAAAGAACATAAGTGTGTTAAAAAAGAAGTAGCTAATTTCTTTCTGATTCTTACACAAAAATTAAATGTCAAATGAAACAGATTAAGGTAAATCAAAAAGTTATATATTCGTTCTAATTCATGATATCGATAACAAACCATTTTTAAAGAATAACCATGAAAAATAATCAACTCCCTATTGTCAGATGACTTCAGGCACTGTGCTTAGTAAAACAATTGGCATCAAAAAGATTTGTTGTGTTCTGCAAGTTAAAACTTTATAGAAAAATACACATCAACAATATTAATGCCAAATGTTTAGAAATCATCTAAATAATCTTCCAATTGTCCTGCAAACCATTATTAAGAAGGTTTTTTTTTTTTTTTTTAATTTTTTTTTAATGAAATAAAGCATGGATGAAATAATTGTCCTTATGAATATTTTTAAAACAAAGTCATGCCAATGCATCTTTCATGCAATATAAAAATAAAAAGCTTGAAATTTCTAAAGTCAAATTCCTAACTATGAAGGAGATGAAGACAGAGTCCTTCTCAATTTATACAACTTGCATTTGATGCACATGTGATAATGTGTTGGCCTCAAATAATCCATTTTTCACTCATCATGTGCTACCACACATGAATTCTACCACATTTTCCTTCAAATAAGGAAATCAGATCCTTGATTATTTCTCAAAATTGAATTTTTTAAAACCGTGACTGTTTTCATTAAAAAAAAAACATTTTTCTCTCACGCACACTACAAATTAGTGCTCCGAAGAACCCTGAATTTCTCCCAAATGGCTGCGAATTTCAGAAAGTTCTTATAATGTTACCTAACTCACCCCGTTCCCGAAAAAACCCATGTTTTATTTTTTTCTAATTCGCCTCGGTTTGCTCAAAAAATTCGTTTTAAAATCAGCTGTTTTTGACAATTACGCATTTCGTTTTCTGGCAATTACTTGTGGTTTGATTTGTTTTTATTTGCAGGTTTTGAAGTGTAATGGCTTGTATCTCACAGAGAATTTTAGATTGATCTCCCTCATTCCAATTACTTGCAATGGAATCTGCAATCTTCTCTTCATCAACAGTCTGAAATCTTCTCTTCATCAACAATTTCTTCATATGATACACTTCCATTGTCTGTCCCTGCAATTGAATTTGTAATCTTCTCTTCATCAGTAATTTGTAATCTTCTCCTCATCAACAATTTGCAATCTTCTCTTCATCAATAGTTTCTTCATGTGATATACCTTTATTGTGTGCAAATTTTTAAAAATGATTTCTAATAACTGTTGTTTGAGGAAAAACGAATATAGAAAAGAGAAGGTTCCTTTTTTTTTTAATTGCAGTGCATGGGTCTTTGTGTGGATTGAAGGACTGCATATATGCATAAAGCCAAGCCAAAGGCTGGTCTCATGCGTATGCGTGGGTCTTATTTCCATGAGTCATTTTTTTTTTTTAAATTGATTTGTTAATAAAATTATATATTATATTTTCAAAAATTCAAAAATATACATATATATTTCATTAAACAAAACAATTATTGAAATTAAAATTTTTCATCATTTTTAAAGTTTTTTTTAAAATGAAATGAAATGATGAAAACATAATTTATTATTATTTTTAACATAAAAATTCTTTTTTCTGATCCTCTAGATCACACAAAGTGCAGGAGGAGAGCATACTCAAGAATTTTTTTTTTTTTTTTTTTTTTAGATGTAAGAAATAAGGCTACCTAGTTACACTGCCCTGGCAACGACACCAAAATGTTTAGTCAATTTAGTGTCCTAAATTGCTAACATTAATTATCAACCATGGCTAGTAAACTAATGAAGTGTGATATGTGCCTTAGTATCCCTTTTTCTTACTTCATTTTTTTTAGTGTTTTATTGATGTTTTAGGGTTTTTTTATGTTTGATCTTTAGTATGCTACTCTATGGTAAAAATATGAAGTTAGATTTATGTCAAAAGGGGAGAAAATGAAATGTTAATGAATAAATGAAAACAGAGTTTATTTGCAAATTATGTTTCTAACTAGAAAATGATAAAAACAGAGAGTCCTAATCCATGGATATTACAGCTTCTAAATGAATATTCATGAAATGAAAAGTAACTCAAAACACTACAACTTAATCTGATTCATTTAGTTAGAGATTTTTTAGAAGAGCTTGTGAAAAAGATTAATTCTAATGCAATGAGGATCTCCTAAAACATAAAAAACTGAAACAATTTATAACATTACAACTAAATCTCATTCATGAGTTAGAGGTTTATTGGAAGAGCTTTTGAAAGAGATTAATCATAATGTGATAAGGATCTTCTATGAAGCAAAACAATCAATAACTCACAATATTAGAACTTAGTCTCATTCGTGAATTAGATGTTTATTGGAAAAGCTTTTGAAAGAGACTAATTGCAGTATAATGAGGAACCTGATCTGAAATTGTGTGAAAAAAATATTTCTTATACAGAGATTGACAGTAGGGGCTTTTACTGGTTATTTCACCTTTACTAGAAAGGATGAAACTAGAAGCTTCTGGCCCTCTTACTGACTTTGCCTAAAGATATATAATGTAAACATTAAATAGATCTGGCAAATGAGAATATTCTTTTTAACTAAATAACAGAAAATGAAATGCTAATAACTCAAAATATCACAATTGAATCTCATTCATTTAATAGAGATGTATTGGAAGAGCTTGAGAAAGAGACTAACTGCAATATCATGATGATCCTTTATCTAAACAAATGACATGAAACATAATGCTAAAAGTTATGATTTTAGAAAACAATCTAAGTAAGGAAATATGACAAAACATAATTGAAAATGACTTATCTAGAAAACATGCAAAACCTCCTCGAATAGCAGGGGCCCTCTGCTACCAATTTGGTGTAATCCTTAACTCCTTGAAGATGTGATCAAAACAGCATCAAAGAACTAAACTTTTTTATTGATAAACTCACAAATCTACATCCCATTCCATCTTAAGCTTTGTTACAAAACTCTCTAATCCTTTCTCTTCTTCTTCTATTTTTTCACTACCCATGATAGGAGAAAGCTTCTCCTATTTATACAAAATATGAGAGGTTATCTCATTAATGGGAGTCCATGAATCTCTCCCTCCATCTCTAGAGTTACAATCAAAATAGGAAATTATAAGACACATGTCTTTCTCGAGTTTCAACACAGCTAAGAAATGAGACACATATCCTCTTAGAGTTTCAATACAACAAGGAAGTGAGACACATGTCCTCATGATCCCATGATCTTCTCCACTCAAATTCGAATTTGGTTCTGGAAGGCCACATAAAGGCATTTTAGAAGCTTCCTTTTGACCTACACATGTCACAAAACTCATAACACATATATAGATATATGAAACTATGTTAATTTTCTAGTTTCTAATCATAAATTCACTTTAAATACATAAAATAAATAACTTTGGAAGACAAGGATCCTAACCCATATATTTATAAAAATGGTTACTTGATGTAGGGTTTTAGGTCAAATGGCTATGAAATAAGAGCTGAATGGTTATGACATAATGGAAATATGTATGAATATGGAAAACACTTTTGAGACTCAACACAATCCTTGAACCTGAAGACAAGATTGTTTGGAGGATCCTCTTCCATAAATGATGAGAGATGGTGGAAACACATGCATACTTTGGAAAAACCAAGGAGGTTTTGGATAGATGACAACCTTCCATGGGAGGCTAACTTCTAAGAACTTCCATATTATTTTGAGCATATGCACAAGGAAGGAAAGCAGAAAGGAAGGACTGGAAACCTTCCACCTTGTAACTTTGGCATAGGAGATGTCAAGGAGAAGAACCAAAACATGGCAGACACTTCAGATGACAAACTATCAGTGTTGTCATTGTTGGGCACATTAGATCCCTATTGGAAATCCCAACTGTTGGTGGAATATTCCAAGGATCTTCATACTTGCATGATTCTTGATGACTGGTTGCATGAAGGGAGTTATTCAACCCTTGATAGAGTCATCTATAATCATGGTAGGATCTTCTTGTATAGAGCTTCCAAGCTCAAGGGGAAGCTTCTACAGAGGGCTTATGAAGAGTTCTATTTCAGCCACACCTATTCTATGAAGCTCAACAACATCATATTGAGGAGCTATTATTGGGAGGGCTTTGAAAGAGAGCTATATCAGCATTGTCAGAGATGCATGGACCTTGTGGAGTTGGAGCAGCCACATGACTCTAAGTGAGAGTTAAATCATCCCTCTCTTCCTTCCCTTGAAGAAGAGAGTAGATCTATGCACCACTCCATTGATAGGAGGAGAATTGTTGGCGAAGAGCATGCTCCTAGTACATGTATTTTCTATTCTGACTTCATGCATTCTTACACCATGTTTTTACAGGCCATGACTTCAAGGAGGAGTAATATATTTTGTAAGCCTCATGGCCAATACTAAGTCCCAAAAATTTCTGAATTGGGCCACTCCCTTGGGAGAACAAGGGATATTTTTCATCATGATGGGTGCTTCCCAAAGGCACCAAACATATCTCACATTTTCAGCTATGGTGAGATGGTATGGGCTTCAAGTAAGTGGTGGGAGGATCACTTACCACATCTTGATCTGATGTAGGCAAGAGATGCCCTGCGCTGGTACCATATGTGGGATTATGACCCACCTCCTCTTGTTCAAATTTTTGTTTATGTAATTGTATTTTTGCTTCCATACATGGATGATGTACTTGTGCTATTTTTGGATTTGTATGGAGGAAGAACAGGAGGCATGTGTGTACCACATGGGATGGAGAATCTCTTTGTATACTTTGCTACATATTTCAGGGAGAGTAGGGGTTCAGCCATGTTTGTTTCAGTGGCATTATTAACACTTTGTGGGATGGATTATGTGCATCTCATGATGATTTTGGAGAGACAACTCATGGAATGATGGATTGGTGAACAATCAGCTTATGCAGAGAGCTAGATCCTTGATGGTGTCACCAATGGGGAAGAAGAAGTGTTGCAACACTCACCCTATCAGTTTCTTGAGGACAAGAAAAATTTTGGAGGGGAGGACTGTAATATTCCCACTTAGCCCAAGCTAATGGCAATATTTAATTTTACTTTGTCTTGTTTTGATTTTCATGTTGATGAATAAAATTGTGAAGGAGGATCAATCAAACTCCTAAACAACAAAATAAATCAATGCTCAATGTGAACAAAGCTAAATCTGAGCTATTTTCATAAACACCCTTAAGTGGGAAAGAGTCTGGATCAATTGACTGGGTCAACATGACCAAATCAACAATGTTGTCTAGGTGCAATGTATTTCCAAAAGGCACAGCGCAGTCCATGTTGGAGGCCACTCATGTGAATGAGGCTAATTCATCAATATGGTTTAGGGTTTGGCAAGACTTACACATTATAAAAGAAAGAGGATGACATCAAGGAGGGGGTTGATCATTTGATATTGCTGAAGGTATTGTCTATTTAGACATCCCTCATTCTCTAGTTTTTTAGTTGAGAATAGTGTTGCTTAGCACTTGGGTGTTCTTGGTCGGGAATCCCACCACCTTCCTAGAGAAGCTCTTGGAGGAGTCTTGTTGCATCTTGTCCACTATCCGACAGTTGGTTGTTGGGTGCTAACATGTGTCTTTAAAAACTCCTAATTTCCTCACATTAATTATCAACCAGGGTAAGTCCTTTTATCTCAAGCATGTACACAATATGTGCAAGCTATTCATACAAAGAGTAATGCTAAAGCCAATCATTTAATATAGATGCAATCATAAATCTTGAAGCTTTAAAGGAAGTGATTCATCTAAACACTATGACCCAAAACTGTGATTCATTATTAATTCAACTAACTCAAATGATAATCAATCGAGAGCACTGAAGCATTAACCGAGATCTTTCAGTTGGATCTAAACTATTGAACAGAAGGAAGGTATTGGAAATAATTGTCTATGCTTTAAATAATCAAAGCCAATTCTTTTAACTAGCAACTAATTCTTTAAGGAAATAAATTGGAAATGCGTACTCAAAGGAATAAATACCAGACATCCGAATTATCAAAATTACTTGAACTGCAAAGTGGAAAATCAGAATACACTTGCAATAAATGGAAAAGTATAACACAGGGAACAATAGTGATATCCACCAAAGACCGGGCCCTTAGCCACCAGCGAATACTGCTTAATTACTCCAGAATATTTGAATGAACAATAGTCTTTTTTCTTTTTCGAAACAAGGTTTTGCTGGCTTGTCTCTGCAATTTCGGAATGTTGGATTACAGGGTTTTGCATGCTCTCTAAGGCCATCATGAAACCATCCCAAGTTAAGTTGTATTGAACCAGGCTATGACTGATGATCTAATCAATCCATGGTGACTTATTACATCTTCAGGGTGTTTGGCCCATCTTATTCTAACAACAGTATCATGCAGTAAATAATTCAAAAGAGATGGCAGATTAACAGTGAGTTTTTGTTTCAAGACAGCTAATATTTTAAGTTGTCGTGGTCTTACCACATCTCGGCGTCCATCGCAGGTAATGTATCTTTGGATAATGATTGCTAATTATTTCCATGGTTTTGCCAAAGAAGATGGCTGGATGCCTTTGCCTTTCCTGAATACTTACTCACCTTTGTCTTTGAAAGTTTCCACCGCGTCTTGCAACAACACATGTTTTTGTGACCATATAGTTCCTTCTGCCGGCAACCTAGATACTTCAGCTATTATAGCATCTATGACTGTAATTATTCTACCTTTCACCATGGATTCCCCATTCTGCAGATGCTGTAGAAATTCAATGGAAATTTCCTCATTCAAGGGCTGAAATATTGTGAGATAGGATATCCACCCTGCTGTTGAAGCCTAGAAAATCTCTGCTTCAAACATTGGGGAAAACCACTCGGTCGGGACCTTAGGACAGCTCCTTTTTCGTTTGGTATGGTGGCTCCGACTGGATTTAAAGGACCAGTTTCCTTATAACTAAATGGGTTGGTGATGGGTTGATTTGGATGAGTGGAAATGGGACTAAATTGACTGAAATAAAACTATCTAATTAAACTAAATGCTAATAAAGAAATTCTAACACTAACCCGGGTAATTATATGTGAATACAACTTAAGATTGTTCCAATTTAACAATAACCATGAAAATGTATTATTATTTAAATTGAAATGTACAGAAACAAATAAAGATAACTTTGTTTAAGAAATTAAACAGAGTTGTATTAGCATATTGCATTCATCATTGTATACCATCTATATATATATTTAACGAAAGATAAAGTTTCAATTATACTCAGAAATGATATATAAAAAGAAACGTTGTGAAAATCAAATATATATAAATGATAGCAAATTTTAAAGCGACTATCATAAGACAAAAGAAATCAATAGTGAATACATAGAAATACCTCATTCATCTTGAAGACTTTCAAATGAAATCTGATACTCTAATCCAGTAACTCTGATGCAAAATCAAATTCCAAGGTACAGAAATGCAACACTTCAAAGATAATTCCAGCACAAAATCACCAGATGTGATCCTTTATAAAATATCAGAGGCAATGGATTACAGAAATGTAATCTCCAAGTCAAAAATATTACAACTCCGGATCCCTTCTCTAAATTCATGAGAGGGATTTAAATAAGAAATTACATAAAAATAGAATCCTACTACTACTGCTACAATCTATCAAATTAAAAACAGAAATACTATCTTAAAATGAAACTGATTCATTGCTTTTCTTTCTCGCTTGATGTAGCCAAGTTGCAAATTTTCAGCATATCTTGGAGCCTCAGTGGATGACTCATCTCGAAATGTAACTGTCCAGCGTATGTGGCATCGGAAAATTATGGAATTAAACAATCAACAACATTTGAAAGGAATTTAATAGCCATTTGTTGATTGTTTGGCTTAATTAAATAAGTCCGCATATTGTCCCAAGATATTGCTTGAAGTTTTTTGATCTGTTGACTTTTATTCATCATTTCTTCTTTCCATCTGCAATCAGTTTCTTTGACCTTAGCAAAACTTCCTGAAACACAATCTGAAATGAGATTAATTGAATACAAGTTGTCATTGATAAATTGTGTTATATTACTCATCATGCTTCTAGCTCTTGATATTGCTCTCTCGGCTTTCATTAACTGATGTTCCCATTCTGTAAACAAGATTTCTTTATGTCTTTCTTCTATCCTAGGAAGATTAGCTTCTCTTCCTTTTTCTGTATCTTTCCAAGTAAGAAATTCAGAAATCTTTTCATCAGCATCATCAATTTCTTGCCTGAGAGTAATAATGTTCTGGATCAAGGATGATGTAATATCACAAAATGGTTCTGCCTGTGATAATTTTTCACAAAATTCATTTAAATGCTGAGACAACAGTTTATTAACTTCAAGAGCTTCCGATTTGAATTCACTTAATTTAGGGAAATCTTTGAACCTATCTAAAGCTGCTTGAAATTCTTTTTCCTGTACGATCTTCGCATTCTTCTCATTTTGCAACAATTCTTGTAACTTGGAAATTTCTTGATTCAATTGTTGTTGTTTGCCTAAGACTTGTTCATCAAATTTCTTCTTTTCTGTGGCAAGTTGTTCTTCTAACTCTTTAGACCTGAGCTCTTGATCTTGTAATTGTTGTTCCAATTGAGCAATCTTTTGTTGATTTTCATTAGCTTGTTCTTCAAGTAAAGCTATATGGAGATCTTTTTGTGTCATCAACTGAGAAACTTCTGCAGCTTTATCTATTGTTGCAGCACTATATGCTCTTGCATATTGGGACAACTTAGTGAGATCCTCAGATGGATTCACTTCAATATTATTGTAGACAATATTCATGAACTCCTCTTGTGGAGTGGAAAACATGTCCTGATCCATCTTCCTTCTTTTTCTTTGTTTTCTAACAACAACCTTATGTTTATTGCTATAAAATACATCCAAAGGAGGGATCTCCTCAATCTTCAATACAATCTGCCCTGTAGGATGTTCAGGAATGATTTCGACGTCCTGATCTTCTTGCTCTTTATCTTTATCCTGCAATCCTAATTGCTGAGCGAATTGATCATATTGTTTCAAAAATTGAGAAGAAACATTAAGATCAACAAAGTCTATAATTTTCTTAGTATTTTCTTTTCCTTGCAATTGTGTATCTGTTTTCTCTGTATTTGTTCCCTGCTCAATGGTTTTTCTATCTGATCCTCCTTTTTGATTATGCACATTAGTATCAGTACTTGTGCATTTTTCTTTTGTTTGAGCTGTGGACTGCTGATCAGTATTTGCATCGGATTTGCCATCAGTATTCCCTTTCTGAACATTAGGTTTACCATCAGTGCTCACCTTTTCAGTATGTACAGTGGGCTATTTAATAGCCGATTGTGTAGTGACTTTACTGGCAGATGTTTCTCCTGGTGTTTTGCCAGATGTACCCTCTGTTTCTGACCCTTGTATAGGAATTCTCAGTTGGTCTAGAGGAACTTTCAACAATATTTGACTTCTAAATAACATAAATTTATTCATTTCTTCCTTCTGGAATTTGGACTTGGCCAAATCATAAAATTGAGGAAAGTCATTCAATGAAACAAACAAATCATCAAACTCATCTGGTTCATGCTCAAATCGAGCAATCGAAACTGAAGCAGTAACATTAAAAGCTATCTGTCGTGGATCATACTGTCTCCCTGGAATGGTCACAAATTTAAAACCCTTTATTTTGGTGACTTCCTTTTCTACATGTTTGAAGTCATTCAAAGTAAAATGACCACAATTGAATGGGAATGGAGGCCACATTCTTTTCTTACTATTGTTTAGAGCTCTGGATATTCCTTCAACTGTTAATTGATAGGAGATTTCCTGGGCGAGAAGTTTGTCTGGAACAAAAAGAGGGAGAACATGGGGTTCCAAAATACTCCCAAAAATCGTGATGTATGTGAATTTTTCTTCTCCAAACCAATCTCTTATTGAGGATAAGTCAGCTTTAGCTTTGTTGGAGAATCTAGGAGGGAAGCTATTGAAAATGGTTTGAAAGACAGGGATAAGGAAACCATGACATATTCTATACACATTATCTTTGAAATGAACTTTCCAAAGAAGTTTATGATATATATGAATCAGAGTGGGATCTTTGGGAGTCCATTTCCATCCTAACAAGGGAAACTCAGAATTAAAACAAAGAGTGTCTAGAATATAAGCACAAAAGAAAAAAGGAGTGAAATTTCCAACAGTTTTATCCTGTCTGTACTCGAGTATTCTATTAGCCATTGTATCAGAGAGAATAACAGCCCAGTCCATAATGTCGGAATTGACAGCAGCTAAGATTAATGGGACCATTTGTATATAAAACCTAGCAGAATTGTCATTACCAAATAATCTACACATCATGGCAACCGCATAGCAATACGGGGGTAAGAGGGAATCTACTGAATACATACCGGATGATTCATTTCTGTGCTTCTCAGGATTTTTCCTCCAATCTTTGATAGGATCAGATCGAACCTTATTATTATCATCAAACTCTTTGATAAATTCTTTGTTATAAACCTTCTGCGGATCAGGAAGATGATACATTGCCTTAATATCTTCTGCTTTAAATGACCCAAAAGATACTCCAGAAGCTGAAAAAAACATTCTTTCCTTTATCTTCACACTATCGATGACCCATCGAATCACATCATAATAAGGCATGATGCTTGCTCTGACTGCAATTCGATGTAGAAATGAATTTGCAAGTGATTTTTCAGTAATCTCAGAGTCGGAATCTGAGCTATCTTCATCTGGAACTGATGCCTTTTCCACTGTGACTTTGGGGTTTTCTTTCTCCAATAGATTATAAACTCCTTCCCACGTCATTCTTCCGAGCCCTTGGCATGATGTATCTGTAACTAATCTTAGTTTTGTTGGCTTTTATTTTGAGACTGTAGGAGTCTCAACAAACTTAACGGGAACAACAGTCTTGGTTCTCCTTGCTCTCTTCAACATTTCTGTGTTTGATACTATTTCCCTTTGTCTGTGAATGAAAGGGTTCAGTGTTCCTTGATTTTGCAAGACAATAAACTTTCAGTCGTGATAAACAAGCAACTTGAAAGGAACGATTATGAACTCATGATTCATTATTTATTGGTCTCGTATAGTGCGTAAATGTTCTTTTTGGGTCACACTCATGTATTTAAAACCGAATCATCAACCAATATTCATTTGATTTGCTATTGAATCCCAACGTACAATTGGAGATTTGACGCTTTGTGAAATATTATAATATTTACCTATCTTGAATCCTTCGAATGTAATAAATGTCATGTATCAATCATATCGAAAGTTTTCAAATGGTACATAAATATCATAATACAGATTTCTTGATTTGCCGATTGCGATTGCAAATTTTTCCGATTTCCGATTCGATGGTTATAGATCACAATCGGGGAGTTTCAATCGAAAAGAATTGTTAATGGCTTTCTCCGATTTCCGATGGTGGGGTCTACTATATAAAGTTTTTTCTCATTTAAACGAACGAATGTTTGTTTTCCTTTTGAAAAGTATTTTTTAGAATAACGCGCGTCGCATCGGAGAATTTGAAATTGACCGCAAAGAATTCATTAAAAAGTGTTCTGATTATGCGATTGCGATTAGGCGCATCGCATCGGAGGTATGTAAATAGATAACTTAAACCATTTGCGAATGAAGTTTTGCGATCGAACTAATCGCATTGGAGGATTTGGGTTTCTATGTTAAATTTTCCTCTAAGTTTTCCTCCGATCTCCGATTGGGATTATTATTCATGAGACTTTTATACTTGACTTGTTTTTTATGATAAGGTCTTTTATATTTGATCGGGTCAAAAGTTTTGAATGTTGTATTTTGTTTGTAAACAAACAAAGATGAGCTTTTTCAAAACAATGAATCTTTATTTCTAATTCTTTTATTTCTATAAAAAGAAAAAGGGACCCTATTTCTAAATGAATTTTATTCTAAAATTAAGAAAAAGGGAGGGTTGTTGTATAGTACAACACCTGCACAGATCAAAATTTCCCTAGCTCTATCGGAGACGTCTAAAACTAAAAGTTCGCAGCACACTGACTTACCACCCATAATGCTTGAATTCTTCCTACTATTGCAAAGGATGAGTGTAATGGAAAAATGCAACAATACTGAAAAAACGCAGCAATACTAAAAACACAACACTTAGAGTGATAGAATAGCAAGTTGTTGTAACAACTAAGTGTAGTTGATATTAATTGTGTTATTTAATTGTTGCATGATGTGTGATCATGGAATATCTTATCAGTCAATGAAATAACGACAACGCATGCACAAGTGTAATGGAAATTATTTCCCCCTTCGAAATGAGAGGTTGCCTACGACCGAATAGATGGGGAAGGTTGTTCCGATGGAAAAATATAAGGATGAAGGGTACATTAGTAAATGGAATAGAGTCCACAAATAAATGATGGGAAAATAAGAGATATGGATAGAGTAAAATCATGGTGTATAATCATAGTAAATGACAAGAGACAAGATGCTTTGGTTGATGATAAGTTATGTGATAAGAAAAGAGGACAACAAAAGGAGGCTTTGCTGACGATACTTAGGCTGTACACGATATGATTGAGTAAAAACATGAATGCATGCATAAAGGTTCAAATTAGGGAAGTGTTTAAAGGAAATAATCTCTCGAATAAAAAGATAAATGGGAAGAGGGTATTATAAGAATTATTGATTGAGGAAATAGAACTTCAATACCATAAGCAGAGCTTCTGCTACCAGCAGGCATCCATAGCCTCGACAAAGTTTCTTTTTAACCCATGTGAGCCAGGATCCTCAATTTATAATTGAAAATTTTGATTGTTGTTTCTACAGAAGAGACTAGTGTGCTGGCGTGGTAACCAGATAACCATACTACCATTCATTGGGAAGTAGAAAAAAGTGAGCAGGTCGGCTCGTGATGAGACCTCATGTTCCAAGGATGTTTTAGCCATCTAAGGGATCATAACCCTGGTGTGGTGGCCATAGTGGTAATGTCACATTGCTACATCCTTATGAACATGGTAGGTTGGCTCTTAATGAGACCCCCTATCCTCTATCTGTAGATAAAATTTAGTTGTCATTACATATTTTTATGATAAATAGTGGGAGGCTCAGTACTCCTTAAGAGTAGGGATGGTGTAAGAAGTTGGAGCATGTCAATAATAAGAAAAATTATACCCATAATCCCATTGATAATAGATAGAGAGAATTATAATCAGGGAGAGTAGGACCAACATGGTAAAGATGATCAATCAGTATCATATATAGTAGAAATCAATACAGTAAAGTGAAATATAAATAATTGTGTCCCTTTCAATTGTTTTAAGTATATCATCAAGAAGTTGTCTTTGTCAAAATATCATAACGTTAAAAATATTCATCTGCTTTAATAAAATCCATAATTCTTATCCGCATGAAGGTACTGTACTTCAGGCCATCAAAGGAATCGAAGAAATAAGGCTAAAATGAGCTAGCAATAAGTCGATAAGAGGAAAATAGGTGTTTGTGAAATATATAAAAAAGGTGTTGTTTAGAACACACAAAAATTGTACAAGAAAGAAAAGTGTTGTTCCAAAATCGGAACAAAAAAACAAAAGAGAATGTTGTTCCAAAGATGGAACAACAAAATCAAAAAGTGATGTTCCAAAGATGGAACAACAAAACCAAAAAGTGTTGTTCCAAAGATGGAACAACAAAATCAAAAAGTGTTGTTCCAAAGATGGAACAGAAAAATAAAAAAGTGTTGTTTTGAAGATGGAACAGCAAAATCAAAAAGTTTTGTTTTTGTTAGCATCTGATCCGACCCCCAGGCTGAAAAAGGGCAAAATAGGGTAACATCTAAACCATGCTCAGCCTTGTAGCTAGCCCTACAAGGTCAGGAGAGGGCTCTCTCCATGAAAGGATATTCAATAAAACACAATAATGGACTGATATTAGGCTAGGTAAAATGATGGGAAAATGTTTTAATAAGATGAATGAATTTTTCTGGGATGTATGGGATAAAATGGGACAGTTTTAAACTGGGGAATTAAATTAGGATACAGGGTATTTCATGGGGCAAAGTAGGCAGGAAATTTAACAATTAAGTTTAATTAAGGATGGAATGGAAAGACTGGTGAGGGGCTGAAAAGGGCATAAAAATGGATCCTTTTCAAACAGAAGAAAAACACTGAGTATGAATGATTTCCCAAGGCAGGACATAAAAATGGATCCTACCTTTCTATCTTGAAAGCATTAAATAGGAAATTTTTATGGATGAAAGGTGAACATAACAAATTTACATATGAAACAAAGGAGAAAACAAATGCTAAAACTCACACCACATAGATCCCACAAATCAGAGTTGCATCTCTTATTAATTCCCTGTCCAACTGTACGATGGACTGCAAAGCGTTCTTCCACACTATTCCCCTACTTTTGAGTTACAGACTGCTTTACAAATGATTTACAATTACATTAAATAGACCAGATCTGTGGGAACATAGATCCACAGAAAGAGGAGCTGTTTGCCAGCTCAAGAACCAAAATCCGAAGATAGAAAAGAGAACTAACAATTTGCCTAAAAGAGGGAACAATATTACATTTGACCACTTGGGCAGATTTCACTGTTATGTTGTTGAATGATAAATAGGCAATTTGAGGAGAAAATCCCTATTTTTATGCTGCTGTAGAAATCTCTGTTGTATATAAACTCTTGGCCTTTGACTATTGCTTCCCATTATTCGTTTGAATAAAACTGACTTTAATAAAATGCTGTTGAAATAAAATAAAATGAATTTTATGCCTCCGTGAAGGGAAAAACCGATTTTTAAATGGAAGGATGAAAGAGAGGGGAGATGGGGTCCACATCGCAATTGAAATCGGAATTGGGGGAAGGAAGGGGAATACAACATATAACAGAACTTTATAATATCTTGTGTAGTGCATTTTAATAATCGCAATCGGGATCAGGGGTTGGATGCATTTGGAACACGCCACACAAAAGCTCCGATGCGATTGGCATAGGTACGATGGGGTAAAAGAACAAGCCAAAGGGATAGTGAAAAATGAATAAAAAAATTTTCGGCACTTTTGCAAAGGGAAAGGATGATTTTGTATGAAGGAGCGGAGGGATTTTAAAAGTGGGGCCCATGGGAGTCGCCATCGGAATCGGGCTCAGAAGGGGAGCGGGGTCAAATGGATTACACCACAGAAATTTCCCGATGCGTTGGAGGAAAGCCTTTGTATAGAATGAAATAAAATAAAATTTATGTTTTACAAAGGGAGGAAATCTTTTTATGATGAATAGGCGGGGAATGATATGGTGGGACTGGGGTCAATTGACATCGGGAGGTCGGGTCAGGCGCATTATATAACAAAATTTCACCGAT
Organism: Pinus albicaulis; assembly: GCA_034641835.2. Lineage (NCBI taxonomy): Eukaryota > Viridiplantae > Streptophyta > Pinopsida > Pinales > Pinaceae > Pinus > Pinus albicaulis. The sequence goes on along the minus strand of CM076572.1, from coordinate 802,949,306 downwards.
GCGATTGAGAGGAGGCAATGGGGAAAGGCCTTTGTATAGAATGGAATAAACAAAATTTAATTTTAACAAAGGAAAAGGCCCTTTGTATTATGAATGGGCGGAAGTATTAAATGGTGGGACCCAAGGTCCATCGGCATCAGAGATCAGAGGAAGGCGAAGGAGAATTTTAATATAAAAGGCCGATTGGGATGGTCTGTTTAGCTGTGGGCCGTTGGATCGGACGATGAGATTGACGGTCAGGATGTACATTGGAGGGTGTTAATCGGAGTTTTGCCATCGGAGTTATATAATCGGGAGTGGAGCAATCAAAGGCGCCAATGGTATGTGGGCCATTGGATCATCAATTTAAATCGACGGCGGGGATATATTCGAGTGGGGTTAATCGGGAGATATACATTCGGGGCAATCGCATCGGAGGTTTTAACAAAGGGAAAATCGGGGCGCACATATGTAATGTTTGCGATGCAATGGAAAGGGGAAAGGGACTTGGAGTTTTATAATAAATAACTTAAACCTTTATTATAAAGTTTCAAATCATGGAGAGGAAGTGGTTTGGGAACGGTGGGGATTTATATGATATAGAATTTTTTATTATAAAGTTCTATGGTATGGAGGGGAAGTGGCTAATACATCGCATATGTGTTTAAGAGGTTTAAATAATGCGATTATGTAATTGGAGGGGGGGGGGAAGGGATTTATTAAAGAAAATATGAAACTTTAACAAAATAAAGTTTAGGGAAAGGTGGCAAAAGGGATTTTTAAGGGTATAGGGGACTTTTTACTTCACTTAGGCATAAATTTCAATCTAGGAGTTAGTTTTCAGAGTGCAATATACCGTTGGAAATCTCTTTCCGGGCTCTTTCTACTGAACATACTTAGAACATGATTTTATGCTGAACATGCTATGGAAAACTTCTCTGAAAGGAAGGGTGTTGTCTTTGTGGAGATAGCAGCTTCTGAAATGTGACTTATTACATATGCTGATATAAAATTACATAATAAATGATAATAAAGGAAAAGTGTCATGTTTTCACCTCAAAACATGGTTTTGAGGTGAAAATTACATCAAACTGAATAAAACATCTCTTTGATCTTCCAAGTGCTTTGACTTTGAGTTTATTGATTTCCTCATGACCTTGTTGATATTTATTGACACTTGACTCATTAATTTGACCATGATGAGATCCTAGAACCTAATGAGACCTATCCTATGACCTACTGACATGATTTTGAGAGTGAAAGTGACTCATGACTAAAGACCATAGAGAGGATAATCAACAAGTTTCACATGAGGGAAAACTGATGAGGAACCACTACCATCAATGAATCCATGACCTAGCAGAATGGTGAAATTTATTGGTATGGGACTCCTAATATGCAAATGCAAAAGATAAATTTTGATCACTAATGGCAGTATGACTTAGAATGACACTAAAAGTTTCGAAGATGGAATAGCAAAATCAAAAAGTGTTGTTCCGAAGATGGAACAACAAAATGAAAAAGGTGATGTTCTGAAGATGGAGCAGCAAAATCGAAAAGGTGTTGTTCCAAAGATGGAACATCAAAATAGGCAAAGAAAAAACAAATTGAATCAACAATCCTATTTACAGTTTTTTTTTTTTTGGAAAAATAAATGAATTTTTACAAAGATGAAGCTGCCGAAGGATTATCTTCTTCAGCTAAAACTTGCATGGTGAAGTCCTTGCGTTTCTGTTGACAAAAATATTCTCTCATGAGTGATCTTTGGTAGAGGCGCACCTGATGCCCATTTGCTTTAAAGGAACAATCAAACCCATCAATGGTGGCCAACGTAAGAGTGCCACTGTCATGTACTTCCTTTATTTCATAGGGACCTAACCACCTAGTCTGCAATTTACTAGGGAAGTCTTGAAACTTGGAATCGTAGAGAAGTGCCCAGTTGCCCTCATGAAATGTATTTTTCGTGATCAGATAATCATGCCATTTGGCTCTTTGTTGTTGAATAAGTGCAGTATGCTACAGAGCCAAAAGCTGGATTTCATCTAATTCATTTATTTGTTGTAATCTATTAATTCGGGCTTCAATTAAATCCAGTCCCACTTCCTGGGTTGTCCTTAGTGTTTGTATCTAAAACTCTATGGGAAAAATAGGTTCCTTAACAAATACGAGCTGATATGGGGAGTATCCAGTAGTATTCCTCTAATTTGTGTGATATGCCCACAAGGCTTCTAGTAGTCGAGTAGTCCAGTGTCATTTGTGCGATGAGACTCTCTTCACTAAAATAGCTTCAATTACTTTGTTAGTGCTTTCTACCTGTATGTTCGCTTGCGGGTGGTATGGAGAGGTAATTATGTGAATAACATGATGATTTTTTAGTGTAGTAGTGATCTTGTGGCCTAAAAATTGTAGCCCTCCATCAATGATTACTTCTCTAGGTAACCCATATTGTATAAAAATTTTGAAAAGAAAATTTATCACAGTTTCTTCCGTGGCTCTTGGTAATGCTACTGCTTCTACCCACTTAGTTATGTGTTCTGTTGCAACCAATATATATGATTTCTGGTTGGATTATGGGTTGATTGGCCCAACAAAATCTAATTCCAAATGCTCAAAAGGTTCTATGACTAGCTGTGGATGCAGGGGCATCTCATCGGATTGGCCAGGGCGGCCCATCCTTTGACAACTATCGCAGGCCTGAACAAATTTCTTAGCATCCTTAAAAATTGTGGGCCAGTAGTAGCCCATTTGTAAAATTTTATGTCCAGTTCTGCGGTCTACAAAATGTCCACCACAAGGTCCATCGTGGTAAGCTTTTAAGATATCATAAATTTCGTCTTCCCTCATACACCTGCGGATGTGCATATCGGCCCCTGTGTGAAAAATGTATCCTCCAATCCAGGAGAACCGAGTGCTGCGTTGTACTATCGATTTCCTTTCTCTAGGTGTGAGATGTTTAGGTAGTTTTCCCACTACTAAACAATTCACCACATCTATGTACCATGGCATTTTCATGGTTACATCAAACATGTGCTCATCCAGAAATTGATCCTCTACTGCTATTGCGTCATCTGTTCTTGGCACTCAGGAGAAGAAATCTGCCACAAGGTTTTCCTTCCCTAGGCGATCCCTTATAGTTATATCAAATTCCTGCAAAAATAGTAACGAAAGTGTCACTCTTCCATTCGTAATGGGTTTATTAGCTAAGTATTTGATAGAAGAGTGATATGTATATAGAATTACAGGGTATCCAGTTATATAGTGTCTGAATTTTTTAATAGCATAAATAACAGCTAAAAACTCCTTCTCTGTTACTGTGTAATTCAATTCAGCACAATTGAATTTTTTGCTAATGTAATATATAGCATAGGGTTTATTATCTTCTTCTTGGCCAAGAACTGCTCCAATGGTTGTGTTTGATGCATCTGATGAAATCTAGAATGGTATATTCCAGTTCGGGCTTCGTAATACTGGTGGTATTGATACTAGCCATTTTAAATCTGTAAAGGCAGTGTCACATTTGTCAGTCCATAGGAAATCACTATTTCCTGTTAAGGCATATAATGGTACATCAATATGTGAAAAATTCTTGATAAATTTACAATAATATCTAGCAAATCCCACAAAACTACGTACCTCTGTTTGAGTGTAGGGAGTAGCTAGTAAGAGAATTACCTGTATTTTTTCCAGATCTGCCTGAATTCCAACTGCTGAAATGTAATGACCCAAGATCAGGCCTTATGTCATCATCATATGGCACTTTTCATGACTTAAACATAGGCTGGTAGCAATACACTATTCCATAACTTTTTCCAATGTTTGTAATGCTTTCTCGAATTCATCTCCATAGGGTGTGAAATCATCCATGTATACTTCCAATCCTTCATTTATCAAGTCTGCAAAAATAATGAGTATGGCTCTTTGGAATGTGGCAGGTGTGTTACACAATCCAGAAGGTAATATCCTGTAAGCGAATGTTCCCCATGGATAGGTAAAGGTAGTCTTATCCTGGTCTTTAGGGGCAATCTGAATTTGGTTGTAGCCACTGAAGCCATCCAGGAAAGAAAAAAATTTCTTCCCTGCGAGTGTATCTAGGACCTGATCAATAAATGGAAGGGGAAAATGGTGTTTTTGCATTTCCCTATTGATTTATCTATAGTCAACGCATATTCACCATTTCCCATTCTTTTTGGGAACCACAACTAATGGAGAAACCCATTTATTGTTAGATATAGGATAGATAAAATTCACATCTAACATTTTTTGAAGTTCTTCTTTAACAATATCTTTTAGGTGAGGATTTAATCTACGTTGAGGTTTTTGAATGGTTCTTGCATCCTTTTTAGTGTATATGTGATGCATACAGAGCTAAGGGTCAATCCCTTTCATATCTAAGTAATCCCAAGCGAAATCCCCTTTATTTTTCCAAAGGACTTGAATAAGTTTCTGTTGCTGGTCATTACTTAGATTACTATTAATGTTTAGGATCTTCCCTAGCTCAATTTCGATAGGTTTGCTATTATAAACAATGGTTGTTGGTATTATTTGGTCATTGATAACTCTAAGGGGATATTCTTTGATTTCATTGTCAAGGACTAATTTAATCATGTGGCATTTCGAACTTGATACTATGGTAGGATGATTGATAAAAGTTTTAATGACATCATCTTCCGTTTGGTTTTTGAATTCAAGGGCATCTACCATAGTCAATGGTGACCGAATATTTTTTGTTAAGTATGTTGCAGGTTGCTTTCTAGTTTTCATAATAGTCAAGCTTGGCTAAGCAGGAGGGTATAAAGCTAAATTTTTCACATCATTCCCCCCGGTTATAGTCATACTTCCTGTCTGACAGCTAATATAAGCATCAACAGTCACTAGCCAAGGCCTTCCTAATATTAAGGGATGTCCATCTAGCTAGCTCCTAGGGTTAATAACCAAAAAATCCGCCGGGTATTCCCAAGTGTCTATAGAGACCATCACATCTTGTAATGTTCCTTCTGGTCTAATGACTGAGCGATCAGCTAGTTCCAGTAATGTATTTGTTGGTTCCAAGGCTGTGATGCCAAGAATGTTGCAAGTTGTAGTTGTGAGAATATTAATGGCTGCCCCTAAGTCAACTAAAGCATTGGGAAAAGAATGGCCATTTATCTGGACTGTGACAATGAGGTTTCTGGGATCCTCATATTTTACAGGAGTCTCTTTTCCTAGTAATAAATCAGACAAAGTCCCGACAACATGGACAATAGGGGTTATTTTTGTTTTCCTCACAGACTTATTTATACACAATTCTTTAATAGTTTTGGGATATATTGGAATATCTTGGATAGCCTAGAGGAGGGGAATTTTTATACAAATTTTCTTAAGTTCACCTAGAAGATCAAAGTCAGGATATTCAATCGGGCGTGGTATCAACAATATTTATAGGAATGGGGGGGAAGTGGTTATGATTTGTTTAGGATTTTTTTGTCTGACTGTATCTTCCCCTTGTTTTATTTTTTGATCATCTACAGTTAGAGGCTTATTTACGTGCAGTTATTCAGGCTACAGACCTTTATCCTTATCTAGAGTGATTATGCATCTAGATCTCAACTTAAGTTCGTTACATTCTTTCAACTCATCTTCAGGGTCCAGACCCTAAGTGATTTGTATTGACTAAACTGGTCTGTTGTTAGGATTTCGGTTGGGTTGATCTGGAAGTTGCGGTCGTATATTATATTTAGGATTCTGCTGCAACGTGTAAGGTGCTGGTAAAGTTGGTTGAGGCAGAGGAACTATCCCCATAGGTTTGTTCGTATATCTTTGGCAATTTGATTTCCAATTATAGTTTTGTGAGGTGGAAGGGGACCATTGGGAGGAATAAGGGTTGTTTTGCTAGAATGGTGGTGGTTAAGGGAAATTTGGCCAATTATTATTATTTGGATTTGACTAATTGGGCCATGGTGGCATAAAATATGCTTGATGTGGCAAAAAAGGTGGCTGATTCTGCCATGCTACCTCTGAATATTGCTAAGAATTATATTGCGAGGGAGGAAAGAACGAAGATGGATTGGTAGGCATACCTGTCTGATGTGCTTGCCATTGACGACGCTGGTTCAATAGATATATTGGTTCCACTTTTTCTTCCACTTCCTTGAAAACTGCTTTTAATCCTAGGAGTGATGGGCAACTTTCCGTGGCATGCTCTTTAGTGCATATGGCACATGTTCGTATCACATATAGGGGGCATTCTTTATGTCTGTGCTTTTGTCTGCAACGAGGGAAAAAAATAGCCAAGTTCTATTATGCTATAGCCTACTTTTTCTTAGCTTGCATGACATCCAATTGTGTCACCAGGGTCCCCAGGATATCAGTCTTGAAATCCTCCAACAGATTGTCGATTTCGCTTCATGTAATGCTTCCTCCTGAGGCTTTTTTGTCTCTAGGGCTTGCATCGCGTCCAACTGGTTTCAGCCTTGTACTACCCCTAGAACACTTGATGCACAAATCTATAATATTGTTATATTTTTCTTGATAAATGTCACCCTTACCCATTATATTTAGTGTCTCTACCCATTGATCTTTCATACCTCTGATCATCGTGGTTTTTAGAACATTATCAGGAAAATTTTTGTAAGGATATCTTTGTAGATTATATTGGAAACACTCTTCTAGAGTCTCGCTAGGCTTAGCTACCATTTGAAAATTTTCATCTTTTAATTCTCTAGTTCGGAAATAATCTTGGTATTTTTTAAGGAAATATGTTTTCATTTGGTCCCAGTGATTGATGGTGCCTCCACCAAGTCCCATGAACCAACGCACAGCTTCTCCCTTAAGAGTAGAGGGGAATAGCTTCAACTACTGGGGGTCAGTAGTGTAGTCATAACCCCTGTATAAGACATCAAATTTGAAAAGGAATGCATCAGGATCTTTTGAAGTTAGCCCATGAAAGGTAGGAATGCTTTTTAATGGGATAGCCTTCATGGGGGCATTGACAGCTGTGTCAAAAATAGGGTATTGCAATGTAGAAGTTTGAGGTTGCTGATTATTAACCATTTGGTCAAAAATATGTCAATATTATTCAAGGATATTTGGAGCTGGAGAGTTATTCCTAGAATGTCCACAAGAGGCTGGAATGGTTCTAGCAACACTACCTTAATCTGGAATACTAGGTGTCCTCTACTCAGTCACTACTTCAAGAGATCTAGGTTCTGATAATTTAATTTCAAAATTTCCTATTTCTCCTTCTCCTTCGCGGAGGTTTCAGGAATTTCCTTCTTATGAAGGACGAGTTTGTGAATTTTAGGTATCTTGAAAACTCTGCTCAATCCCTTCAGTCTTGTTGTGAATCTTAGCATTAGCTACAAATGGTGATCCTGCAGCTTGAAGGAAGTTAGTAGGATGTACGGCAACAACAATTCAGGGTCCTACTAATGACTCAGACTCAGCTTTTCTTAAGATTTCGTCAATAAAATTTGATCGTCCAAGGATCACTGGTCCCTTAGGTTTTTTAGGTTTAGAAGGAGGAATTTTGTCTTTTTCAGGTCTTTCCTTCTTAGTCATTCATGCATAAATACAAACATTCATTCCTACCTTAAACTCTTACGCAATTATGCTAGAAAGCGGGTGGATGAGCAAGAATTTTACTCATTCTCTATGCAGGTTCTTACCATCCATTTTTAATACCCAATTCTCCTTAAGTAGAAAAAACATCAATCATACATTACTCTTTTTACAGAGTGGAAACACGCTCCCCGGCAACGGTGCCAAAATGTTGGGTGCTAACAGGTGTCTTTAAAAACTCCTAATTGCCTCACATTAATTATCAACCTAGGTAAGTCCTTTTACCTCAAGCGTGTACACAATATGTGCAAGCTATACATACAAAGAGTAATGCTAAAATTAATCGTTTCATATAGATGCAATCATAAATCTTGAAGCTTTAAAGAAAGTGATTCATATGAGCATTATAACCCAAAATTGTGATTCATTTTTAATTCAACTAATTTGAATGACAATCAACTGAGAGCACTGAAGTATTAGCCGAGCTCTTTTAGCTGGATTTGAACCATTGAACAGAAGGAAAGTATTGGAAATAACTGTCTACTCTTTAAATAATTAAAACCAATTAAGTTAACTAGCAATTAATTCCTTAAGGAAATAAATTGGAAATGCATCTTCAAGGAAATAAATACCAGAAATCCGAATTATCAAAAGTACTTCAAATACAAAGCAGAAAAGCATAATACACTTGCAATAAATGGAAAAGTATAACACAGGGAACAGAAGTGAGATCCACCAGAGACCGGGCCCTTAGCCACCGGTGAATACTGCTTAACTACTCCAGAATATTTGAATGAACAACAACGTGAATTATATAATAATCATCACAATTAATTGACATCACAATACCATATTATTGTTCAGAACTACATTCTATGAATTACAATTTCGAATTATGCAGAAGTGAAAGATACATGACATTTGAGAACTATCTTTCCCTGTCCCTTTATAGCTAAAAGGAAAGATAAATGTGATCCCTCAGGATCAGGGGATCCTGAGCGATCCATAAAAAAATGCTATGCTCAGACAATTCATTCATTCTTGTGCTAATCCTTACTGATTTGTCTTCTAATTCTACCATATTTAACGCGTCTTCTTTCCTGTGATTAAGTCCTGTTGTTCCTTTTGTTATTTTCAGCATAAAAGGAAGCATGAATTAGTTTGGATGGTTAAATCGTATCAGGATAATTTTTCATAAAAATACTTTTATTATATTATTATATCATTGCACAAGATGGATAAGGAAGAGGAAAAAATGACAGTAATCAAGAGTAAATACATACCTATTTCAAGGCTCAACAGTTTACTATGTATGTTGGAAGAGCCCATTGGGTAATAGAAGTGAAGCTATTCTCTTGTGCAATGGATTCCAAAATGAGATGAGTTACAATCTGTATTTTCTCATTTTTTTTTTAATGTAAATGTTCATTTGTATTTCCATCACTTTTCCTGTATCGAAAGCTTTCAGAATGCGAGTGTTGATTATTTAGATATGAATTTATCTTGAAGGGTACTCATATATAATTGTCTGTTACACTTTAAATATGGCTTGAGGCATGATATTCAGTTCATGTTTTATTTACATTACCGTCTTTCTTCCAATGTTATTTGGGTGGATTCTTATGCTATTGTAAGCCTACCTTAAGCTAACATTTCCTTTCATGTTCTTCCATTGTTTCCACACTCATTTATCTCGGTAGCTGTTACAGTCTCATGCTTGGCCCTTTTCACAGCAGTTAGTTTTATGTCTGCTTCTAAAGCTCACTTATAGACCCTTATGTTATATCATTGGAACTCATTATTATTCATTTTATGTCTCTGATATCTTGGTTCCACACTAGAAAATTTTAATTTCTTTCATATCAAGAGGCCATATATTATTAGCTATAATAAATCCCTTCTGAAACCTCTTGTCTTAAGATGTCCTAGGCATTGGTCTTTGACAAATCAAGGCTATCTCTAGGAGCTACAACACTTGGAATAGATATAACACTGAATGGTCACCTCTATTGCTCACAATCACTCAGGAAAGTTCTACCTCTCACCCTTCTTATAGTCACTCTAGAGGTATCACTAACTATAGCTAGTCTCTGAAATTGAATTTATTCATTCCTATTTGGTTTTAAAATGTACCATCTCACTATTCTATCAAATTTTACTTATTCTCTAATGATATTTAGTGTTCTTATGCATATTTGACCATCTTTGACTCTAGATGAGAATTCTCATTTTTGGGAATTTTCTCTCTCTTTAACTAAAAAAATTTGAGATGTCTTCTTCGGGCTCGTAAAATTACTATGAAGAATATCTAAGAAATTATTTTTATCTCTTTTAATCACCCAAACTAGAAAAAAAACATATTGAGTTTTCTTCATTTGACTTGTTAAAATTTTAAGAAGATATATCGAGTTTTATTCATCTGAATCATTAAAATTTGATGAAGATATATCGAATTTTTCTTCATATAAATCATTAAAATTTCATGAATAATATCGAGTTTACTCTATCTCCACTTACTTGTTATAAAATGAGGTAGATGCCTATTAAACATAGCTTTCTCACTTTATCCAGATTCAATGGAATAACTTATAAAAAAGGAATTGTGCCCAGTATAATATTAACCCTTTGTCACATCCAATCAACAACCATCACAAATGCACCTTATGGAGTTGTCTTTACGATCTTTTCAGACTCTCTAAATATGAAAATACCATTAAGTTTACCTTTCTGGAATCATTAAACTTAATCATATGGGGAAACATTGGAGACAACAATGGCTCGATATCTATATTTTAAAGGATATTTTGGCAAAAATATGTAATATTCCCAATTAGTTATTGCTATTTGGAATATTTTATTTGCCCTATTTTGCAGTTAGAAGAATAAAAGGGGTAGGGAGAACCCTTAAATCTCTTGAATATCAATAAAACAATCCCAATGTGAAAGGGGATCAGAATAGGAGGGAAAATAAATCCACCTTGGTGTGAGAGGAGGCAATGTAGGTGAACTAGATCTAGTTGACCAAGTAAACAACACTGCTACAAAAGGAGGGAAACGAGTAAGGATAGTGCAGTTTTGAAGGAGGAATCTTTTCAAGGGAGTCACCTCATTAATGAGTTAGGTCAGGGGTGATGAGGCTCACCAAGGATAATAAGAAGCGGATAGCAGCAAGGAAAGAATTCAGTATTCGTCTTTGTTTGGTCTTTTGACTACTTGCATGCTTCATCTATTTAGCTGTAGTTGCAACATTGTTTAGTGCAAGGGATTATCATGCGGGAATTCCATCCTCTTCCTTGGTTTAGCTTGTTTAAGGGATCTGAGGGGAAGGTTTTGAGCTATATTTCCACTATCATACTTGGGGTCAAGTAGTCACCAATATATACAGCGCAGTCTCTTCTAGAAACTGTGTCTTTTCTGGATGTGTAGCAGTGGTAGGGTTGAATCCCTTGATTTTGTGCTAGTGCTTGAGGAGGAGGTGTCCTTTCCTCTCTTGGAAGGCTAGTAGGGAGGTCCTTTGACAATTTTATGTGTTGATCAGCTATTTCATGTACTATTCAGTCATATCAAATATAGAGTTGTAGTGGACTGCGTGATTTTTTGCAGTACTGCCTTTTATACTTGTGTAATGCTGGAAACCCTAGTTGGGTTGTCTTAATTCTTGTATAAGAGGGGATAAACCACCATTTTCTTGGCTCTATGATTATAGCTAGGGGTTTTCAGCTATAATCTTTCCCCATTACATATTGTGTTTATGTGAGCATGCGACTATTTCTATTTCCGCAAATTGATGATTAATTGTAGAAGAGGTTATGCGTTATACATGAATTCGAATTAGTGTGTGACCAGGATAATCTCAGTGGATAAATCTTCTTTATTCAGCAAATTTCTACATGGTATCGAAGCGAATTGATCATCGGTATCTATTACAGTGATTACAATTTTATTTCGGTAGACAAAGTCTATAACGGGCCAGGTAGCCTCTGGATCCATCCTTTCCTTGAAAGGTGACATATCCAGTAAATGCCCTTACAGTCGATCTCTGTGCTAGAAATAATTTTTTCTCACAGATCCAGAAGCAGTTGAGTTTTTGAGCTTGGATTCGAATTTTGCAGAAGATTGTTTTCTTGGTGCTGAAGTTGAAAATGTCTTTCAACGGTTTGCGACTCGAGTATGCCCTTGAGGGCAGTTCGAATTATGTTGCATGGAAAGATCGGATGGAGGCAGTATTAGAAGATAATGGGCTGAAGGAGTTCATAGATATGGATGTCCAAAAGCCTACTGATCCTGCTGAAGTTGAAGCTTGGCAAAAGAAGATGGCGAAATGTCGAAGGATTCTGTTGGAGGGCGTGAAGGATCACATTGTATCCAGCCTGCATGGAAAAGCTTCTCCATATTTGATGTGGAAAGTGTTGACAGATCTATTCCAGAGCAAGAGCGACCAAAGGAAGCTGGCGCTCAAGGATAAACTCAGAAACATTAAGATGGAGAAAGGTGACAGTATCGCCAAGTACCTCACGAAGTTCACTCAATGCAGAGATGAGATGGGAAGTGTGGGGGTGACTTTTGATCATGAGGACTTGGTGGACCTGGCTCTCCTTGGTCTTCCAAAGAGTTGGCATTCCTATCAGGACTCTGTCAATGGTCGGGAGAAGTTGCCGGGATGGGAGCGACTTTGGTCGGATCTCATGCAAGAGGAGATAAGGCGGACTACCAGGGACGAATCTTCATCAAAGGCATCTGATGAAGAAAATTGCGCTTTGGCTGCCAAAGCAAAGAAGGGGAAGAGCAAGAAAGCTTCTCATTCCGGTGCGAAAGGCAAGAAGCAAGACATGTCCAAGGTGAAGTGCTTTCACTGTCACCAACACGGACATTATGCCACAAATTGTCCGCAGAAGAAGAAAAATAAGAAAGCTGCTGGATCTGCAGCAGGAGAGGCCTTAGCCTCGCAGTTTGAGCTGGATTTTTCACTGATTGCATGCTTGGTCTCAAGTGTGATGGGATCATTATGGTTCTTGGACAGTGGTGCGTCTTTTCACATGACAAGAGATCGAGATTTGTTTCGAGATTTGGAGGAAAAAGATCTTGGAGTGCACATCGAGATGGCGATGATGGTAGATACGGTGCGGCCGGTATTGGTAGTGTAGGTACCATTTCCTTTGAGAGAGTGCATCTCTCCCTTTGAGAGGGAGTCTAGTAAACCCTTCGTATTGAAGGAAGTATTGCATGTTCCAGGATTGATGAAGAATCTGATCTCTGTGGCGATGTTGGAAGACAAGGGGTATGATGTGGTATTCAGCGAAGGAAAGGCCTTCCTGCGCAGTAAGACAACTGGAGATACCCGGAAGATAGGGGTTCGAGTCAAGAACCTTTATTAGTTGCAAGTAGATGGCTGCGTAGCAATGGCATGCAAGGCGGGAGAAGTGGTGAGCCGGGATGATGAGGGCAAGCTGTGGCACAGGAGATTGGGCCACCTTCACCATGGCGCTTTGAAGATACTGCAGCAGATTTCTATTGGGCTTCCTAAGGGCACTCTTGCGCAGTCAGATCAGTGCAAGGGGTGTACCTTGGGAAAATATGTGAAAGCCACCTTTCACGAGAAGGATAATCGCGCCACGACGATCCTTGAAGGGATCCACCTGAGGCGTGTGTGGTCTTTCTTAGTAGCCGGCAATAAAGCACAAGTACTATGTGATCTTTGTTGATGATTTCTCTCGAAAGTGCTGGATCTTCTTCATGTAGAAGAAGAGCGAGACATATTCAAAGTTATGTGAATTCAAGGCGCTGGTTGAGAAGGAATCGGGAAAGCATGTGAAGGCTCTTAGGAGCGACAATGGTGGTGAATTCATCTCTACTGAATTCAAGGACTTTTGCAGCGCAGAAGGGATTCGGAGAGAGCTCATCGCACCCCATAACCCACAGCAGAACGGGGTTGCTGAGCGGAAGAATAGAATGATCGTGGGTGCTGCACGGGCGATGTTGCATGATCAGGGCCTACCCCTTCACTTGTGGGCTGAGGCATGCAATACAACAGTGTATGTGCAGAACCGTTGTCCTCACAAGGTTCTTGGCATGAGTACACCAGAGGAGGCTTATTCTGGTAAGAGACCTGACATCTCTCATTTGAGAATTTTTGGTTC
>CM076572.1:802909695-802935554 GCA_034641835.2 Pinus albicaulis | reverse complement strand
ACTTGATATATGTTTTTTAGGATTTCCCTCTCCATAAATTGAGTTTTTTGTTTATCTTATGTGTTTTCCCAAAAATATGAAGGTGAATTTCTAAAGTTAGGAGTTCTAATGCTTTTATGTTTCACCAAAATGTCAATCTTATATGTTTATCAGTTTGAGTATTGTTCATAGAGATTAATTGTTTTCCCTATCTCATGAGTTATTGCTTTCATACTATATATTTTTAATACCTCTTAGTTTTTTCCCAAACTTGATGTTCATTACACCTCATACATCACCCAAAGGATCCATTAACCTTGCTAAATCGGCCCTGCAATACAATTTGTTTCATCATTTAGACACCATTGAATTCATCTGACCCCATAGCCCTATTGATTTTATAATCTCTCATTCCACCTATCCTACTTGATCATCTTACCTCAACCCAAAAAAAAACAAATTACACTTAACAACTAGCCTAAAATCAATCATCCAAAGTGAACAAGTTCACATCCTTCGCATAATAGAGAGAGCCCTCTCTGAGTCTATGAAGGCTAGGTCCTAGGACTCCAAAGGCTGGTCTGATGTTGCCCTATCGTTTGGTCTACCAATCTACCAAATCACGGGACCATAACATCATCAATAGTCCATCTATTAACTTCTTAATTGACTTATCCAGCTCATTCTATACTTCTATTTATTGTAGGTTTTAACCCTGAACAGAAATTATCTACACACGAATCTTATAACAGAAAATAAACAATAGCGAGAGCATAAAACATAAAACAGATAAACACAGAGATTTTTCCCCTGGATCCCAAATTGGGACGACCAGCTTGATTTTTCATTATATTCCTTTTAGTGTTACAACACATATATATACATGCCAAAGCATACATAAACCCCAATCCATTAACCCTGGATTAGAACATAACCGTAGTTCCCTTGACCAGATCTACAAAATACCAAGGGTCGAAAACCATCGTACCTAAAAACCATGTGCAAACTCATGCACAAAACATGGGTGGAGTCACTTTATAGGTAGGTACATACCAAAAAAAAATTTCGGCAGGGGCGGCCCCACTTATTCCACAGAAGCAGTGCCTTGACACATCACTACGCCGGCACAACGTGGCATTGTGGGGCTAGTCGTGGAGAAAAGAATATAACACATACCCAACATTCTCCCACTGTTTTCACCACGAGGAGGCACAGTTTAGTCATTTGGCCAAAATTCTTCAACACCCATTGTTTCTCTACACCAAGAGAAATTTTCGTGCACCTGAGACTTCATCGATGCATACTGCCTTTCTTCAAAGTGTCCACCTTTACCGACAACACCCTTTTAGCCTCAACCATATCTCTAACAAAGTGATATTGAACATCAATGTGCTTTGTCTTTGAATGATAAGCATGGTTCTTAGCAGAAAGTGCACTTTGGCTATCGTTCTGTATAGCTTGTTGTACCAACCCCATATTTGAACACAATCTCTGCAACCAAATTGCTTCCTTGCTTGCATGAGTGGCTGCTATGTATTCTGCCTTTGTAGTTGAAAGAGCCACTACAGACTGTCTTTTACTCATCCAACTGACTGCGCCTCCAAATAGGCTAAACAAATACTCACTTGTAGATATTCTTTGGTCCGGATCTCCAGCCCAGTCTGCGTCAACAGAAACCACGAATGTCCAACATTCTTTACAATCACAGTCTTCCATGGTAGCCCATAAACCATAATGTGTGCCGTAAATATCGCTCCATCTTTTGTGTCTGTTGTCTCCTTCCACAGGTTTGACATAAAGCACACTCATGCTCCCCACTTGCATGTGCAATGTGGGTACAAATGCAGACAGAAAGCACGCCTGTGGGCTCTTACACTTGCATATGGAACAGGACATATCCTCCTCTTCTTCTTGTGTCTTGAGACCTTTGTTCGTAGAACAAATTTACCTACGAATACAAACACTCTTTAGTTTACTATCCTGCATATTGAACCTCTACAATATAGTCTCGAAATACTTCCTCTGGTTTAACCAGAGCTTCCTCTTTGCCCGATCTCTCTTAATTTCCATGCCCAAAATATAGTTTGCAGCACCAAGATCCTTCATTTCGAATTTGGAGAACAGTTGGGTCTTCAAATCTTGGATAATTTCTTTGTCATTTCCAATCAGCAACATATCATCCACATACAAGACCAAATAAATAACACGGTCACCAATTAATTTAAAATAAACACGGTGATCTTCCTTGCTTCTGGTGAAGCCAAGTCCCCGTATATAGGTATCAAATTTCTGATACCACATCCTTGGTGACTGTTTTAACCCATACAGAGACTTCTTCAACCTACACACCAGTTCTTTCTTACCCTTCACCATAAAGCATTCAGGTTGCTTCATGTAGATCTCCTCTTCTAGATCCCCGTGAAGAAATGTTGTCTTCACATCCATCTGTTCTATCTCAAAATCAAATGCAGCAGCAACAGATAAAAGTAATCTAATAAAAGTAACTTTGGCAACAGGAGAAAAAATATCACCAAAATCAATTCCCGGCACCTGGGAATAACCTTTCGCTACCAACCGAGCTTTGTATTTCTCCACCTTGCCTTCTACATTCATCTTCTTCTTAAACACCCATTTTCTCCCAATGGGCTTCCTTCCAGCCGGAAACTCCACCAGATCCCATGCATTGTTTTTGTGCAAGGATGCCATTTCATCAACCATGGCCTCCTTCCAGAGTTTTCCATCCTCTGAATCTACTACCTCCCTGACATTTCTGGGTTCATCATCAGTTGTAGTTAATTCAAAACCTGAACAGAAAGCAGATGGACTATACCTTTCTGTTTTCCTTCTTTCCCGAACTGATCTTCTCAAAGCTGGAGTTTGTGGCTCTTCATCTTCTGAGTCTTATTCTGTTGTAGAGTATGATTCATCCTCCTTTAGCTCAAACTCTATCTTCTCAGGTTCCTTTGGTAGGACTTCATGTTTAACAACATATTTCACTTCTCTAAACACCAAATCTTGACTGTACACAACCTTCCTTGTTTCTGGGTTCCAAATCTTGTAACCCTTTAAACCATCCTTATACCCAATGAAGATGCACCTTTCAGATTTATTATCCAACTTGGTCCTTTTCTCCTTTGGAACATGTACATATGCATCACATCCAAATACCCTTAGATGTGAAATAGAAGGTTTCTTTCCAGTCCATACCTCATGTGGGGTCTTATCCTCCAACAACATTGAAGGTGATACGTAACAGGATAGCATCTGAATCCCAACTCTGTGGAAATTCTTTCCTAACCAGGTACCATGAAGTGCCTTTTCCATGGGTGTTGTTTCATTATTTATACCAACTCACATTTGTTGAGGTGTGTATGGAGTAGTCTTCTGCCGTGCTATACCACACTTCTTACAGAACTCTTCAAATTCCTTCTTGCAGAACTCCCCACCATTATCTGTCCTCAATACCTTTATCTTCTTCTCTGTCTGGTTTTCCACCAGAGCCTTAAATTCTTTAAATTTGTCAAAGACTTCAGATTTCTTCCTCAAGAAATATATCCATGTATTCCTTGAGAAGTCATCTATGAATGAAACATAGTACCCAGACTTTCCCAGTGATGGAACTGACACAGGCCCAAACACATCACTGTGCACAAGTTCTAATATCTTGTTTGCCCTCTTAGCACGAGAAGGAAAACTCACCCGATTCTGCTTCCCATATACACAATGTTCACAGAAATCGAAATCCAGAGAGAAATTAGACATACCTTCTACCATACCATCTCTATGGAGTATCCGAAGGCCCTTCTCTCCAATATGTCCAAGCCTTTGATGCCATAGCATGGTCTTTTCTCCAGAGACAGCTAGACTTTTCGTCCCACTTTCAGGAACCACAGAACTGTTACACCCATCAATAACAGTGCTACCTTGTAGCTTGTACAGAGTTCCAGTCCGAACTCCCCGCATTAATACCAGTGCTCCCGAACCATCTTGCAGGCATCTTTCTCGAACACTGTTTTTACACCTGCATCATCCATCTTGCTTACAGAAATCAGATTTCTGGCCAATGTAGGAATATGCAGAACACCAGGAAGTGTTCTAATCCTCCCACCTTGCAGCTTCAGTTTGACCTTTCCACGGTAAGGCGATTAGCGCTATAATCCCCTAGGAAGACATCACCACCATCATATTTCTCATACTCGCAAAACCACTCCTGATGGGGAGTGAAGTGAAAGGATGCACCTGAGTCAATCAACCATGACTCATGATCTACATGTGTGTTTGAAGAAGAAGCCAAATACACATCCCCACCTTCATCCGAGGTGGTTTTTGCCTCTGCAGAAGGAGCTTCATCAGATCCCTTTCCTTTCTCAGGAGCTTTAGATCTGCATTCCTTTTTGTAGTGCCCTTCCTTTCCGCATTTCCAGCACACCTTTACAAACTTTCCAGGAGATTTAGATCTCTCTCTAGATTTAGATCTCCCACTTGAAACCTTATTCTTGTTTCTGTTCTGGGACCTTCCTCATATAGATAAGGCATCTCCATTGCAAAATCATGCACAAAACATGGGTGGGTCCGCATATGAGTGGGACCGCATACCAAAAAAATTTCGCCGGGGCGCTGCCCCGGACCCCGACAAGGGGGGCTGCCACCCCCCCTGTGACCCCCCTACTGCGCCCAGCACATGGGGCTAGTCGTGGAAAGAATATAACACATACCCAAAATTTATACCTTTTTCTTCAGCTCATAATATGGTCCTCAAGTCATGGTTTGACCCCAATTTTACCCATTGACCAATTACAACACATGAAGGGACTTTGACCCACCCCAAAGTCCCTTAACTCTTCTTTGTGTAACATGGATGACTCAAAACTAACAAAATACTAATATTTTCCCCAAAATAATGGTCCTAAGGGACCTTGCTCCAACATATATAAACAATGTTTATCACCTGGGGACCACTTGGGAGGTAACTCTCAATGGCATTTTGGTCTTGGATCCTTTTGGGGTTAAGTTTCCTACCCTTGGTTGTTGGTTTGCCCTGTGACTGTCCCTTGGGACTTGTTATTGTATGTGGTGACCATATTGGGCTTTATTTATAGGGATAATACATAGGTTAGGGTTGGGTTCGTCTTCTCTATACCTGGGATACATATTATTCATACGCCCACAATCCTCTCGTAGGGTGTTCCACTTGTGGAGGCACTTGTGCCGATTTTTCACCTAAAATGGTTGGGAAGCAGGTAGCTAATATAATTGTTCCACCACCGGCTTCTTTGTATTATGTTTGTGTGTGATACCTTTTACGATGTTTCTATAGCACGCTCTTTGGTCTGAGTTAGTAGTTTTGGCCTTAAGGTGTTTGCACTAACTCAGCTGTGTCTTATTTACTATCACCTTAGATTAATTTTCATGTCGACATTCAAGTAATCTTCAAGGTTTACTTCCTGAATGAGGTGGAATTATTTCTCCTACACATATATTATCTGTCAACACTCATGATTTAGATCACCATATAGTGTTGGAATCTATGTTTGGCCTCAGTGTTAATGATGTGGTTTATATTGATACTTTGGTGGATGACTCTGATGCTCCTGCCAACCCACCTTTGACTAATCCTTTAAGGCCTACCTTACTGCGGTTAAATCTTGATGGTTCTACACCACTTAAAATTATGTGCCATTATATACCATTTACCATATAGCGTAGTCTAATACTTCCCTACTATCTCCACCGATAGTCTTGGCTACCGTGACAACACTGCCATCGCTTAGCGTGGCTATCCCTACTCCATTTACACTTTTACTTATTCCTGGGGCATTCCACCTGTCTCATGTATGGATCCACTATTTCCCAAATGTTATTGGGCCCACACCATACTCTATGTTGGTTACGGTACCCCAACCTAGTCAGTGAGCAGGTCCAGGAATTTAGACACCGTCATTTTCCAAACTGACTATTATTGTTCTCCAGCTAGGTACAGTTACTTTCGGGAATTCATGGGGGGGATCACCAGTTATACCTAGCCAGCTTTGATGCAACGTGACATCTAGTATGAAGCAAGCTTGGTATAGTTATCTCTTTGAAGAGACGTCACCTACAAGTGCTTTTACTTGAGGGGCTAGTTTACCTGGGGACAACCACGATGCCAGTACCATTTCTTATCCTGTTCATTCCCCTTATATCTATCCTACTTTGTAGTCTAGTCCTTTTTTTCACCCTGTGTACAACCCCATTAATAGTCACGATTTTTGGGTTGCATTTCTCTCTGAGGTTTTTACCTTGAGGAACAACATCCATCTACTAGTTACTATGGCCCACAGCAACCATTTTTCGGGGCAAACCCTTTTCACCACTAGAAATTTCATGCATCAAATCCTTTTATGGGGGGACCGCAAGGTTGTTCAGGGGCTTATCCTACCAATTACCCATTTATTCAAATTCATAATTTGTTTCTATATTATCTTGCTTTACTGGATCTTTCCAAATTTACTAATGACCCCATCCATCACAATCCCTGGTGGCCACTGATGCCCGCTAAATTACCATCCTATATTACCAAGTTTGAAGGGAAGCCTGGGGAGAATCCATCCACCCATATCACCACTTACCATCTATGGTGCTCATCCATTTCTCTAGTGGATGATTCTATCAAACTTCACTTGTTACAAATAAATTTAACCGGGGATGATGCCAATTGGTACATTGAGTTAGACACCATGTCCTATGGTGATTTTTCCTCATTAGCTCAAACTTTTTTAATACATTTTCAGTTACCCACCTAATATGATATTGACTCTGACCTTTTTTCTAACTTCAAACAATATGATTCCACACTCATTTATTATGAAATTCATGAGTGGAATCATCGTAAGAGGTTAGTAAGTACCAAATTAATCAATGAGATTATTTGTAAATGGTTCATTAGATCGCTTTGACCTGAATTTGCTAAAGATGTGTCTGTGTTTCCAGCCATCATTGAAAAGAAAGCCATTTTAACTCCCCAATAGTTGGATCTCATATATTCACATTTGGGTACACTATACGGATTTTTCCCTTATGGCCCTAGGCCTTACATTGACCCACCTAAGATTTTTCCTAGCCCACATGCCGATGGCATGATTGGGTCTGTTTATGATCCCATGGTCCAACTTTATTCCCAACCTGGGCAATTGATTGTTATATCTCAAGGCCCAACAAGTGCATTTGGCTCTACTAAAGCACCCCCTCCTGAGCAGTCCGTCGATGTTCTTACGATGAAGTCTACTCAACTGAAGAAAAACTCTCAACCTGGTGGTAAAAATAAAAAGAAAAATAGAAAAACTAAACAATAAAATAAAACTTCCTAGGAGTCTAAACCTAACCCTAAGATTCAGGGAAGGGGCACCAATGAGTGTTGCCAAAAAGTCAAGTTCTCTTGTAAATTTTTTTAAGGTGATCACCTTACTCATCAGTGTCCTCAAATGGATGAAGTTCATAGGCTAATTTCACCATTGTCTTCTCATCATCCTATCATTTTAACTCATCTATTCCATGCACAACCACAACAATAAATGATTTGTCAACCTTCACAACCTCTGCAAGGGAGAAACGAAGGGTCATATTCCCATCCCCCTCACAACTCAATTATCTTTACATGCAAAGAATAAGTCAATGTGACCACACAAGCTAAGTCATATGATTCCCATGAGTCAAGTTCTCCTTCCAAGGCTCCCCCGCTCCACCTAGTTCCATTGGAACTCTTACTCTATATAATCCTATGGAACCTATTTCTTGCCCCACTAAGGGAGTTTTACGTATGACAACACACAACCATTCTACCAGGGTTTATATGTATTATAGTATTGTTGAATATCTTTCCCAGGTGCCGCGTTCCATGTATTTCGTGGAGATCTTGCAAATATTTCCTCAGCAGTGCAACGCCTTGTTGTCTGTCATTTTTGGAATTTACTTATTTGAACTTGGTATCATCACTTTCAATGATAAGAAAACCACCCCTCATCTTTCCCATCAGATCGCTTTCTATATTACCGTGTGAGTTTCCTAGAAGAATATCCATCACACTTTGGTAGATAAGGGATCTTCCACATGTGTCATGTCCATATCTTGTTGGAAAGCTATTGGCTCTCCGACTCGCACTATGTCTAATACCACCCTCCAAGCATTTTACGGTCACAATTTAATCCCTAAGGCGGGCCTCTGACATTTTTTCCATCAAGTTAGGAAGTAAAAACATACATGTATATGTTGAAGTCATCGAAGGTACTTTGGATTATAACCTACTCCTTGGTTGTAGTTGGTTATGTGCCATAAATTTTTTAGTCTCATATGTGTTTCATTTACTTTGGTTTCCTCATGAAGGCAAGATCATTACTATTGACTAGCTTGACTATTGTGTGCCATCGACCCAACTTTCTACTACCACTGAAACTATTGTTCTGCTTGTGGGGGACCATCTTGGTAAGTTTCAGAGTGTTGGCACGAGACATTTAAAAATTTCCACTCTTATGGGGGTTTTTCCTCAACTCCATATGCCCAACACTCCCTCATATCCTACCATTTCTCCTATGTATATGATCTCTTATGTCACCTGTGGACCCCATAGACCTCTCGATCCGTGGGTGGTGTCACATGTTATGGAAGATGATAAACAGAGTGAGCATCCTCCGCCACCTATTTTGGAAGATATTTCCTCTCTGATAGTCCCATCAGTACCTCCTAACATTGGTCAGAAACTCCATCCTAATATGGAATATGATCAGATTCCTTTTCCCACATGGACTTCTCCTCTACTTGTTCCACGTGAGTCCCTTAATGATGAGTCTCCTCAGTTAGTCAACTTTGAAGTCACAGATTTATCCACTAATAATCATAGGGAGGATACATCTCTTTATTCCTCTAATCTCCCCTATTTGTAACATGTAGAGCTCGAAATATTAAATCTTTAATCAACCTTGGGGGAATCTCCTCGACCTTCCCTATAACTACCACCCATGGACTGAGTCAAGTCTTAGGTTTCAAATACAAAACTTGCTATTGAATCATCCAACTTCTCACCAACTGTCATTGATCATCTTGTACCTTCATTATGTATTGATCCTCCTTTATGTCCACGAGGTATTTTTGAAAGTATGACTATGTTATATTGTCCCTCGCATGGTCAAACTTTCCATACATGGAAATTTGACTTCATTTGGCATGTATTTACATTAGTGAACCATATGACCTCTTCTTCCCATAAGTTTGCGTTTAGAAACCTTTTTCTTGTGCCCTGCTATGGCACACATTATCGTGATTTACCAAACTGAGTTATGCTTGTACATATTGTACATACGAGTGTGATGATTTTTCCCCTTTTTGGTTTAGTGTGTGATGCGAGTATTTATCATGCCTTATTTTTGCCAAAAATACAATATCAATATATATATATATATATATAATTAAAAAAAAATATAGGTCTTCTTTTTCACTCATCTAGGATTATTTCTTTCATTATGTGATTTAGCCATGGGTCTAGTATTTTTAGATGTTTTTTATAGGATAGGGTGGCTTTTCTATTTTCACATACATTATACCTTAGGTGTGTTTTTATTGAAAGGACATATAGGGGTAGCTCACTTTTGCAGAATTTTCATTTTGACCGTCGACACTATTTATGCCTTAGGTCCAACCCTGTCAAGTTATGACTTTCGCCACTTCCTATATCCATGTTGTAGTTTGGCAGTAGATCTTACCCGTTCATGGATACCCTAGTTAGCACCCTATTTCTGAATTGGTGTTCATGTAGTCTTTTTTTATTACCTTTTTAGAATCCCTCCTTTTGACCCACCATGACTTACAAATTGAGCATCATGTCTTCTTCTTTGTCCTTTTTCTGGCCATACCCCAAGAGGATTCCACACTCTATCCCTTGTTATTTCCAGTTTTCTCATGCTACTTATGCAACTTTGAGCCTTGGTTCCTCTCATCCGTCGTCATCATATTCTTGGCCTACCATTTTGATTCATTTCATGTTTTATCATGTCGTGGAGGTATCTTTGTGGTGAGTGGTCCTATTAGTTAGTCTTGTGTCCACCTTATTTCATGAATAGTTCCACCATTACCGGAACATATTGCTACCCTTTATACCACTCATTCCTCTAGGAGGAGTTTTATTTAAGCTCTTTTCAGACTCCTTAATTTAGAAAATATTTCCGAGTGAACATGTCTACTTCATGTTCATTTAAGTACTTCAAGTTTCATTTACCGAGTATAATTTTAACCCTTTTATGGATTGGTAGAGACTAGTTACGAAAAAGGAATACCCTAGTCTACTATGGCTAGGAAGTTCTGCTTTGTATACTTTTATCTCTTTTTTGGGCATGGGGGACAACTTAACGAAAAATGAACTTATAAAAAGAGAAGGGAGGCAACATCTATGTACATTTTTCATCCATTGACAACATCAATTACATCACCCTTGAACACAAAACATGTCTACTTAATTATATTACAGTTGGGTTCTATCTTGCCTAGGATTTGTACCATCCATATTTGTCCTTTTACTACATCGGTTGGTTACCATTCTAGTCATATGGAGCATGCCTTGATGCATCTTGCATCGTTGCATGATATCACATGGTGCTCATTAGTTATGCTGCAAAGTCACTCTTCTGGCATGTCCCTATGTGTTCAAGGGAAGTCTCAGCTTATGTCAGCAAACTCCAGTAGCCTCTTGACCTTTTTGAGTTGGCCATCCCTTTGTCAGTTGTAATTTATTGCTTCATGACTTCATCCTTACATCACATCATCCTGGTAAGTTCTGTGTCTATTTAAGGGATATACATCAAGGCCCTCCTTTGATAGATCTTCTCTCGTCAACTCTAGCTCATTATCTAGGAGCTTGATCTAGGAACCAGTAGTACCTTGGAGCTTGCAGTCTTCAGAGGCAGGCTTCCTTGTGATCGACAATGGGTTTACATCACTGGCTCTTGATTGGTTGAGTTCACTAGTGTTTGACAACATCTCATTCATTCGCACTTAGTGGACTATACTAGGTATCTTGGGGTCCATCTTCCTCATTAGTGGATTACCTCGTGTATGTTATTGTAAATTTTTGTAGATGTTCTATGCTTGATGCTACTTTATTTTTATTCCCGATATCAAATAGAAATAACATAAAAAAGAAAGTAAAATGATGATAGAACATACCAATAGATCGATGAAAGACAAGCCAAAAGTACACTTAACGTGATCAAAAAAATATATGTGTTGTGGTGCATTATGGCGGTCAACAGGATGCTTCAACCAGCAAAGTCTCTTCATGGTCAGCCAACCAGAATGTGTCACACAACCCTATTGGACAGCTCTACAACAGTCAACCGAAAGTCAACAAAAGTCAACATTATCCAGTCAATAGCCAACGCAAAAAAACAACAGCAAAAATTCAATGCAACCAATTCAAAGTCAACATCCAACCTGGGTTTTTGTGCCAGAAAATGTAGACCACAAAAATCAAAATTTTGGGAGAGTTTGAGGTCAAGTTGACCAAGTATTGACCAAAGTCACCATTGGTCAAAGCTGCACTGAAACCCTAGATGAGAACATAAAACCCTAGTTGTTGTTTTCCCATGTGTGAGAGAAGAAGAGCCTCCAAGATAATGATCGAACCCATCAGATGTAGAGAGAATTTGTGATGAGTGATGGTGAAAATGACCTCCAATGTTGACCAATATATATCCATCTATGAGGGTGTGTGACACATTTTTTGGGGCTCCAATCCTACCTTACAATTATGGCCGAACTTGCACATAAGTGGCATTAATTCAAAATAAATGTTCTTCTCATCGAATCAAGATGATTGTTAAATTGATTTTGCACCTCTCTGAAAGAGGAATACAATAAAAATTTTGGCATCTTCATCTATGCAACACAACATGGAGTTTGGACCTAGTTTCCCAAAATTAACACTCCCTCTCAATTAGGGAGAGCTCCATCCACTTGTGCCATCCAAACATCGTGCATCATCTCACCATAACTTGCTTTGCTAGCAGCAACTGACTGCCGAGTGAGTCACAAATACATCACTCATTGAAAAATTAGCTAAATTATGAGCCTGGGCATAGAAGAGGTCATGAACTGAAGGGTGATTTAAACTCTTTCAGATGGGTTGGGTGAAACCTCACTAATTGAGTCTAGAATCAGTGGTTGGACATGTGCATCCTGAACATGCAGATGTGAGAAATCTGTAGTTGTTCCATGGAATTAACACACTCTCTCTCTGGTTTTATGTTGGCAAATAAGAGGAGATGCTTGTGATTATAAGGCATCCATGGGTGAGATGGATACGAACACGGAATGAGAAGACAGAGCTGATCAATATCATGTGATGGGGCGATCACTGTACTATTCTGACAACTAGCCACTGAACTAGCTTAGATCTAAGAAGCTATCCCCAAAGCCCCCTGGAGCTCCCAGAGCTCATCGTCCAATAGGACCCTCAACATAAGGTCATTCCATGATTCCAAGATTCTCACTGAAGGTTAGTAACTTGAGCTTCCCTAAGGGCTTTATGACAATATCCATGACCTACTCATCAGTTTCTATATGATCGAGACTTATGGCGCCTTGTTGTACCATATCCCGGATAAAGTGGTACCTGATATCAATATTCTTGGATCGATCATGGATCATGATATTCTCTGACAAAAGAATCCCACTCTAGTTATCACAAAGGATAATAATAGTATCTAGCACATACCCATACAGCTCCCTGAAGATATTTCACAACCAAACTGCTTCACAACATTCCATAGTCACTGCAATGTATTCGGCCTCAGCAGTTCTCAAAGCCACTGACTTCTTCTTCCTTCTCATCCAAGATATCGAAGCAGACCCAAGTGTGAAGCATCATCTAGATGTGCTCTTTCGATCCACCACACTGCCAACCCAATCGGCATCAATATATCCATAGAGTCTCAAACTCCCGATAGTGTATCTCAGCCCACGATTTATCATTCCCTGAAGATATCTCAACAGATTGTTGGCACCAACCCAGTGAATGTGATGAGGACCAACCATGTGTTCACTCAAAATGTTCAGTACAAAACATACATCTGGATGGTTGTTCACTAAGAAAATCAGGGCCCCTATGAGTTGACGATACTCAGTAAGATTTGCTAGCACAGGCTCAGCAGCGCTGCCCCTTAAATTCCTAAAGTTGAGCTCCATAGGTGTCGACACGGACTCACAGTCCACCATTCCAAATATTTCCAGCAGCTTCACAATATATTTTCCTTAATAGAGGAAAATCTCACCAGGTCTCTGCCAGACCCGCAGGCCTAGGAAGTAATGCATTAGTCCTAGGTCCTTCATCTCGAACTCATAAGAGAGATCCCTCTTACACTGATGAATGAGAGGGTTAGCACCTGTTAGGAAGAGATCATCCACATAGAGCACCAGAATGAGAGGCTTTTCTCTATCAACCTTGAAGTAAATGTTCAGATCAGCATTACTACGAGTGAAGCCCAAATTCATCAAGTAATTATCTATCCTCTTGTACCAAGCTTTGGGGGCTTGCTTCAACCCATAGAGGGATTTCCTCAGCCTGCATACATGGGTGTCTCTATCTTAGACTTAAAACCCCAGAGGTTTCTCCACATACACCTCATCATTTATTGCATCATGCAGAAATGCGATCTTCACATCCATCTGATGAAGATTCCATCCTTGCGTAGTAGCAATGGCTATGATAGATCAGAAGGTGGTATATCGGGCCACGGGTGAAAATATGTCATCATAGTCTACGCATTCCTTTTGAGAGAAGCCACGGGCAACAAATCTTTCCTTGAACTTTTCAGCACTACCATCAGATCCATGCTTGATTTTATAGAGCCATTTTGAGGTGACAATAGCTTTGTCCTCTAGTCTCTAAACCACATCCCAGACATCATTCTTAATAATGTAATCTCACTCTTCGTGCATAGAATCCTTCCAGACTTGATGCTTTGTGGATTCTTCAAAAGATCCAATCTTAGATTGTATGATTGTTCTCATGGCTGCTAGATACCCTTGATATCTATTTGGCTTCTTGCTTTCACGGAATGTACCCCTTGTTTCCATATGTCTCTCGGCATCCTTGACAGTATCCCTGAGCCATGAGGGTCTTCTCTTCAATGAAGGAGGTGGGTCAATAGGGTCCATTGTTCCTTCAACATCAGGCATCATCTCATCATTTGGTTCTTCCTAATTCCCATACCTTACTTCATGATCTTCCTGAGAGCTCAAAATATTTATCACTTTCCCGAGGGAAGCATCTTCATCAAAGCTAACATCGTGGCAAATATCCACTTCTCTTTGACCAGACACATAGACTCTATAATCCTTTGAAGTTTCACTATAGCCCACAAACATTCCCTTCTTCCCAGACACATCCAACTTGCTCCTCTTCTCTTTTGGCACATGAAAATAAATGGGACAACCAAAAACTCTAAAATTAGAGATGTCATATTTATTACCATAGAAAACGTCTTCGGGAGTTTTGGAGTCTAGAGCGAAATGTGGGCATCAATTTTGTATGTACACAGCAGTGTTCGTAGCTTCTCCCCATAGAAACTTTGGAAGACCTTGGTCACATAGCATGGCTTGGGCAACTTCCATAATGTTCTTGTTATTTCTTTCAGCAACACCATTTTTCTCAGGAGTATATATGGTTGTGGTCTCCCTCTTGATGGCATCTTCTCTGCAAAATTTATTAAACTTATTTGTCTCATATTCAGTGCCATTATCGGTCCTCAAAATCTTGATCTTCTTCCCTGTTTGATTTTCCACCAAGGCTTTGAAAGTACGAAACCACATGAAAGCCTCATCCTTCTTCTTCAAGAAGTATATTCAGGTCTTGCGAGAGAAGTCATATATAAATGTAATATAATAAGAACATCCTCCAAAGGATGTCACGGGAAGCATACCATAAAAATCATAATGTATCAATTGTAATACATCAGATGTCTTTGTGACACTTGAGGGGAAAGGTCCCCTTGTATGCTTTCCTTTGGCACAACCCTGACATACACCTTCATGATCATTTTTGAATTCAGGCATCCTTGTCACCACCTTCCTTGCTTCAGGAAGGGCTTTGTAATGAAGGTATCCAAACCTCCGGTGCCATAGTTTGGTTTGACAGATAGTATCACATGTCGTAGCCCCTAGTGGACTTCCTCCAACCTGGTAGAGTTTATCAAATCTAAACCCAATTGTGATAGATTCCTTGAAAATCTTCCTCTAGATGTGTACCTTCCCATCAACGAATTCCACATTGAAACCTTTTTCTTCCATGGCCGAAATAAACACAAGGTTCTTCTTCAAATAAGGTAAATACAATAAATCTTGCAAGAAGAGGACTTGACCTTGAGATAAGTGGAGGGTCACAGTCCCAGTCCCCTTCACAGGATAGGTGGCATTATCTCCAAGGATAATTTTTAGATTAGTATCCTTCTCAACCAAATCAGAAAGTGCTTCCTTAAACCTAGTGAGATGCCTTGAGGTACCACTATCAATCAACCAGACATCCATAGTGCCGGGTGGAGATGTAGCAGAGAGGGAAGATACAAGAATGAATTCATTTATTTTATCATAAACAAAATGACATTCCTCATACCTGGAATTTCTTGAACTTTTGAAAGGTTGCCCATTTCCATTGCGACAAGAGGGAGCCTTCCTCTTTCCTTTGAATTTGTTGTTCCTTTTATTGCAATTCTTCCTGTTGTTTTTTTCGTCATCATCCCCTGGAGAATCCTTCTTGTTAAGGCATTCTCTAGCATAGTGGTCGGTCTTGTTACATGTGTAACATATTCCTTTCATTCCTTGGGCCCCTGCTCTTCCATGGTTCCTTGGACCACCATTTTTCTTCTTCTTAGCACGAGAGGTGAAGGAAACATTACCTTCACTTTCATATTCCATCATTCTTGTCTCCTCTTGACTACATCTCAACGATAATTCATAAAAATTAGGTATCACATTATTATGGAGAATGGTAGTAATGAATACATGCCATTCAGAGGAGAGACCTCCAAGTGCGATGAGAACCATTTCTCAATCAGCTATTGTCTCCCCAATGGCCAGAAGATTATTCTTGATTTTTGTCAGCTTCATAAAATAAGATTGAATGGATTCATCCCTGGCTTTCTTAATATTCTTCAATTGGTTCTTAAGGAAAAGGACTTTATTTGCATTGTTGGCCCTGAACATATTGACCAACTTATCATACATATCCTTGGATGTGCGTAGCTAAGAGATGTAGGAAAATAGACTCTTATGAATAGAATTTCAAATGATCAACTTTGCTTTGATTTCTTCTTTCTTATACTTTGACTTGGTGGTAGCAGGTGTAGATGATGGAGGCTCTTGAATTTTACCCTGAACATAGTCCATGACGTCTTGGTCTTCCAACAGTAAATCCAGATACATGTTCCAAGCATGAAAGTCAGCCTTTCCAGTCAACTTGACATCATCTTTGAAGCCATTATAATTTGAGGTACCCATGGGTCCTTGACAAATTCTCCTTCTTCGGTGATTTCTCTCAATACAAAATTCGGCTTTGTCTTCACCTTAGCTCTGATCCCATGTAATTTTTTGTAGAATTTCTATGCTTGATGTAGCTTTACTTTTATTCCTGATATCAAATAGAAATCACATAAACAAGAAAGTAAAATGATGATAGAACATACCAATATATCGATGGAAGAGAAGCCAAAGATACACTTAATTTGATCAGCAAAATATATGTGTTGTGGTGGGTTATGGCGGTCAACATGATGCTTCAACCAACAAAGTCTCTTCATGGTCAGCCAACCAGAATGTGTCACACAACCCTCTCGAACATCTCTACAATGGTCAACCCAAAGTAAAAAAAAGTCAACACTATCTAGTCAATGATCAATGCAAAACAAGAGCAGAAAAAAGTCAACGCAACCAAGTCAAAGTAAACGTCTAGCCTCGGTTTTTGTGCCAAAAAATGTGGACCACAGAAATTGAAATTTTGGGAGATTTTGAGTTCAAGTTGACCAAGTGTTAACCAAAGTCAACACTTGTCAAATATGTGCTGAAACCCTAGATGTGTTGAAACCCTAGTTGTTGTTTTCCCACGTGTGAGATAAGAAGAGCCTCCAAGATGATGATTGAACCAATCAGATGTAGAGAGAGAATGTGTGATGAGTGATGGTGAAAATGACCTCCAATGTTGACCAATATATATCCATCTGTAAGGGTGTGTAACACATCTATTGGGGCTCCAAGCCTACATTACAATTCTCGCCGACCTTGGACATAAGTGGAATTAATTCAAAATAAATGTTTTGCTCATCGGATCAAGATGATCTTTAGATCAATATTTCACCTCTCGGAAAGAGGAATCCAATAAAAATATTGGCATCTTTATCTGAGAATCACAACAAGGAGTTTGGACCTATTTTCTAAAAATTAACAGTTACTGTTTTACCTCATTGGCTGGTAATCAGGTGATCTCTACCATTACTCAACTTCAACTCACCTATTTGCATGTGTATATTTGTACCATCATGGTTATGTCAAAGACCGTCGGTTAGGGACATC
Organism: Pinus albicaulis; assembly: GCA_034641835.2. Classification (NCBI taxonomy): domain Eukaryota; kingdom Viridiplantae; phylum Streptophyta; class Pinopsida; order Pinales; family Pinaceae; genus Pinus; species Pinus albicaulis. The sequence continues at coordinate 802,917,992 of CM076572.1, read as the reverse complement.
TCTATCTTATACGGCATCCATCCCAGGATTTTTTGGAGTTATGTATCATTTATGTACTTTTAGGGCTATGTGAGATACTTCTTTGTCTATCATGTGTCCATAGTCCCATTGATATATAGTGTAACATAGATCTACGATTTTATTCTATTGGCTATGCTATTTTCATTGAGTCATATGGATCCACCATGTATGTCTTTCATGGCCATGTCCTATTCATTTATATCATGGATCCACAGTGTATGTTTGGCGACCATGTTTAGTATTTTATTATGACCGACCATGGGCATGGCCACCTCGGGGATGTTATCTTCACAACTGAGACCTCTACTTCAGCGTTTTCTGATCCGTGATCCTAGCTCTGCTTCCCCACTTCCACTGAGACCTCTGATTTTTCTTATAATTTATTTTGGCGATTAGCTACTCATTCTGACCTCATACATTAGGGGGCATCTGTTATTAGCCTATTTTTCTACCCCTACATCACTAAACCTTATCCATCATTGCTTGATGACCTTTTCCTAGTAGGAGGGGCTCATTTTCTTAGTTTTGATCCTTAGACATGGGCTAGCAAGCTTATGCCCACGACCCAAGGGCTTGAGGAAGTACCAGGGCATATTGTGCCTGCGACTCAGGCCCTAATCCATCTGTTAGAAGCCATTGGTCGAGGGAACCTTCCATATTCACTAAGTTCCTAGGAGATGAGCTGGATTACTCATTGATTATGAGTTGGCTAGAACTGATCCACAAGAATTTTCCTTAGCTTCTCATCATCCTAAATGTCAAGATTCATCCTCTAGAGACCTGTCATTAACCTAGTATGTTGAAGTATTTGAGAGGGTTAGGCTATTCATAATTTGAGTCTAAGAGATCCATGTTGCTGCTGTTATCTTAACACCTTATTTCTATCTTTCCATTATCTTGAGAGCATGTGAGGTCTCATGCTATAGGAGATTTCTCTTCATACTCTTATCTAGTGGGGAAAATCTACCAAATCGAAAAGAGGAGAAGCTGGAAGTAAGCTATCAAAACATCATTTTATGTTAATGAATATCTAGTATGTTTCCTTCCTGTATATTGTTGTATTTTCAGATCTTGCAATTTTTTTTATGATATCGTTCATTTAATGATCTTCAGAAGAAGATCACTTGTCTTATTTGTATGCTTATGACTGTGTGTGGGTATTGAGATCATAGGTATATCAGATATATTTCTCGTGTGGAGCACAAAAAATAAAAATCAAACTCAAGATCCATCTCAGACTTGTGAGGAGGCAAGGTAGCTTATTCTTCCTCATAGTATTAAACAATTAAATGAAATCTTGTCGATCATAATGAATTTGGAATCTACGGACACTAGGTCATGGGGCAACAACTCCTTACTATTTTGTATGCAACATATATGTTGGACATAGGGGAGGATTTCATCCCATGTGTGTGGATTCTTCGAGTTGTACATGTGCATAATGTGTTTGATCATCTTGTTGACAACATTTGTTTGGCCATAATTTTGGGGGGTGGAAAGTCATAAACTTAATGAGCTTGGTGTCTAGCATCGACCATAGACTTGACCAAAATGTACTTAGGAACCTACTGTCCCGATCTGAGATAATGGACTGTGGGATCCTAAAGTGCACCCACACGTGTTCAAAGAAGAGCTTAGCAGTGGCTTCTGCTGTGATATTATTCTTCCAGGCCGCCAGAATGGCCATCTTAGAGAATCTATTGACGACCACAAAAACACAGTCATTTCCATTCTTAGTAGAAGGAATCCTGGCATGTAATCCATGGAGATGGATTCCAAAGGTCTAGTAGGAATAGGTAGAGGACTATATAGGCCTTGCTTTAGGACTTAATGTACTTACTAAAATTTTCTCTACCCAAAAATTTCCAGCGACCTGCTTGTAGTGTGCCTCCCAAATATTATTGGCAGACTTTCTTGAAGGAACATAAAGGTGTCCCAGGTGGCATAAAAGTGAATCCTAGAGGTGATAATATGCAACTTGTTTTCCTCCCAATGGTGTTTGGTATGTGTTGCTGAAGTTTCAATCGCTCTTATCAATATTCAGCTAGCTTGCATTCTCGTGCCCAAAAAATTCAATCACAATGGTCGGTAACATGATTGGTAGTCGGTTGAGGCAGTCTGCAACATTTTTGGTGCTGCCCTTCATGTACTTAATATTTAAATGGATCTATCGTAGGAATGTGGACCATTTTTTTATGGCGACCATTTTAAAACTTACCTTGTGTCTATATGAACTGCAAGGGTTGATGGTCTGTGTGGATGATTTTTTCCTTCCCTATAATGTAGTTCTTCCACTGCTGGCAGACCTACATAATGGAATACATCTATTTTTCATAGGTGGGATACTTTCAAACTGTGTCTAAAAGTGTCTCACTGTGATATGCTACTAGATGGCCCTACAAAGTAATAAAAACACTAATCTCATAGTCGAAGGTATTTGTCTCAATGTCAAATGGTTCTTGCATGTCTAGTAATGTGAGCAATCGTGCATAATATAGGCTATGATTCAAATCAGAAAATGCCTTATATTGGAATTCATGCCAGAAGAATTTTTCTTTTTCTCCTCCCTTAGTGACTTGACTCAGCGGCCAAGTGATATGAGAGAATCCCAACATGAACCTGCAGTATAATTTTCCAAGTCCCAGAAAGATATGAAGCTCTGTTAGAGTGGTTGGGCTTGGAAAATCCTGAATTATTTTTATCTTGGTTGGGTCCACATGCACAGCTCACTCATCAATGATGTACCCCAGTTTTTGAACCTAGGTCATACCAAAAGTTCATTTCTCTAAATTGGCACACAACTTGTGTTGCTGCATGGTTTGGAGGACTTGTCGAATATGGTGGAGGTGCTCTTCCCAAATATCGCTGAAGATTAGTATGTCATCCAAATACACCACCATGAATGATTTTTTGAAAGGTCACAAGATATTTTCCTTCAGCCTCATGAAGGTTGTGGCAGAATTCGTATACCCAAAACACATGACCAACCATTGTGTTAGGGTCCTATAATTTATAGGATCAGAAGGTGATTGGATATTGTATCTCAGTTATATGATATCGTGAATAATATTTCAATTTGCAAATGATTTCCAAAAAAAAATATAAAATAAAAATGAAAAGAGGGTATTTAAAAAAACAATAAAGAGACAAAAGAAAAATAAAAGAAAAAATAGAAAAAAAAAAAAAAAAAAGATGAAAACCCCATAAAAGGAAAAAAAAACATAGAACTAAAAGTGTTGAAAATATAAATGCCACTACTTGATAGATAGTTTGATTATGTTAAATAAGTGAATGTTGTGTGCAGCTTGTTAAAAATGACATAACCTTGAGTCATTTTTTTATCATACAGTTTAATCATGGTAAAACAAGTTTAATTTTTTGTTAACTAGATTAGAGAATAAGGTTAGAAAAACTGTTTAATCTAGGCTAATGTTAGTTAGATAGATAAATAAGGTTGATTGAAATGTTCAAGATGAACCAATAAAAAATAAGTGGATAGGATAGAGTAGGTATTTGAATTTTAAAAGGAAATAAAACAAGGGTCTGCAAGTCCAAATGCATCCTCAAGAATGGTTAAAAGAGGTTAGTCTTAAGATTAGGAGGAAATTGAAAGAAAAAAGGTTCAAAGGATAAAATTTGGTTAATTCTACTTGAGCGCCATTTTCCTAATGTTCAAATTCATTATTTTTTTATCCAAAGTCATAATGCACATGTTTTTATCCAAAGTTTCATCTCATGTAATAAAGTTAGCAGGATGACAAAAGGCATTTTTCGGGTAGCGCTTAATTCAGGCGCTCGAATCAATGGCTTTATTGTCACTGCGCCAAATCTATGGCTCATGATGTTTTTCGGTCCCCCTCGCCATCCTACCTTTACTGCCGTGCGGGTCCGAAAAGGTGTTTTCACTCACTCCAACCCCACCTTACGAGTCACCTCCACATCACTTCGCACCCCCCGTCACAATACCACAAATCACCTCAACCCGCCTCTGAAATCTTCCTAACCACCCTCCTTTCATGCTCTCCTTCCCCCATGCTCCCATCCACTCTTATCCCACCACGTGGATATAACTATTAGCTAGTTAAAATGTTTCTTGGGATAACCGTTAACCCATTAAATTTTTTCCTGGGTAACCATTTGAAACTCCAAATAACCCGTGCCCCCAATGGAAAAATCCCCATTACCATAAAAATTTGTGGTGCCAACATTTTTTCCATTTCTTCTGCAGATTTATTTCACTCTTCCCTAGTTTCTAGATTTAAAGTGCACAGTGATGTTCCTTAATCCATGAAGCACTTGATCGTGCTACAAACTCTCGAAATCCCTGGTAGTTATTTATCATCCCCTCATGTTTCTTTAAATTTCCCATTAACAGGATGCCTCCAAAGAAGCAAAGCCTTGAAAAAATTGTAAACCTATGTTGTATCCCCCTATAGACCTAGATCACATTCCCCTTATATAAAAAGACTATAAAATCTCTGAGACTCAGTGTGGGTTCGGTATTTTCAAACTCTACTGCTTGCTCGAGAATAAATTTATAGACAAAACAGATGAAATTGGACTATGGGAGTCCAATTTCCCTCATCATATTTTTCTGCAGACCTTTCACTCAATCTGTCAGAAAATTACAAGCTTGTTATGTACCAAACCGGAGAGCCATCATAGCCCCAAGTGGTGAAATTTTACTCACCATCAACTCTAAAATAATTAATCAAATGATACAGGTCCCTCATGTAGATACCAACACTCCTTTTTCTATAGAAACCTTGAATGAACACTACCAGAAGTTAGATTTCTCCAAAAGAGCATAGATTTTTGACATCTTCTTTCCTGAAAACACCCAATTGCCTAGAAAAAATCCACCTTATTCCTCTTCCATGTTCCCATATTAGGCCAAACAAATCATATCTATGTTATCCTATCTTTTAGGATATTACTCTGATGAATGGGTGGATGAACCCCTGTTACGTTTCTTTTCAATCTTTTCTACAGATCATAAGCCTTCAATCATTTTCAATTTCAATCAATTTTTAGTTGACAATATACATGAGTAAATCCTTAAGTTACAAACTGAAGGAGTATTTAGGTATAATTCTATTCATTAGGGGAATTTTGAGGTCTAAAATGGGCCTCCTAAGGAAATTATAAAATAATAGAAGATATAATAAAATAAGATTTGATTACATCATCAAATTGAAGAGAGAAAAAAGGAAAATCTCTTTTTTCAACTTGTATTTCAACTTATCTCCTTATGGTTTTACTCAAATTTCGAGCAGAAACACTTGTTGGATACAAAATTTTATTTATCATCCAAGGAGTACCCATGTTACATACTTCTGATGGACCCTGCTACACGAAAAATGAGAAATACATGAAAAACATGATTGCAAACATGTTTTTCATGTATTTCTCATTTTTCGTGTAGAAGGGTCCATCGAAAGTATGCAACATGGGTACTCCTTGGATGAAGAATTAAATTTTACATCTAACGAGTACTCCTGCCTAAAATTTGAGTAAAAACTTAGGGAGATAAATTGAAAATATGAGTTGAAAAAGTAGTTTTATTATTTTATTATTTTTTAATATTTTTACTTTTTTACTCCAAAAATGGTGAATCATCCCCCATGGTTGACATCATCATCTTGAATCCTATTGCTTCTCATAAAGTTTATTTTTGTTGTACGTTTTTCTTAGGATGCCCATTTTAGACCTCAAAATTCCCCTAATGTTAGTTTATATGTTTATCTATTACTAGACAGATAGATTCAAGTTTTCACTATAGAAATTAGATGAGGAAGGGAATCCACAATATGTAATCTTTTGGACTTCCCTGGTGATGAAAGATCAGAAGAATACACATTCAAGCAATACATTGAACATTTCATACATCCAATGATGAGCATGTTGACCAGTTCTGTAGAACCGAGAATCAGTGAGGAAACCAAGAAGATTCTACATTTGACAAAGCAAGAAAAAACCAGAGATTGGTACTTGTACCAAAATTATACAGAGATCAGGGTGTATGGGTGTCAATTTCTACCACACAAGTTGCCCAAATACCTCCCAATGAGAGTATTTTACTTGGAATACATAATAAAAATTATTAACTCTGATGAAATCCATTTTGTTTTAGCCAAGAAGAAATCCCAATTCAGGATTAAAACTAATGTTGGCCCCTTTGTTTCCAACAGAAGGAAAACAAGAGAAAAATAAGACAAGATTATAAAGGAAATGAAGTTTTATCTCAGTTTCACATGGTCATATGATCCTCTAGGCCTAATTTCCAAGTTAAGGGTGGAACAAAAAACCACATCCTATACCTACACTCAGAGGCAAGAGATTGAAATATATGTCAAGCAATTGACATCAGCGGAGAACACCTTGCAATAAGTCAAAGAACAACTTGTGTCTACTTCATCTTCACAGATTCCCACTCCTCAGGACAAAGAAGTCAAGAGGCGAAGAGAGGAAGAATCACCTTTAGTTACAGATAATGTAGGTAAAAAATTCAAGATCATGTACATAAAGAGGATCAATATGATTCCTAAAATATATTTAGAAAATAATTTATAACAAGGATCTGCCATGATTATCAAAGAAACACCATCTTTAGCACAATCGGGTGGCAAATTTGTTACATATTCAGAAATGTCATCAGTGTCACAGGGCCAACTAGACACAGCTCAAAATTCCAAGCTTATTTAGGAAGAAAAGGAGAAGAGTATCTTTAATAGATAGAAAAAATCAAGCTAAAAAATGAAATTATCAAGAACAACACCTACACATAGTTCTAGAAATAGACTTCAAGTTTACAGAGCAAGTTTCTATCAACCTTTGATTCAGAAAAAGGGAGCATGCAGATGGCCTTCCTTGAGGCTCAAATTACACAGCCAAATACAACAACAAACTACAAAAAAATAGAATTTCAATTTGACACCAAGGACATTCATCCCATTGATCAAATGGAGATGCACAAACAGACTGGTGAAATTATTTTCTCTACACTAACCAATACAACCATGTAGGTGTCACTTTTAAACATCCAATCTCAACTGAAAATTGAGAAGATATCTTCTATGGCTAAAGACACCATGATCAATTCATTGGAAGATATGGCTATTAAAATGGGGTATGATCCATAAAATCTGAAGATTGCAGAAAAACTGATTAAAAAGAAGAATTTTGATATTACAACATTGAGGAAGAAAATGAAGCTTCCAGAAATAAAAGATCCATTAACCAAATATATAGAAGAGTTCGAAACATAGAAGGGATATATGATGAAGTTAATCACGGAGAAAAATGCTCAAATCAGGCAAATGGAGATAAAAATTGAAAATTTGATTAAGGAGAAGGAACAAAATCCATAGGTGGCCATATTTCCTCTGGGTGTAGTACCCCTCATTACTATCCCCACTATAGGAGCTACAACATAAACAATTCCTTCATCCCAACCTGCAGATGCTGCTAAACAATTGACCAAGGCCATAGAAAACATGTCAATACAAATAGAAGAGATAAAGAAACTGCAGGGGCAATTCAAAGGTTTGGAGGAACAAAAATTAGAAGCGAAGCTTCACATTTGGCTGAAGCACAGAGATCCCAAAGGCTACTATAAAGGATACAAAAATCAGAAAGAGAGTCATATATTGGCTAAACCTTGGCCCAAGCCAAGGAAAGCATATGGAAAAGCATCTTCAATTCCATGAATGATATTTTATCATCCATCCAAATCATTTTTGAGTAGAAGGACCTGATACAAAAGGCCATAGAAGCTATTGAAGACATCAAAGAGACGTTGGGTGATAAGCCTACTAAAGTTGCTAATATCATCAAATTCCTCAATTCCAAGAATAAATATGAGTTGGAGGACATAGGAATTTATGACATGACAGAAGCTATCATAGAAGTCAAGAAGGTTCTAACCAAAAGAAACCTCATTATGAAATCATAAGAAAAATGCCAAGGACTGAAGATAGGGGTTAACAGGTTTTTCAGTGGCATTGAAGCATTTAACCAAAAGGGATTACCCAATGTGTTTGTGATTAATGATAAATTAATTACACAAGATGATTACAACAAGAAGCTGAAGGAAGTGTCTAGAGATAGTTTCAAATTCACCAATATGAAGGGAAGTTTGATAGGAAGAGCTTTCCTTAAAGAAATTGGAAATTATTTTTACATTCAGCATGAAGTGAATCACATTTTTGTGGTAAAACCTACTTTTGCAAAATATACTAGAGTAGATGAAATTTATAGGAAGGTAATAAAGCTGA
>CM076572.1:802734695-802904695 GCA_034641835.2 Pinus albicaulis | reverse complement strand
CCACGATTAGTTGCATGTGCGAGGGGGTCACAGGGGGGGCAATAGCCCCCCCCCGATACGTTGCGTTGAGCATAGCAGGGGGCGCAACGCCCCAGGAAAAAAAATTTGGACCCCATTTTTTGGTGGGCGAACCTGCCCATGGTTTTGTGCATGGGTTTTTCACATGGTTTTGGGGCATGATGGTTTTCGGCCCCTGGTATTTTGTAGATCCAGTCAAAGGAACTATGGTTATGTTCTATTCTAGGGTTAATGGATAGGGGTTTATGAATGGTTCGGCATGTATATTTTTGTGTTGTAACACTAAAAGGATAATGAAAAGTCAAGTTGGTAGTCTTGATTTGGCATCCAGGGGAAAGTATTTGTGTATATTTGTTTTATGTTTTATTCTATTGCTATTATTTATTTTATTTTTTTAAGATTTGTTTGCAGATAATTTATGTACAGGGTTAAAACCTAGATTTGGTATCAGAGTTGTTTCAGCTTCAAGGGGATGCCTTCGCTGTTGAGAGTTTTTTTTCTTGGGCCTGTGGTAGACCCTGTTCAGTGGGAGATCTGTAGGATCGATTCTTGTGGTGAAAGAAGATGGTGAGCAGTGGAAAGATAGAGATTGATAAATTTAATAGTAAGAGTTTTGAGTTGTGGAAGCTCAAGATGGAGGATTTGTTGGTGGATAAATATTACTAGATCACGGTAGATCTGGGTACTAAACCAACGACAGTGTCAGATGAAGATTGGAAGAAGTTGGATTGGAAGGAAAAGAGCACAATACGGTTGTGTGTCTCAGATTCAATATTGTTGAATGTATATTGGGAAGCTATGTTGAAGACATGTGGGAAAATCTAGGGACCTTGTACGAATCTAAGTCTCTGGTGAATAAATTGTTCCTGCGGAAAAAATTAAATAACCTGAGGATGAAGGATGGAGACTTGGTGACAGAGCATCTAAATGCCTTCAATACTTTGGTAAGTTAGTTGTTATCTGTTGATATTAAAATCTCATATGAATATAAGTGCATCAGTTTGTTGTGTTCTCTACCAGATTCGTGGGACAGTCTGGTTATTGCAATAGGTAGCAATACAACTACCTTGAATTTTGATGACATTGTGTTAGCCTTGCTATCAGAGGAAACGAGACGGAGAAATATGGAGGGCCGAAATGGAGATGCCTTATCTATACAAGGAAGGTCCCATAACAAAAACAAGAATAAGGTTTTGAGTGGGAGATCTAAATCTCTAGGAAAGTTTGTAAAGGTGTGTTGGAAATGTTGAAAGGAAGGGCACTACAAAAGGGACTGCATATCTAAATCTCCTAAGAAAGGAAAGGGATCTGATGATGGTACTTCTTCAGAGGAAAAAACCACCTCGGATGAAGGTGGGGATGTGTATTTGGCTTCTTCTTCAAATACACATGTAGATCACGAGGCATGGTTGATTGAATTAGGTGCATCCTTTCACTTCACTCCCCATAGGGAGTGGTTTTGTGAGTATGAGAAGTATGATGGTGGTGATGTCTTCTTAGGGGATGATAGGATGGCCAAAATCGACAGACGTGGAAAATTCAAGCTGAAGCTGCAAGGTGGAAGGATTAAAAAACTTCATGGTGTTCTGCATATTCTTGCATTGGCCAGAAATCTGATTTTTGTAAGAAAGATGGATGATGGAAGTGTAAAAACATTGTTCGAGAAAGAAACCTGTAAGATGGTTCGGGGAGCATTGATATTAATGCGGGGAGTTTGGACTGGAACTCTATACAAGCTTTAGGGTAGCGATGTTATTGGTGGGTGCAACAATTTTGTGGATCCTGAAAGTGGAGCGGAAAGCCTTATGGTCTCTGGAGAAAAGACCATGCTATGGAATCAAAGGCTTGGACATATTGGAGAGAAGGGCCTTCAAATACTACATGGAAATGGTATGGTAGAAGGTATGTCTAATTTCTCTTTGGATTTAAATTTTTGTGAACATTGTGTATATGGGAAGCAGAATTGGGTGAGCTTTCCTTCTCGTGCTAAGAGGGCGAACAATATATTAGAGCTTGTGCACAGTGATTTTTTTGGAACTGTGTCGGTTCCATTAATGGGAAAATCTATGTACTATGTCTCATTCATATATGACTTCTCAAGGAATACATGGATACATTTCTTGAGGAATAAATCTGAATTCTTTAACAAATTTAAAGAATTTAAGGCTCTGGTGGAAAACCAGACAGAGAAGAAGATAAACGTGTTGAGTTCAGATAATGGTGGAGAGTTTTGCAAGAAGGAATTTGAAGAATTCTATAAGAACTGTGGTATAAAATGGTAGAAGACTAATCCATACACACCTCAGCAAAATGGAGTTGTAGAAACAATGAACATAACGTTGATGTTAAAGGAAAGAAGCATGCTCAGTGGTAGTGGGTTAGGACAAGAATTCTGGGCAGAAGCAGTGAAGACTCCATGTTACCTAGTTAACATATCACCGTCATCAACGTTGGAGGATAATATCCACATGAGGTATGGACTGGTAAGAAACACTCTCTTTCACATCTGAGGGTATTTGGATGTAATTCATATGCACATGTTCCAAAGGAGAAAATGACCAAGTTGGATAATAAATTTGAAAGGTGCATCTTTATTGGGTATAAGGATCGTTTAAGAGGGTACAAGATTTGGAACCCAAAAACAAGGAAGGTTGTGTATAGCCGAGATGTGGTGCTTAGAGAGGTGAAAGATGTTGTTAAACATGAAGTCTTACCAGGAACCTGAGAAGATAGAGTTTGAGCTAAAGGAGGATGAATCAGACTCTACAACAGAAAAAAAATTAGAAGAGGAAGAGCCACAAACTCCAGCTATGAGAAGATTAGTTCAGGGAAGAAGGCAACCAGAAAGGTATATTCCATCTGATTTTTGTTAAAAAATTTCTTTAACTATAACTAATGATGATCCCAGAACTGTCAGGGAGGAAATAGATTCAGAGTATGGAAAAATATGGAAGGAGGTCGTGGTTGATGAAATGGCATCCTTGCACAAAAATGAGGCATGGTATTTGGTGGAGTTGTCGGTTGGAAGGAATACCATCGGGAGAAAATGGGTGTATAAGAAGAAGATGAATGTAAAAGGTAAGGTGGAGAAATACAAAGCTCGATTGGTAGCAAAAGGTCATTCCTAGGTGTCGGGAATTGATTTTGGTGATATTTTTTCTCTTGTTGCTAAGGTTACTTCTATTAGATTAATTTTAGTTGTTGATGCCTTTTATTTTGAGGTAGAACAGATGGATGTGAAGACAACATTTCTTCATGGGGATCTTGAAGAGGAGATCTACCTGAAGCAACCTAAAGGATTTATAGTGAAGGGTAAGAAAGAACTAGTATGCAGCTTAAAAAAGTCTCTGTATGGGTTAAAACAGTCACCAAGGATGTGGTATCAGAAATTTGATACCTATATACGAGGACTTCGCTTCACCAGAAGAAAAGAGGATCACTGTGTATATTTTAAATTAATTGTTGACTGTGTTATTATTTTGGTCTTATATGTAGATGATATGTTGCTGATTGGAAACGAAAAAAAAATTATCCAGGATTTGAAGGCCCAATTGTTCTCCAAATTCAACGTGAAGTATCGTGGTATTGCAAACTATATTTTGGGCATGGAAATTAAGAGAGATCAAGCAAAGAGGATTCTCTGGCTAAACCAAAGGAAGTATGTCGAGTCAATATTACAGAGGTTCAATATGCAGGATAGTAAACCGATGAAGGTTCCTATTCCTGTAGGTGTAAAGGTATCTTCTGAACAGTGTCCCAAGATAGAAGAAGAAGAGGAGGATATGTCTCATGTTCCATATGCAAGTGCACTGGGTAGCCTGATGTATGCAATGGTCTGTACTAGACCAGAAATTGCACATGAAGTGGGAGTATTGAGCAGGTTTATCTCAAAAACAGGGGAGGAGAATTGGGCAGAAGTGAAGGCAGTTTTCATATATTTGTGTGGCACTAGTGATTATGGTTTGTGCTACCAGGGAAGACCAGGAATGGATAGATTTTTGGGCATCCGTGGTTTTGTTGATGCAGACTGTGCTGGAGATATGGACCAACGAAGATCTACAAGTCGGTGTGTTTTTAGCCTATTTGGAGGTGGAGTCAGTTGGATGAGTAAAAGGCAGCCTGTAGTGGCTCTTTCAACTACAAAGGCAGAATACATGGCAACCACTCATTCAAGAAAGGAAGCAATTTGGTTGCAGAGATTGTGTTCAAGTATGGAGTTGCTACAGTGAGATATAAGGATATATTGTGATAGCCAAAGACAAAATTTTCTTGGCTAAGAACCCTGCTTATCATTCAAAGACAAAGCACATTGATGTTCATTGTCACTTTGTGAGAGATATGGTTGAGGATAAAAGGGTGTTGCTCGTAAACGTGGAAACTTTAAATAATGTTGAAAATGCATTGACGAAGTCTGTGAGCACTCAGAATTTCTCTTGGTGTAGAAAAAAAATGGGTGTTGCAAAGCTGGAATAATGACTAAGCTCTCCTGTGGCCCCCTACGGAAAGAAAAAAACAAGTGGGAGAATGTTGGATATGTGTTGTATTCTTTCCACAATTAGTCACACGCGCGGGGGGGTCATAGGGGGGGTGATAGCCCCCCCTGTATGTTGCGTTGGGCACAGCAGGGGGGGCGCCATCCCCCCTATTCGAGGTACGGGGAAACACCCCAAGAAAAAAAATTGGATCCTATTTTTTGGTGGGTGGACCCACCCATGGTTTTGTGCATGGGTTTGCACATGGTTTTGTAGCATGATGGTTTTCAACCCTTGGTATTTTGTAGATCTGGTCAAGGGAACTATGGTTATGTTCTAATCCAGGGTTAATGGATTGGGGTTTATGAATGCTTCGAAATATATATATGTGTGTTGTAACACTAAAAGGAATATAATGAAAAATCAAGCTGGTAGTCCCGATTTGGGATCCAGGGGAAAATATCTATGTATATTTGTTTTATGTTTTATTCTCTCTCTATTGTTTATTTTCTGTTTTTAAGATTTGTTTGCAGATAATTTCTATAGAGGGTTAAAACCTACAAAAACCTAATATTACGGAGAATATTAGTTTTGGATCACATATGGTTTAGGAGAAAGGCTTAGCTGTTCTAGGATTTATGTGGTTTAGGAGAAAGGCTTAGGTGTTCTAGGATTTATGTGGTTTAGGAGTGAGGGGTTAAGGGTAAAGGATAAAGGGTTAAGACTTAGGGGGTTTAGGGGTTAAGGGGTTGAGGTCTAGGGGGTTTAGGGTTAGAGATTAATGACTTAGTGGTTAAGGGATTCAGGGGTTAAGGGTTTAGCACCAAAGGCTTAGGGGTCAAGGGATTTATGGGTTAAGTGATTAAGGGTTGTGGGATTTAGGTGTCAACAGGATAAGGGGTTAGGGGTCAGGTGGTAAGGAGTTTAGAGGTTATAGATTAAGGGCTAGGGGTTAGGATTTAAGAGGATAAGGAGTTTTGGATTATGGGTTCAAGAATTCTAAGTTAGGGTTAGAGGTGAAGGGGTTAATGGCTTACGGTTTAAGGGACCAAGGGGTTAATGGTTTATATGAGTTATGAGTGTAGGTGTTAAGGGATTATGTCTTTGGGGTTAAGGGGATAGGGAATTTAGTGGTTATGGGTTAAGGGCTTATGGGTTCTATTAATGGGGCCCCTAATCCCCTTATCAAAACTATTGGGGGTTCCCATATAAATTTCTATTTTTTCCTTCCCTATACCCCCCTAGACCCCATGCCACGAGGTTTTAAGGCCCCTTCTCATTCTCTAATGCTAGGATTATAGATATTATTAAACTCTTCTTGAGCCTTTCACTTCTACCAATCCATGCTTCCCTTATGTTCCTTTTCCCTGTTTGATATACCAAAAGATCTCCCTCCCCCAAAATTCATCATAATTGAACATTTGGAGGCAGTAATTTAAAAAATTCCTCTAAAATTTTAATTATAGAATTTTTTATTATTTTGGGGGGTGTCCAAAATTGCCTTCAAAAGTTACATTGTTGCGACTTTTAAGGGTGGTTTAGGGATTCTAAGTTAGGGGTTAGTTGGTTACGGTTTAAGGGATCAAAGGGTTAATGGGTTATGAGTTGTGACTGTAGGGGTTAAGGGATTATGGATTGGGGGTCAAGGTGATAGGAAATTTAGTGGTTATGGATTAAGGGCTTATGGGTTGAGATAATGGGGCCCCATATCTCCTTACCACAATTATTGTCAGTTCCCTTATCAATTTCTCACATTGCCTTCCCTATAGGCCCCCTAGCCCCTATGCCATGAGGGCCTAAGACCACTTCTCATTCTATAATGCTAGGATTATAGATGTCAGTAAATCTTGCTCAAACCTTTCACTTTCCCCATTCAATACACCAAAATATCCCCTGTAGAAAATACACGTAGATTTAAACTGTTAATTGTAATATGCTAAAACAATAGAATTGAATCTACTTTACCAATTGTGGAAACCAATTATGATTGAAAATTCACAAAGCATATAAAAGAAATAATTTGAATCACACATTACACAAATATTTTATGGGGAAAGCCACAACTAAAAACCCTGCTATCTATATATTGAATAAGTTAGAAAATATGAGAAGATTACAATGTTTTTCTCAAACCTAGGAATGAGAAACCTTTGCACTATCTCTATCTATGTCACTACTTCATAGACAAGCCTTGCCCAATACTTAACCAATTTTCTACCCTCAGGGGTCCCTATTTCCTTGTGTTTCTTCCATGGGTAGTTAGGCCCTATTAATTATGGAAATTCCAAACTACAAATACGCAATTCGTCTAAGGTATTCCTCTGAATTCATGCACCACCTGTACAATTTGGATAATTATATAAATGATAATACATTAACCTTGAACTCCAATCTCAAGTTGGTCTTTCTAAAATGAGACGCGCATGAGTTATTTATGATTGATTTATTAGTTAATTGGTTGAACACATGAAGTGACACCCCATTGTCTAGCCTCCTACTAGTTCCTCTATGAGTTGGAATTAGTTTAAATGGATTTAATGCAAATAAACTGAGTTAATTAATTACAACTCAAACTCCTATAATGTAGGATCCACTCTACATGAATCCAATTAGTCCCTCAACTCGAATTAACTGAACCAACTAAGTCCATTTTAATTAATTTATCATACAAATCGTCATGAGAGGTGTAATTACAACTTTATGCTAATTTATTTCAAGGGAAAAATAAATTAAAATATTTCTTGATGCGAATTTCAATATTTCTTGTTGCCATTTTCAAAACTCCCTCTCAACAAGAAAGGAATTAAACTCTATCCTGTTATGGTACCTTTGGAATGTTTTGCATTCAACACTTCTCTGTGTTGTTTTCGCTACTACAACATATGCAACTGAAGAGAATCCAAAAAAATATAAATTGAATCAAATGTGTCTGGTATGATGCATGTTTCACCCAAGTCTCTGACTTCTACTAGCTACTTCATTGACTACTAAAAACTCCAAGCTGCTACTAAACCTAGACTATGCCATCTGCAATGCTTCCAACTATGAACTATGCTCCCCAATATCTCTCTGCTTCTAGTCTATGCATATGTTACTATGTAATATAACCACATCACTTCTATAGATCATCCTACTACTATATACTATGATCCCCTGTATCAAGGTAATGATGCATGAGACAAAAAATCTCAATGGACCTTGCCCAAATTTTTGCACTCTTGGGACTATTGCTTCACATCGCCCCACCTCTCACCTGTATTTATGGCTGCATGTGCTCCCTCTTCCCACTTGGCTTGAAGTGCCCCCATACTAGAGGTATCTTCTTGAGTGGATCTCTCCACTTAGCCTCCTATCTGCTTCTCCAATTGTGGTTGCTCCACAACTTTCTAGGGCTTCTTCTAAGGCTGCAGGCTACGACGTAATTCATGCTCCCTCTCAACCAACAAGTCTCTAACCTTTCCCTTTCTCGTTAAGGCTTTGCATGCATCTGGTACCTCAAGTGCATAAAATTTCTTGACTCACACAACGATCTGTTTCATTTGTCCCGTGGAGATGTGTCTTAGGAAAACCTTTGCTTTCCTAAATATCATATCATAGCCACGGTCTTCTAATACCACGATGGAAACAAGATTATTCCTTAGTCTTGGAAAAAACAACACATTTGTGATTTTGAGAGGGGATCCAGACTCCCTATGAAAAGTAACAGTACTGATGTGGGTCACGTAATACCTCCTGACATATCCAAACTCTATGTTTTTCTTGAGGTCTTCCTCCTCCAAGTTAATTAAGAGTTATCTATTCAATGTCATATGAAATGAGGCACTACTTTATAGATATGCAATAAGAGTAAAATCAAGCTTGAATTATGAAGTTAGAGCTTCACCTACTGCTTTTACTAAATTATCCTTCTTTCTTGCCTTCTTTTGTGGACATTTCGTAGCATAGCTCCTAAACTCATGATAGTGAAAATGCTTGTTGTTGGACAAGTATTTCTTCTTGCCCTCCTCGCCTTGGGAAATATTTCCCTTGTATTTATTTCTTTATTGACTAATTCAAATTCCTTTTCTACTTCATTGGATGAGGTCCCATCTCTGGTGTTCCACCTTATCTCTTCTTTCACCAAGTCAGATCACAAATTCTGCCACTCTCGTAGATTATCCATTCCATTTATCAAATTTTGGTAGTTGTGCTAGATTTTCATAGTGACAAGCTATTCTAGAAAATGTTAAGGCATGCTAGAGGGCATGGCGACATGCAAATTTTTCCTTGGTGCTAGGGTGTACTAACACGTTCCAATGAGTGTTAAGGAGTTCTAGGGAAACAGAAGGGAGCACTAGGCCAAAATTAATGTAAATAAATGAATAAGAGTTTGTGACATGGAGTGTTAGCGATCTCTTGGTGTGATAAGGAGAGAGTGACAAGGTATTCTAGGTAGTGCCAAGGTATGCTAGGTAGTACCAAGGAATGCCAGAGTGCTAGCGTGGCATGTCGATATGTGTCAGTGCTAAGTTGTGCCAATGCGTGCTATAGAGTGTTAGGGAGTGTTAGGGAAAGACAAGGAAGCACTAGGTGAAAATGCATGGAAATGAATGAATAAGAGTGTGTGACGAGGATTTTCAATGATTTCTAGGTGTGTTAATGAGGGAGTGAGAAAGTTATATGTTAGGAAGTTCCAAGGTATGCTAAACTACCAAGGAGCGTCAGGAAGTGCTAGGGTGTGATAGGGAGTGTGAAAGTGTGCCAAATAATTTAGGGGATGCTAATACATGCCACATAGTGCCAAGGAATTATAATACATGCCATGTGATATAGAATATCAAAATTTAAATTGTGTTTCTTAGTTATTTTACGACCACGGTTAGATGTGATGAGCCTTTTCTTAGTAACTTGTTAAGTGGGATGAGTTGAGATTGGGCATGAGTATCCTAATATTATTTACAGGTATTTCTTAGGTGAACAAGACATATGTTGAATTTCATGATACAAGAGAATATGGGTTTGGTCTTAGAATATTTGGTGCAAACACACTCAAGTTTCACAAAACATCTACTTTGCACAATGAAATCTACACACATCACGAAATCACCTAGTGACAATTTTTAACTTTTTGAAACATTTCTTCATTATATTACAAACTATAATATAAAAATATATATTTTTCATACTAGGGATAATATCCCTTTACAATCACATTGATATAAGGAATATAACTGGGCCTTGGTATTAGTAATTTACAACCAATATACCTTGAACAAGAGAACACTTGACCTTCTTCCTGATGGTGGCCACAGACAACCCTTTGAGTCCATTTGTCCTTAACACATTTGCCAGATCCTCTTACCTCCCATTATGAAACTCCAAAATATACCTCTTTTAATGAACTCAACTCATTTAGGTTATTTAAATCGTTTCAACAAACTTTACCCTCTAGATACCACATTTTTCCTTCAAGGTATAAAACACTTAGGGTTTTTGATCAGCTGTTCACAACTCTATTTGTGAATATATCTTTCGTCTGCCCAATTTTTCCACTTGCTAATCCAAGATGACAATTCTAGGGCTATGGAGGTTGCCCTTCTTCTCATTGACTCAATCCTCTACAACGCAGTGAACTGGGGCTAGTCAGCTAGCACACTTGACTACTAATTTCATCATTCAAAGTTAGTGCATCCTTAGACCCAATAGACCTACCCTTCTACATGTATTATTGTCCTTCACAAGTATAGGACTTAGGGATCTTCTTTGATAGTCACCTAAAAACCCTCCAACTATACATGGAATTCCATCAATTTTCTCAACCACAATCAATTATTTTATTGATCTAGGGCCCAAAACACTTGCCTCATCTAAGGCTCTTAAAATATACCACCTAATAGTGATTTAAGTCCTCTCAAAATAGTTATTCTTGTGTAAAAATTTGTTTGTTGTCCAATCTATGAATAAACATGAACTACTCCTTTTCTAATCCTTCTAAAAATCTGTAAATGACTAAAATAGGGTCACAAATCATCAACTAATAGTCCATGGACTTATCGTTTATAAGTTTCTTTATATATTTTTAGAGAAATCTATGGATAGTTCACCAAAACCAACTCCTCTTCATTTCAATCCATTCCTCATATGGCACATTTCTTCTGCTCAATATTCTACCCAGGTTTCCACTCTCCTTTGCATATGTTATCTCCACACATACTTATACAAACCATCTTCCATATATGTGGCCTATATTTCAGAGGTAAACCTCGATATAAGGGTCACATCCTGTCCTCTTCTATGTAGATTTGTCACAATATTAAGGGAATACCTTATGGACTGAAAATTCTAGGAAACTTCCCTTACTAGGGTAGTATAATTTTGTTCTAATTGCTTTAGAACAAACATTATCCACCCATAGAAAAAAAAAGAGTCTTGCCTCCATAAGAGACTTGGCCTAACTCATATAGATCCATAGATTTTGGGAATTTATTTGAATGAATCTTGACCTGAACTTCAGATCTCTATGAGCCTAAACTACAATTACCTCAGTAAATATTACCCATACAAATACTTCTATTTTGTCCCTAAATTACAGTGCAGTCCCTCCTCCAATTTTATTAGTCTTTATCACAGACCCTGCGGCCTACTAATGAGTAGAATATATGGTCTCAACCCTCTATGATATTCCATATTTTTATGCGTCCTTCACACTGAAACACCACTAAAATCACATGCCCAAATTCTCTCGAGTCACCTCTCTTGAGATTGATCTTTCATAAGAGAAACCATAGTATGCCATCCTAATTCCTAGCTCGAACCCATTAAGGTATGTGACATTATTGTGAACCCTCACATGATGATCTTTCTCTTGGTGGATGATCATGGCCTCCCTTTAGAAACCATTACTCATCCCTCTAACTTGGCCTACTTTAGGACTATATCTCTCTTAGCCTCTTTGACCAAATGAACTCCTTATCACTTGATGTTTTTTATTTCATACTAAGGCCTCTTAGGAACCCTCTAGAACATATGGGTTTTATCCACTAAAATGTTAAGAAATATTAATTTTCCTTTTTAATTTTCTTTTAGACTTTAAACCCCATCTTGGGTCCAAAACCCCTTCACTTGGGTTCTTTGCCCATAAAGTTTTTTTTGACCAAAATCACACAAACCCATACGACTAGGATTTTGGAGTACCTACCAAGCTACATAATTCAAAAACATAGTCTAGTTGAAGTAACCATACATTGGCCAGGCTCTTATAATCATGCGAGGACTTGGAAAAGTTCTCGAGTTTCAAATTATGTAAGGGTAGTTATAAGCGCATGATATCTAGGGAGGGTGAGGGCATGCCAAGGAATGAAAAGGTATGCTAACACATGTCGGGAAATGTCGATGCATGCTGAGGAGTTTTAGGGAGGTCGAGGCATCACAAGGGATAGCTAGGTCAAATGCATGGAAATGAAGAAATAACAACGTGTTCCAAGGAGTGTCAATGAATTCAAGTGTGCCAAGGACGATGTGTGTAAGGAGAAGTTCATAATAGGATTTACAGAAGGAAAGCCTATAGTTGTGATAAGGGGCTGGACATAGCAGTTTTATAAAAAGCTATACTTTGTGTTGGGCACAACATTGTTTTTCCTTTAGATATTATTTTTATATTACATGTGGAACACTTGGGCCAAATTCTCATGTTTTAAACTATTTTAGATAATTTCATATTGTACATTTTTGTGTATAAGTTTTGGGGCACATGGCTTGTGCCGACTTATATCTTGTGTGTTTTTTCCATCTTTTGGTTCTTGCAAACTCTTAATTAATGGTCTAATTTTTATATGAATTGGACATACATGTGAAATATTGATTGTGTAATCTACGTTGCTTAGTTTGTTATGGCCATGGCTAGATGTGATCCTTGTCTTGGTAAGTTCTTAAGTGGGACAAGTTGAGCTTGGACATGAGTGGCCTAAGATGAGTTATAGGTATTTCTTAGGGGAACAAGGCACAATCTACTTGTAGTAGGGGCAATTGGTCAATTTGTTTTGGTTGAAGCATGCTAAGTCACATGAACTACAATATCTAAGGACTTGATTTGGTTCCCAAGTCATGAAAATTTTTAATGCTAGTTGTGAGGGGATGAGCACAAAGGCATGCTAGGGAATGCTAACATGTTTCAGATAGTGCGAAGGAATGTCAAATATGCTAATATGTGTCAAGTGCTAAGGCCTGCCCAGATGTGCAAGGGTGTGACAATACTCAGCAGGGACTATAAAGGTAACAAAATGGAGAAACAATTTAAACTACAAGTAAATAAACACATAAGAGGGTTAATAAGTCATCAATTTACCTTTCTAAGAGGGGCATGATAGGCACACCAACACTAGGTTCCAATAGGTTCCAAGTGCTAAGTGTTAGTGTATTTTAATTGCCAAATCTTCCCCTGTTACTTCTCATCTACTTTCCAATAATTGATCTCAAATAAATTTGATATTAAACCATGCCAAAGCATACCAAGGAATCTCAACAAATGATCGACATGCCAAGTGCCAACACGTGCCAAGTGCCAATGTTTTTTAGGGATTTATACATATGTTATGAAGTGGTAGGGCATGTTGAAGAGTTCTAAGGTGTTCTAGAGAGTGATAATGCATGTTGAGGAGAGTTAGGGAGTATTAAATAAACACAGAGGAGCACTAGGTAAAAATGCATGGAAGTGGATTAATATGAGGGTGTGCTAGGGAGTGTCAATGAGTGCTAGTTTTTGTGAGAGGGAGGGAGTGAAAAGGTATGCTAAGAAATGATAAGGCATGATAAGGAATATCAGGGAATGTCAAGAAGTTCCGTAGTTTTCTAGGGAGTTTCAAAGTCTGTTGACATGTGACAAATAGTGCCAAGGGACTCCAAGACATGCGGGATGCTAAGACATGCTAGGTTGTGCAAGGTGTGAGGGTATGCCAATATGTGTCAAGGAGTGTGAAGACAACAAAAGGAAAAACCAATATAAAATGAAGGGAAACAAATACATAATAGGTTTAATAAGTTAGGACTTCATTTTTTTCAAAGGGGGAATGTTAAGCACACTAATAATAGGTTTCGATACATGCCAAGTGCCAATGTGTACCAAGTGCTAATGTTTCTTAATGCATGCCAAAGTGTTCTAAGTAATGCTAGGGACTACACGACATGCCAACACATGATAGGAGAGTGTTATGCTATTTTAGGGCCCACCAACATGTGCTTGAGTGTCGTAGTCATGATAAGATGTTCTAGGTAAAACTATGTCCCAAGACATGTGAAGTGCCAAGGAATGTTATTGTGTGCCAAAGCATGTTAAGGTGTGCCAAGAGTGTTGAGGATTGTTATGACTCTCTCATTAATAGAATTGATAAAGCTTAATTATGTATTAAATAATATAGCTCCTACACACACTAGTGGAACATTATCTAAATGGAATTTGTTAGATAATAAACCTACTCAGAGGAAAATTATATTCTCATTACTTGAGTTAAATGATACAAAATAATTACTTATTAAAAAATTGATTGACTCTAACCACTACAGCCTTATACACATAATGAAAAAATTCTGCACAACAATGGTCTTAAATCATTATTTTTGACAAAAAATATAGTAACATGAAAATAACATCATAAAAAATACTTTGGAATGATTAATGATGATGAAGATTTTCTAACCGTCACGAGAATTAACCAAAAGTAGCATTGGTGAGGGTCAACAAAAAAATGTCACTAGAAGTGTCACCAAAGAGAGAATTAGTGTCGGGCCTTTAAAAACCCTCACCAAAAATTTCATTGAATATGGATTTCATGAAAAACCTTAAAGGACCATCACTATATGCACTTACAACAACATTGTTTCAAGGACTATGGCCATATCCTACATTGGTGATTAACCTTTAAGGTATGTCACAAGCATGGCCCTCACCAAAGACTCCTACATTGGTGATGAACCTTTAAGGTCTGTCATAGGCATGGCCCTCACCAAAGAACTTTTTTGTTGTAGTGTATTATGACCTTATTGATTCAAGTTATGGTCCTAAGTACTCACCCACTCCCACTATTTCTCATGTGCCACACACATTAGATAAAGCCAATAGAACCAATATATCAGACACTCAAGGGTGTAGTACCAATGTCAACACACAACCATAATGTGTGGGCTACCCAAAACTACAATATAGTTGAGGATCTTGTCCAAGCACCATGTGCCATGTCTACCTTGGAAGTTTTGCATATATTCCCTTAAGAAAGGAAATTCCTTTTTGATTTTCATCGAAGGGGTTGATCCCTAAGAGTCTAGTTTGATTACCTTTGATGTTTATGCACCTCGTGGTTAACAATCCCATTATGTTTCCTTTAAAATCACACTATGAAACTTTGATCATGATGTATATTTCTCTTTAATGGATGAAAGACCTTCTACTTATGTCATGCAAGCATCATACTAAATATATTTTAAGTCACCGAAACTCACAATGTCCTTTAACTGAAACCATTTTTACCCCAAGGGGTTCTTCCAAAATTTTCCATCGAGCTAGGGGGAAAGACCATGTATGTTGATGTTGAAGTTTTAAACACTCCCCTAGATTATAATCTTCTCCTTAGTTGTACTTGGTTTTATGTCATGTTTATTTTCATGTATTTAGTGTTTTATGTGCCTTTCTTTCGCCATGAAGGCGATATTCTCATGATCAATAAAATTAATTATTGTATATCATTGACCAAACATAATTCTACCGGTAATATTGTACCATTGATTGGAGATAACCCTCTTAACCACTAGAGTGTTGGGGTAGGATTGTTTTAAAATTCATCTCTTATGGGAGCATTTCCTTTACCCTAGCCTGACATTCCTGGTGACACCTCGTATTGCACCAAGAGTGTTGAAACTCTAAGAAGCCCCTCAACTCAAGATATCAACCTGAGGTTCATATAAAATTTGAGGTGATAGTGCTATATGCACAAGAAAAAATTGTCGTATTGATTTTCCTTAAGTGTTGCTTGATATCTTGGTAATTTACAGTACTCAACATTGTGGAGATATGTAAATTTCATTATACCTTCACCATGGCTATCTCTAAGTACCATATCTCTAACATAAATGCACTTTATAATCCATTTAATGGTCTCCCCACAAGGGGATATAGTGGAATGTGACGCAAACACATGCAACCAAGGCATTTTGACATTATCATATACTTCACCATCTTCTTCCTCACATGTGATCTCTTTTCAAGCAAACAATTGATATCTTTCTGACTTAGTAATTGACATGGATTTTTTTATTAAAGAAAACTTTGTCTATGTATGTGGGAATTGAATCCATAAAACCTTATTATTTCCACTCTTCTTCAATCTCTTTTTTCAGACTCTTCTTTGGTGGGGAAATTTCCTCTAACTATGATGAAATTATGACAAAAATTGGTGTACTATACATATCACATCAAAAATATTCATAACTATAGATTAATTTAACCAAAAAAAGATAAATTTATAGAAAAACACAAATTTTCAGTATATTCATATGTAAGGTGATATGTTATGGTTCAATAGAATGCATTGAATACAAAAATATGTTACATTGTGTAGAGGAAGTAGAAGATGCATGCAAAAATGGTTACTGTGAAAATGAATATGGGGAAGAGGGCTTATATTGTTTATTTCACATGTGAGTATCATTAATTTTTATTAAACGCCCCATTGTAAAGAGATATGTGGTAGTGTTGCGAAAATGTAATATGAAAGACGTGAAGAAGGGCATTGTGCTAAACTTCCAAGTTGTGCTTTAAATTCCTATGACTGGCTGTTGAACCAGGTCGCTTCTCATAACATACTCAAGTTTAAATTCTCTTATGAGGTAGAGTCTCATGAGTATAACCATTTATATGTTTATAATTTGAATGAAGTGGACTTCAAAATTTGATTGTAGTCCAAAATTTTGGGGGTTTTGTAGCTATTACAACAATATGCAAAAAAAATAAAGGAATTATGATAAAAAAATAGGGAGAAAAAGAAAAGAGCCTAATAAAGCACATATCATTGGAAAGCTAGTAGATATAATGATGGGAATAACATACATAGAAAATATATAGATCGAGGAAGTCATTAAGGTGGTAGATGATAATGTGCCTTTGATGTGACACTCACATAGAGTTAACATGGCACTCACGTGGTGATGATGTGGCACTAATGTGGTGCTCTTGTGGCATCAATGTCTAGGTTTCGTAGCACTAATGTGGCATAGACATGGAGATCACATGTTATTGACATGGACACATTATGTGGCAAGGTTTTATGGATTAGAGTGTACAATGGTGCTAAGATGGAAATTGAATGGCAATAGTAGGTGACATGGATACTAGATGTTGGGAGGTCAGTTTTTAAGTGTTAGTCTATCTAGAGGTTTGGACCCTTATATTGGGCATACGACTCAATACTAATAGAACTTGAAACACTTGTTAGATGAAATATTATGTGTTCCATTAACTACTACAACAATAAACACAAAACAAAATGAATTATGCATAAAAATAAACCAAGAAAGAAAACAAAAGATCCTCATCAAGTATATATCATTGGAAATCTAACATATATAATGATGGGAATAGCTTAGATAATGTGGCTTTGATGTGCCATTCACCTATATATAACATGGAATTGACATGACGATGATGTGTCACTAATGTGGTGATCATGTGGCATCTATGTGGATATTTCATGGAATTGATGTGGCATAGACATGGCAATGACATATTGTTGACATGGACACATTATGTGGCAAGGTGATAGGGATTAGGGTGTGCAATGGTGCTAATATGGAAATTGGATGGCAATAGCAAGTGACATGGATGCTAGATGTTGGGAGGTCATATATTGAGTGTTATTTTATTAAGAGGTTTGGACCCTTAGATCACGCTTAAACCTCAATTCTAATTAAACTTGAAGAACTTGTTAGATTACTTGGATCGAGTTCCATTAGCTAAAAAAATGGTTTCTAAACTATCATCATAGAGAGTGTTGGCTATTAGCTAGTTCAGGAACAATAGTAGCAATATATGTCCAGGTGGCTAGGGGCCTCAATACGTAAATGGATAGATTAAAAAATAATTGAGTGAGGAAGTATGAGACTATTTCCTCAAAGGTAGAGGAATGAGAAACCATTAATCAATAGTAGTTACTCATAAATAATTCCACAAACATAATTATAGTTAAGACAAACAATATAGGCAAAGCAAGATTAGAATAAAAAAACTGAATTTATCAATGAACATATTCCACTAAATTACAATCCTCCTTGGATAGAAACTTTATACTCTTCACTTGTTCAATTGAATAGACCTCATTTTGGGTATTCTCTTTTCCTTTTTGTGTATTTCTCAGGTAGAATAAGTAGTCATTATGTCCGCCTTAATTCCATTGGTTAGTGAGATGTCTATTCCCAATTTTGTGTCCCATATATTAGGTGTTTCTATTGGGGGAGTACCTTTTAAGTTAGTGGCACATCCCAATTAAGAGACTCAAGGTTTAAAATTTTGCATGTACATTTTAGCAATCAAATGGAAATTTCTTGAGTAAAAAATTCACAATATCAACATAAAGTGTTGTGACATATTTCTTCATATAGTAACCTTTAGAATGGTGTAAAAACCACCTCAATAGGGGCTCATATATGAAAATTATTCCTCCCAGAATTATAGCTATCTTCTTGGCCACCATTGTACTAAGTAGATGGCATAGGTGGACCTACCCACATCTAGATTAGGGGAAATATTAGGAGAAAAATTTGATATATGGACTTATTTTCCATGCTTTTTCTAATAAAAGATTCTAAACTTTTCTTTTTATTTCTTAAATGATTCACATAAAATTTATAGGATTAAATTAATTTATACAACAATTCATCAAAATTTTATAGATATTATATAAAATTGTTATAAATATGAATGTTTGTAGATGAATATGACCAAACAATCTAAGGAGCTAGTAGGATTTGCCAAATTTTCTACAATTTGAGATAAATTTCCATGTTTAAAATTTTTCCCAACGTAGGTTTTTAGTAAGATTCTAGATGGTCTGAAACCTAGCAATAATGAGGGTAGAGAAATGAAAACACCTTAAATGTATATGGCTATTAGGCTATATTAAATATTAGGCCACTTGAAAGAGAGGAGATTCAATTCTTTCAGCTGTGTACTTGTTTCATAGTTGTGCAAAGTATAAATTTCATTACTAAAGAAAACAACTAAGTGTAATGGCCTGATATTCTAGCTAGATTTCTTCCCATTTTAAGTTTCCTAAAGGACATATTGTATTCATTTAAGCTAAATGATTTGTTGATTTACATGTTCTTTGATTTTCATATTTTAACTATTCTAAAAAAATTCCCAATAATAAGATAGTTCTAACAATTACATGTATTATATATAACCCCTAATCTTTATTAACCATAAGCAATACAAGCAAAAATCTATTATTTCAATTTGTTTGGTATTAAATTTAATTCACATATTTAAAAATAATGATTTCATCTATTATTTCTAAAAATTCTATAAACTTTCAATATTATTAAATCTAAAAATCCATTATTTCATGCTTTTCTGTCCAATAATAAACATTTTATCTAAAAATCTATCATTTCATGTTTTTGTAGTCTCATATTATTTTACATTTCATTATATTTTTATTATAAATATTTATAATCTTATAATAAATCTTTTATATTAGAAAAATGATGACGCCATGAAAAATTGTAATTGGCATTTTACTGTTTGTTCACGGACTACATAACAACCAGCTGCCACATCACAATCAACATCAATGTTGATGTACTTACAAGACAATAATAAAAAGTGGGGCGTTCCATTATTTTAATAGTGAGGTTGATAGAACTGTTAGAAATGCCCTGGCACAAACCGCTAGAAATGACGTGGCACAATCACTGCCAACAACTAGAAATGACCTGACACAATCTTGTTGGTGGATAAAAATAAACCATGAGTAAGAGTTAGAGTTATGGGTGGATTTTGTCTATCTTTTCACTAGTTCAGAGATCTATAATGAGGTTTGCACTAGTTCAGAGTTATATAATGAGGTTTTTTCTCATTGAAAAGAATATATACCATTTTATATGATAGGAATAGCCTATCATAAGTAAATACTTTAACTAATTTTAAAAAAATTAAGTTTGAAATTAACCAGAAAACTCATTTTCATTTTATTAAATTTTAATTTATAAATTTATTATATATTTATTAATCTTTATGATTTATCCGTTTCATTTATTTTATTATTAACTTCTTATTACTCTCGGAAAGCATTTTGCAAAATGCAAATTGTGAAACGTGAACTATCCATTCATCATAATGAAAGCCTAAAACAAAAAGCCAATTTGAATTTTTATATTAAAACAATCTCAATTAAATTAAAAAATAAATAAATAAATAAAATAAAACTAAAATTTCCACCTGCTTCAATTGATTTCCACTTCAGCGACTTCTCTGCCAGACTGTCTAGTCTAGACCCACAAATTCTGAGAACAGAATAAATGATTAACGGTTTGAATCGAAGTTAAATTAAAAAGCCAATAAAGAAAAAGGTAATGAAAAAGTCAAAAGCACCAATTTAAACGGACAAAAATATGAACCAGTTTAAACGGACAAAAAGTTGAACCAAAAGCAAAGTGTGTTTTTTTTAATAATGTAAGCCGTGGGCCAGTTGGTAACTATCCGTTGAAAATGAGTGTATATATACTTCAAATCTCACACAATTTCAACATATTGTTGCTCCTCCCTCCTCTGTTCATGGCCTGCTATGTTTGTTGGGTTGGTTGTCTAAGTCAGTGTGTGGTTTGGTGTTGGAGTTTGTGTGTTTGGTGGTTTGGGGTTTGTGGTTTGTGGGTCTAAGTCATTGTGTGGTTTGGTGTTGGAGTCTGTGTGTTCGGTGGTTTGGGGTTTGTTTGTCTTTCTGTCCCAGAGTTATGCGTTAGAGGAAGAGGTGGCAATTGGATTGGTATCATTCTCTGAAAGAACAATTTCAAGGGAAGAACAATTTTAAAGGAAGAGTAGCTGGATTTGGTTCATCTCTGAAGTTATTTGAGGATTTCTCACCAGAAGAACATGATATTATTATTTCTTCTAATTTCTGGTAAGACATGCAATTTCTTTATTACCTAATTTTTTCTTATTGAATTTATATTGAGTAATGAAGATAGCAACTGCCATTGGAGATCTCTTTTAATTTTAAGATACAATTTCTTTATTACCTAATTTCTTTGTTATTGAAATTTTTTTTGAGTGATGAGGATATCAACTGTCATTCCAGATCTCTTTTATTTCTTGTTGTTAATAATGTCCTAACCTTGCTATAATTTGGAACTCCAGGTATGGAGAGATGGCTCTCCTTGTCAATAGTTTAACCAAATTTCAAAGGAAACTTCAAAGGAATTGTAACCTGATTTAGTTCGAGTTGTTTGAAGGTTTCTGACTTCAGGTACATGATATTCTTACTCCATCTGATTTCTTGTATGACAAGCAATTTCTTTATTATCAATTTTCTTTCTTTCTTTCTTGTTATATTGAAAGTTCTGACAATTTCCATTTCAGATCTCTTCTATTTCTAGTTGATAATGTTCAAACCCTAGATATACAGATATGGATATGGCTCTCTTTTTGTCAGTAGATTAATCATGTTTACTAAATATAGCTTTTTTAAAATATTTAATTGCATATGATTATTAAATCAAGTGCCTGATTTAATCCACTGTGTTAGTTTTATTCTTCTCCCTTAGGAATGATTAGGGCACTCTCTCAATAGATTAACCCTAATTTAGTCACCCTATTTCTTGATTAATTTAATCGGCCCATGTCTATAAGTTAATCCATCTGGTTTTTATTCTTCTCCCTTAGGAATGATTAGGGCACTCTCTCAATAGATTATCCCTAATTTAGTCACCCTATTTCTTGATTAATTTAATCGACCCATGTCTATAAGTTAATCCATCTGGTTCATTCCTTTGTTTAATCTGCCCATGTCTATCAGTTAACCCATCCATCCATCTGGGTACTGCTGCTGCTTTTCAAACCCTACATCAATATACTCAAATTTTTTCATTTAGTTTCAGTGCCATCTGTTCTCTTAGATGAGATTAGTCTAATGAATCCATCTATGGTTTCCGTGGCACTCTTAATCCACTCTTCATTAGTTTGACCCCAACCCTGTCCTGTCATATGAATTGATTTATCTAATGAACATGTTTCTTATTTAATCCATCTATGATTTCCCTCGCAGGCTTAAGCGGCTCTTCGTTAGTTTGACCCCCAAACCCTGTCCTATCATATGAATTCAGGTGTTAAATTATTAAATTAAATATTTTGAAATGCAACCTATTTCATTTACTATTAATTGCATTTATGTCATGGATAGTTGATAAGGGTGTAAATAACGGTGTA
The DNA here is from genome assembly GCA_034641835.2 of Pinus albicaulis. Taxonomy (NCBI): domain Eukaryota; kingdom Viridiplantae; phylum Streptophyta; class Pinopsida; order Pinales; family Pinaceae; genus Pinus; species Pinus albicaulis. The sequence goes on along the minus strand of CM076572.1, from coordinate 802,882,762 downwards.
AATTTGCTTATATGATGTTTTTTAAATTTAATTGCGTTCATACGAATATTTTATTCTGTGTCTTATTTGTTTATTTATTTTTAATGACTAATGAATGTTTAAAAGGCTATGTGTTTTTTTTTATATTTAAATTCATTTTATTATATCTTATTTCTAATATTTTATTTTTAATTTGATAATTATTAAGTAATATAACATATTTTTTATTAATATAATTTTATTTATATTTTTTTTAATTATTGATATTAATTAAATAATATATCATATATTTTATTATATATTTATTTATTTTTTAATAAAAAAATTTTAAAATTTTTCTAGAAATTATTTGAACATTTCTAATTTAAAATACTTGATATTATTATTTTATTTGAATTATTATTTCCTATAATATAAAAATAAATTTATTTATATATTTATTTTATACTAAAATTTCTATTAAAATTTATATTTATTTTCTATTTAAATTAAAAAAATAAAAATAATAACAGTCATTAAAATGCCTTTTATTTGTACCATGTATATGAATTAATCGCATGTTCTTCTCTACCTGAAGAATCTTATTGATTGGGCATTCTTAGGATTACAAAGCTAACATCTCCATCTGCATTTTGGAAGCTGAGAGCCATCAAGATATATTCTTACATCAAAGCTGTCAACATACTGTTATTTCTATGATATCTTCTCGAAGTCAAGATATCTTTTTAAATCAAAGCTCGGAGAAGAATTTTGACTACATAGATTATATCTTAAATGAATATGGGTTATTTTTTATTTATTTTTTTATAAAAATATTTAAACTATTTATAAATTAATAAAATATTATAGATTATCTTGAAAATTTTCAAGAATGACAACCCGCTTCCTAAGTTAAACCACAAGAATAATAGGGGATTTTCTGAGTATTTTAGGTTGTTTTCTTTTGTAAATTATATCTCAAATGAATATTGGCTAATTTTTTAATTTATTTTTTTATAAAAATATTTAAAATATTTATAAATTAATAAAATATTAGAGATTATTTTGAAAGTTTTCAAGAATAACAACCCACTTCCCAAGTTAAACCACAAGAAGAATAGGAGATTTTCTGAGTATTTTAGGTTGACTTCTTTTGTAGATTATATCTCAAATGAATATTGGCTATTTTTTAATTTACTTTTTTAAAAAAATATTTAAAATATTTATAAATTAATAAAATATTAGAGATTATCTTGAAAGTTTTCAAGAATGCCAACCCGCTTCCCAAGTTAAACCACAAGAAGAATAGGGGATTTTCTAAGTATTTTAGGTTGATTTCTTTTGTAGATTATATCTCAAATGAATATTGGCTATTTTTTAATGTATTTTTTAATAAAAATATTTAAAATATTTATAAATTAATAAAATATTAGAGATTATCTTGAAAGTTTTCAAGAATGACAACCAGTTTTCCAAGTTAAAGCACAAGAAGAATAAGGGATTTTCTAAGTATTTTAGGTTGATTTCTTTTGTAGATTATATCTCAAATGAATATTGGCTATTTTTTAATTTATTTTTTTATAAAAATATTTAAAATATTTATAAATTAATAAAATATTAGAGATTATCTTGAAAGTTTTCAAGAATGACAACCCGCTTCCCAAGTTAAACCACAAGAAGAATAGGGGATTTTCTGAGTATTTTAGGTTGATTTCTTTTGTAGATTATATCTCAAATGAATATTGGCTATTTTTTAATTTATTTTTTTATAAAAATATTTAAAATATTTATAAATTAATAAAATATTAGAGATTATCTTGAAAGTTTTCAAGAATGACAACCCGCTTCCCAAGTTAAACAACAAGAAGAATAGGGGATTTTCTGAGTATTTTAGGTTGATTTCCTTTGTAGATTATATCTTAAATGAATATTGGCTATTTTTTAATTTATTTTTTTATAAAAATATATAAAATATTTATAGATTAATAAAATATTAGAGATTATCTTGAAAGTTTTCAAGAATGACAACCAGCTTCCCAAGTTAAACCACAAGAATAGAGGATTTTCTGAGTATTTTAGGTTGATTTCTTTTGTAGATTATATCTCAAATGAATATTGGCTATTTTTTAAATTATTTTTTTATAAAAATATTTAAAATATTTTTTTATAGGTATGAGTCAATCCAATCGTTACTCTATTCCATTCACATCATTCTATTTGTCCATTCTGTGCTCATTAAATTAAGCCTAGCCAGGAGAAAGTGAGAAACCGTCAATCGTGTAATTTTTAAAGTGAGAAACCATCTATCGTGTATTTTTTTTCAACTCTGTAATGATGAAAAAACCTTTTGAAAAAGTAAACCATATATCCATCGAGCTAAGAATGTATAATCATATTCTATTTTAATATTATCGGGCTATATTTTAATACTATTTTCAAATTATATATTGAGAAGATAAGTTTCTTTTTTGTTATTTTTACTAGTAGTTTTTGTTGATTTATTAGTTGGGCTTAATTCATTAATGTAGTTTTTATCCATCTTAAAATGTAGTTTTGATCTATCCATCCTATCACTATTTCAGATCATTCAGTTTATTCATGGATGTATTTTTAGCTGTTGTAAACTTGTAGTTTTATTTAAATTAGTTTCTTCTCTTTGTAATTTTGTGTTGAGTGTTTTTTTTTCAGTTATAAATATCAGTTTTATTTAAATTAGTTATTTAGTTTAGTACACTTTTTTTTTCAATCATAAATATTAATTGATTTTACATGTGGCTTTTAAAATCAGTTTTGGATAACATTTTTTAATAAAAGTTTAATTTATCTAAAACCTGGTTTAGATTAATTGGATTTTTCAAAATGTTTTTGCATTATTATTTTCATATTTTAGAGATATGTTTTTAATTTATATTTTATAAATTTAATTTATATTTTATAAATTATGTTACAATATTATTATGGTTAACCTCAATATATTTTCCCTCTTAAATTATATATTAATACATTTAATTTGTTTCAAATAAATTTTGTTATATTTAAATTTTTATTAATAATATGCAATTTAATTTGTTTTTGAATGATCATCTTATTAATATTGTTTAGTTTCATTTATTATTTTAAATGACTTTAAAATTTAAAGGTTAGGTTAGATTAGGTTAGGTTAGGTTGGGCTAGGTTAGGTTAGGTTAGGTTAGGTTGGGCTAGGTTAGGTTAGGCTAGGCTAGGCTAGAGTAGGTTAGGTTAGAGTAGATTAGGCTAGGTTAGGTTAAGCTACGCTAGAGTATGGTAGGCTAGGCTAGGATAGGCTAGAGTTGACTAGGCTACGCTAGAGTAGTCTAGGATAAAGTAGGCTAAGTAAGGTTAGGCTAGGTTAGGTTAGGTTAGAGTATGTTAGGCTAGGCTAGGCTAGCTTAAGTTAAGGGAGGCTAGACAACGCTAGGCTAGGTTTGACTAGGCTAGGCTAGGCTAGGTTAGATTAGGCTTGGCTAGGCTAAGCTAGGCTAAGCTAGGTTAGGATAGGCTAATCTATGCTAAGCTAGGTTAGGATAAGCTAGGATAGGCTAACCTAGGCGAGGTTAGATTAGGCTAGACTACGTTAGCCTAGGAAAGGATAGGCTAAGGCTAGGCTAGGCTATGTTAGGTTAGACTAGAGTAGGCTAGGTTAGACTAGGATAGGTTAGGATAGGCTAGAGTAGGCTAGGCTAGTCTAGGATAGACTAGAATATGCAAGGCTAAGCTAGGCAAGACTAGGCTAGGCAAGGCTAGGTTAGGTTAGGCTATGTTTGACTAAGCTAGGCTAGGCTAGGTTAGACTAGGATACATTAGGCTAAGCTAGGCCAGGCTAGGTTAGGATAGGCTCTGATAGGCTAGGTTAGGCTAGGCTAGAGTAGATTAGGTTAGAGAAGGTTAGGCTAGGCTAGGTTAAGCTAGGATAGAGTATGATAGGCTAGGTTAAGATAGGCTAGAGTAGACTAGGCTAGGCCAGAGTAGGCTAGGTAAGGTTAGGCTAGGCAAGGCTAGGTTAGGCTAGGTTAGGTTAGGTTAGGCTATCCCAGGCTAGGTTAGGGTAGGTTATGTTATGCTAGGCTATGTTAGGCTAGGTTATGTTAGGCTAGGCTAGACTAGGTTAGGCTAGGCTAAGTTTGACTAGGTTAGGCTAGGCAAGATTAGACTAGGCTAGGTTAGGCTAAGCTATGTTAGGCTAGGCTAGGTTAGGATAGGCTAGGATAGGTTAGGTTAGGCTAAGCTAGGCTAGGGTAGGTTAGGATAGGCTAGGATAGGCTAGGATAGGCAAGGTTAGATTAGGCTAGACTAGGTCAGGCTAGGATAGGATATGCTAGGCTAGGCTAGGCTATGTTAGGTTAGGCTAGAGTAGGCTAGGTTAGACTAGGTTAGACTAGGTTAGGTTAGGTTAAGCTATGCTAGAGTAGGCTAGGCTAGTCTAGGATAGACTAGAATAGGATAGAGTATACTATGTTAGGTTAGGCCAGAGTAGATTAGGCTAGATTAGGCTAGGCTAGGCTAGGCTACATTCTGCTAGGCTAGGCTTGGCTAAGCTAGGCTAGAGTAGGTTATGCTATGCTAGGTTATGCTAGGTTAGGCTACGATAGGATAGCTAGGCTAGGTTAGGTTAGGTTAGGCTAGAATAAGCTAGTTAAACTAACTTAGCCTAGGCTAGGTTAGGCTAGGCAAATTTAGGCTAGGTTAGGCTAGAATAGGCTAGAGTAGACTAGGCTAGGCTAGCCTATTTTAGGTTAGGCTTAGTTAGGCTAGGCTAGGCTAGGATAGGCTAGGTTTGGCTAGGTTAGGTTAGGCTAGGCTACAATAGGCTAGGTTAGGCTAGGTTAAGCTATGATGGGTTAGGCTAGGCTAGTCAACGATATGCTAGAATAGGAAAGAGTACATTAGTCTATGCTAGACTATGCTAGGCTAGTGTAACCTAGGGTAGGCTATAGTAGCTTAGACTAGATTAGGCTAGGATAGCTTAGGATAGAGTAGACTAGGCTAGGTTAGGCTAGGCTTGACTATGCTATGCTAGTGTAAGCTAGGCTAGGCTAGAGTATATTAGACTAGATTAGGCTAGGTTATGCTAGGATAGAGTAGACTAGGCTAGATTAGGCAAGAATAGGCTAGAGTAGGTTAGCCTAGTCTAGGCTGGAGTAGGTTAGCCTAGACTAGGCTAGAGTAGGCTCGGCTATGCTAGAATAGGCTAGGTTAGTTTAAGCTATGTTAGGCTAGGAAAGGTTGAGTTAGGTTATGTGAGGCTAGGCTTGAGTAGACTTGGTTAGAATAGGTTAGGCTAGGCTAGGCTAGGCTAGGCTAGGCTAGGCTAGGCCACGTTAGGCTAGGTAGATTAAGTTAGGATAAGCTAGGCCTCAAAATGTTACGCTAGGTTAGACACGGATAGGCTAGGTTATGTTTGGAAATGCTAGGCTAGGCTAGCTTAGGGAAGTTTAGGTTAGGCGAGGCTAGGTTAGGTTAGGTTAGGCTAAGCTAGGCTATGGTAGGCTAGGATATGATAGCGAGGCGAGGTTATGTCAGGTTAGGCTAGATTATGCTAGATAGAGTAAGTTTTCCTATGCTAGGTTAGGCTAGGCTAGGCTAGGCTAGAATAGGGTGGAGAGGACTAGGCTAGGCTAGCCTAGTTTAGGTTAGGCTAAACTAGGCTAGGCTAGGCTAGGCTTGTCTAGGTTAGGTTAGGCCATGCTAGAGTAGGCTAGGTTAGAGTAGGTCAGGCTAGGCTAGGATAGGCTAGGATAGAGTAGGCTAGGCTAGAATAAGATAGAGTACAGTAGGTTAAGCTACACTAGGATAGTCTAGAGTAAGCTAGGCTAGGCTAGAGTAGATTAGGTTGGATTAGGCTAGGCTAGGCTAGGCTAGGCTAGAGTAGGTTAGCCTAGGATACGCTAGTGTAGGCTAGGCTAGGCTAGGCGAGGCTATGCTAGAATAGCCTAGATTAGGTTAGGCTAGGTTAGTCTAGGAAAGGTTAAGTTAGGTTAGGCCATGTTAGGCTAGAGTAGACTAGGCTAGCCTAGGGTAGGCTAGCCTAGAGTAGGCTAGCCTAGAGTAGGTTAGGCTAGGCTAGGCTAGGTTAGCTTAGGTTACATTAGGGAAGGTCATGTTAGGTTAGGTCACGCTCAGCTAGGCTAGGTTAGGTTACGCTAGCGAAGGTTAGGTTAGGTTAGGTCAGGCTAGGCTAGGCTATGTTAGCCTATGTTAGGTTAGGTTAGGTTAGGTTAGGCTAGGTTATGTTGGGGAAGGTTAGCTTAGGTTAGGTTAGGCTAAGTTATGTTAGGTTAGTTTAGGGCATGGTAGGGTATGTTAGGATAACATGGACTAGGCTAGGTTAGGCTAGGTTATAACAGGCTAGGTTAGGTTAGGTTAGGGTAGAGTAGCTTAGGCTAGTTTAGGCTAGGCTAGTCTATGTTAGGCTAAGCAAGGCTAAGCTAGGCTAAGCTAGGCTATGCTAGGCTATGCTAGGCTAAGCTAGGCTAAGCTAGGCTAGGCTAAGCTAGGCTAGGCTAGTATAAGCTAGGCTAGACTAGGTTAGGCTAGGCTAGCCTAAGGTAGGTTAGGTTAGGCTAGGCTAGGTTAGGTTAAGCTAGGTTAGGCTAGGCTAAGCTATGCAAGGCTAAGCTAGAGTAGATTAGGCTAGGCTAGTCTGGGCTATGCTAAGGAAGGTTAGGTTAGGTTTGGTTAGGCTAGGCTAGGCTATGATAGACTACTCTCGGCTAGGTTAGGTTAGGTTAGGGAAGGATAGGTTAGGCTAGGCTGGCTTAAGTTAGGTTAGGATAGGGCATGGCATGGTAGGGTAGGATAGGATAGGATAGGCTAGGCTAGGTTAGGTTAAGTTAGGGCACGATATGGTAGGCTAAGATATGACAGGCTAGGCTGGGTTATGCTAGCCTAGGTTAGGATAGGCTAGATTAGGCTATGCTAGGTTAGGCTACCCTAGGTTAGGCTAGGGTGGAGTAGGCTAGGGTATTTTAGGCTAGGTTAGGCTAAGCTAGTCTAGGCTAGGTTAGGCTAGGCTAGACTAGGTTAGGCTAGGTTAAGATTGGTTAGGTTATGCTAGGTTAGGTTAGGGTAAGTTAGGTTAGGCTAGGCTAGGCTAGGAAAGGCTAGGCTACTATAGGTTAGGATAAGCTAGGCTAGGCTAGGTTATGTTATGCTAGGATAGGCTACGCTAGGCTAGGTTATGTTATGTTAGGATAGGCTGAGCTAGGCTATACTAGAATAATATAGGTTAGGCTATGCTAGGCTAGGTTAGGCTAGGCTAGAGTAGGCTAGGTTAGACTAGGCCACGCTAGGATAGAATAGCCTAGATTATATTAGGCTAGGCTAGAGTAGGTTAGGCTAGGTTAGAGTAGACTAGGCTAGATAAGGCTAGATTAGGTTAGGATAGGATGGAGTGGGCTAGGTTAGGTAAGGTTAGGCTAGGCTAGGCTAGAGCTGGTTGGCTAGGTTAGGCTAGGTTAGGGTGGGATAGGCTAGGATAGGCTAAGCTAAGAAAGGTTAGGTGAGGTGAGGTTAGGCTAGGCTAGGCTAGGCTAGGCTATGCAAGGCTAGGTTAGGATAGGCTAGGTTATGCTAGGCTAGGCTAGGATAGGTTAGGTTAGGGAGGGCATGGCAATGCCAGGTTATGTAATGCTCGAGTAGGTTACATTAGACCAGTTTATGTTAGCCTAGGTTAAGCTAGGCTAGAGTAGGTTAGGCTAGGCTAGGCCAGGCTAGAAGACTAGGCTAAGCTAGAGTAGGCCATGCTAGAGTAGGTTGGGCTAGAGTAGGTTAGGATAGGCTAGGTGAGGGTAGGTTAGGATAGGCTAGGGTAGGCTAGGTTATGTTATGATAGGATAGGATGAGCTAGGCTTGGTTAGGTTAGGCTATACTAGGATAAGCTAGGTTAGGTTAGGCTAGATTAGGCTAAGCGAGGCTAGGATAGAATAAGCTAAAGTAGATTAGGCTAGGCTAGAGTAGGCTAGGCTAGGCTACAGTAGACTAGGCTAGATTAGGTTAGACTAGGTTACGATAGGCTGGAGTAGGCTAGGGTAGGTAAGGTTAGGCTAGGCTATGCTAGATTTAGTTAGCCTAGGTTAGGCTAGGTTAGGGTGGGGTACGCTAGGATAGGATAGGCTAGGTTAGGTTAGGCTAGGAAAGGTTAGGTTAGGCTAGGCTAGGCAAGGCTAGGTTAGGTTAGGCTAGGCTAGGCTAGGTTAGGCTAGGCTAGGCTAGGCTAGGCTAGGCTAGGATTGGCTAGGATAGGTTAGGTTAGGAAAAGCAAGGCACAGATAGGTTAGGTTAGGATAAAGTAGGTTAGGTTAGGCTAAAGTAGGTTAGGTTAGACTAGTTTAGGTTAGGCTAGGTTAAGCTAGGCTAGAGTAGATTAGGCTAGGGTAGGCTAGGTTAGGCTAGGCTAGAAGAGGCTATAGTAAACTAGGCTAAGCTAGAGTTGGCTAGGCTAGAGTAGGTTGCACTAGAGTAGGTTAGGCTAGGTTAGCCTAGCCTGGAAGAGGCTAAAGTGGACTAGTTTAGGCTCGTGTAGGATAGGCTCGAGTAGGATAGGCTAGAGTACACTAGTCTAGGCTAGACTATGCTAGTCTAGGTTAGGCTAGGCTAGGATAGGTAAGGATGCGTACATTGTATACGCTAGAAATTAACTTTCAATTTAGATCAATATAACTACAAAATAATTAAAATAAATTCATCTAATCTATGAAATAAAATAATGACAAATGAAATTCAACTAACCTATGAAATCAAGTAACGAAAAGAAAGAAAACAACTTCAACTAACTTAATTGGAAATTTAATCTAAGAAAGCATTTCAAAGCATGTAAAGAAAACTCAATTACTGTATAGATGAAATAATAAAGCACCCAATTTGGAAGTATGATAGACTTATCTTCTTGGCATGATTTAAAATCATCCAATTATACATTTAACTGAGGATCTAATCTAGGAAATCATTATAAGGGCATGTAAAGGAAAACACAATTATTGCATAGGTTAAATACTCGAGCATCCGATTTGGCAGTATGACAGAGTCACCTTCTTGGTATGATCTTTAGGAGCATTCAATTATACACTTAACTGAGGATCTGATCTAAGAAAGCAATATAAATGCATGTAAAGGAAAACTCAATTATTGAAGTTAAATACTTGAGCATCCAATTTGGAAGTATGACAGAGTCACCTTCTTGGCATGAAATTTAGGAGCATTAAATTATACATATAATTTAGGATATGATCTAAGAAAGCAGTGTAAGAACATGAAAAGAAACTAAAAAACTATGAGCTCTATTGCCTCAAACATAATCCAATTGGAAAATAGAAGAATATACTTTCTTGAGATGCTGTAGGAAAGAAAAGATTACATAGTCATTCTAAAACTACTACTAAAAAAGCAAATAAATATTAATATATGAAATCAAATAAAGCTCACACATTTTAGATGGCCGATCCAAAAGTATGAGAGATGGTAAGTCGATATGCTCCATATGTAAGCAAAACCAAGTCAAGGAGAAAGAAAACTCATGAGTAAGGTGCCACAATCTAATTCTTCATTCAAAACTTGAGCATAACTCCAACTTTACACATAATTGATAGGAGCAAGCTTCCCCTATTTATACAAAAAGATGAGAAGATATCTCATTAATGAGAGTCCATGATTCTCTCCCTATATCTCCCTATATCTCTAGAGTTACAATCCAAATAGGAAGTTATAAGACACATGTCTTCTTAGAGTTACAATACAAATAGGAAATGAGACACATATCCTCATAATCCCATGATCTTCTCCATTCAAATTCGAAATTGGCCTTAGGAGGCCACATGAGGGTCTTTTGGAAGCTTCTTTTTGACCTACACATGGCAACAATCTCATTCCACTTGTTACGTATAAGCATATTCATATTATTTTCTAATTGTTAACCACAAATTCACTTAAAAATACTAGGAATCAATAAATTTTGGAAAAACATAAAGGTAACCCAATAATGATAATGGTAAGGTAAGTGTAATTAAATGGAGGTGGAGTGAAGGTGATAATATGGAAATATAAGTGAAAATTTAATGGAAGTAAATGACAATTTTAAGGCCCAAAATAGCCCTCAACTGAAGCTATTGCATGTCCTCATGTAATCTATTACATTAATTCTTTTTTATCCTTGAGCTTTGGCTTAATTTTGCATGATATAATTTGATAACTTCATACTCTTTCAAAGTCTTTTAGTTGAATTGCAACATGGTTGGTTCTTGTGTTACAACCATATTTTGTTGTTGCATTCAATTTTGATCTTTGAACTTTGCATAATGATAATTTGATTATTGTTGCAATGTATATTTTTATTGGATTGCATCATGGTTGGTTCTTGTGCAACAACCATGATTGTGTTTGTATCCAACTACCTCTTAAGTACTGTTGAAAATCCATTGTATTATTTGTGATATGAGTGTGGAAAAATTTGTATATGAATGTACCCCCCAATCAACTGATGGTATTGGAAATTTTATGAAATGAGGAAAAAAAGTGTTTTTTCCAAAAATTATCATTCTAGCTTTTCAAGGAATTCTATGGTAAAAAGTTAGAAAATGACATATCTTAACTTACCCTTTGGAAATGGATGAGCTGCATGTGTGGTGGTTGCAAAATTATGATCATAATATTCTTCATGTGATTGTACATGTTATGGATAAAAGAGTCAAGATGAATTTTTATTGCTTCTACTAAAACTGCTAAATCTATTGTGAAATGATGTTGATTCTACAACCGTCATATGGTTCTGCAGCTTCCATCTAATTCTGCAGCCGTCATCTGATTCTGCAGTTGCCATATGATTCTGCAGCCGCCATTCTGCTAAATCTGTTGCAGAATGGTGCTGATTTGTTGCAACTGCATATCTTCTTCATTTGATCCAAAATGCTGAAAATGATAGTCTTCATGTCTTCAAAACTCATTGGCACAATTCTTGCTATACGAATAGATTTTCTGATGTCGAACATAGCAGTAAATTTTTGACTTAGTTGCCATTAATGGATGCCACTAGTCAACACAAAAACTCTCACCATTGATGACAATGAGATTCAATATGCCCAAACACATCTTGCTAGGTACAAATAATTTTGCTGTTGTCAAGTAAATAGAAGATCTGATGAACAATGGACATTAATGTATTCCCTTTCTTCATCGATAAGAGGACTTGCCATTAAGGCATGCACGCCTTAAGGTGTTTTTGCAAGGATTTTAGACTCAAAGGACTATGGACTCAATAAATTGCATTGAATCAGGGTTTATTTGCGAAATGAAAATGATAGGAAAAGGAAAATGAAAATGGAAGATGATAATGGGTAATAAGCATGTAAGTGAGCTTCTTTCTTTTTATTTGTGGGTTAGGAGTAGACAAAAAGTAATGGAAAGTGCATCTGAAGAAAGGAAAACGAAAAATTGACTCTTTCTGTGAAAATAATTGTGGCTTGCTTTGAATTGCTTGGTTGGATTTATAAGTCAAAAGTGAGGAAAGGTAATGGTCTTGATGGATATGGACTTGGACTTGTTCTTCTTTTTCTCATGAAATTGGTCTTTTGAAGACCAATTATGTGCACATTTGGTTTCCTTCAATGATCATTCGATCATCCCAAACCTGCAAAAATATTTGGCATAAAGAACATAAGTGTTTTAAAAAAGAAATGGCCAATTCCTTCCTAATTCTTACGCAAAATTTGAATTCAAAATAAAACAGATTAAGGAAAATTATAAGTGTTATATTCAGTCCAATTCATGATATTGATAACAATCTATTTTTAAGAAATAACCATGAAAAATAAATCAACTTTCTGTTGTCGGATGACTTCATGCATTGTGCTGAGTAATATGATTTGCATCACAAAGATTCGTTGTGTCCTGCAAGTTAAAGATTCATATAAAAATACACAGCAACAATATTATAATTTTTAATGCCAAATGTTTAGAAATATGGTGAAGAACGCAACATCTAAAATGCTTGTCTCCAACCTCCAGCTTCTGCAAAATTCTTGACCACAATAGGTAAAATCAGGTATAGCTTCTCACCCTTTGATACGCATTCATAACAACCAAAATTAATTAATTTCTAGACTTAGAGTTTAAGGGACATAAAGGTGGCAAGTTAACTCGGCCACCACTGTGAGGTATGACTAAAAAATTTGGAAGTACATGCCACCTGGGCATGCAATATAAGAGAATTTAAATCAAGTGGAATAGAGGATAACGAGGGGAGGAAACATGTAGTCCATCATGAACTAACAGGAGGAGGAAATAACTATCTACAACAAAACTAGAGCTGAGACGAGTTACATAAGCATTCAAAAATTAGCCGCGCTATCTAATAAAAGGTGATGTTGTCTCATCTAAACCAGTAAATTGAAAATTTTTAAAGGAGAGAGACCAATGAAAGCATGCAATGCTTAAAGAATAAGAGGAAGAACCCGCAGAAACAAGAAGAACTAGAAGAAGAAGAGGAAGAGACAAAAAGGCCAAAGAAAAATAGAAGAGACGACCATAGAAATCATAGAGATAGCAGAAAGTGGGCGAGAAACAGACTCACAACACAACACCACATCCCCTCAATACAAAAATCTAGTTTCCACCATAGATCCTTTGGGCGCAAAGAGAAAAAGGCAGACCTCTAAGTATTCCAGAGCTGACAAGAATCAGAGAGAGCTAGAAACTTCTCCCACAAGCCCGCTTATCATTGAAGAATCACCAAGGGGGAGGAAAGAATCAAAGAAATAATTCTGAAGGAGCAGCTGCAAAAGGAATAGGCAGAGAATGTAACACTCAAGGAGTAATTGTAGCAAAAAAGAAGAAGGAGGAAGTAGCCACCATGGCAGACTTATGCATAGAATCCCTTCAGCATAGATTCCCCTCTGAGTCATATGTTGTGTACCTTAAATAAAAATGGCTTCTATTTCAAATCAAAACCCTAGCCTCCCATGGATCACTACCTTTCCAAGATTTTAGGAAATTCATGAATTTATACAAGAAAGCTAACATGGGTGATCAGGCAAAGATGGCAGAGTTTTATGTTTATACCTTTGTGTTGAAAATTTTTGATATTTGGGACCCCAATCCTACAATGGGGGAAATGCAATTAATGGCTCTAGCATCTTGGATGGTGAATGAGGACACTATAGAAAAAGAGATATAGAAGGTCATGGGAAGAATAAATAGAGAACCCTTATATATCAGACCAGAATTATTCAGCCCAAGAAGAGTCATACTTAACCATTGAGAGATTGAAAGGGACCCTGCACTAGTGGAAAGCTACCTTCAGACTCAAAACTAGGTGATATGCCACTTTGACGATGTTTCTAGGAAGATAGAGGAGGAGTGAATTATGGCTAGCCGGAGGAGATGGAACAACCTCACTCATAGCCTCAAGAATAGGGAGTACCATAATCCAGAAAGACTAAGGGGTTCATTGGAAAGAGCACCATTACACAAGAGGGCCATGTAGGCCAAAAATATCCAATGGTTGGGACTAAAGCTCATCCCACCTTTGTTGTTGGGGCTGACTGATGAATAGGACACATATGCATAATATAGAGAATTGGAGAATGCATAAAATAATAATGGTTTTTACCCCTTGGTGAAACTCCCACACTTTTTCCTCAGGAAATCAGGGGGGCTATCAAAGCCTTGAAGGAAATGGAGGAGTGGGATTAGTTGCGCAGAGGATGAGAAAGCATTCAGTAGGGGGGTGATGATGAGCTCCATCATTAGACATATTTGGAGGGGTTAATAGTCACCTTTTTTCCTTCTTAGATCTATTTTTCTTGAATTTTTATTATTATTTGGTTTTATGATGCTAGTATAGGTGGTGATTAAGGCTAACATACTATGAGTACCTAGAATAAGGTTGAGTGCAGAAAATCATGATTTATTAAGAATTTTTATAAAGATTTTATCATAAATACTTGGAGGAGACAACAAAGAGAAATTACTGGAGGATTATCCACCCTAAAAACCAGCCAAAGAATCCCCAAGGATTTTCTCCAGCAATTCGAATTCCAGAGGCAGCCAAGCAACTCAAAGAGGAGTGCACCCAATCCTTGTTCACTAAGAGTCAAGTGGACTCAATCACCATTTTATAGGGAGATGTTGGTAGCTACCCTTTAGAATAAATAGAGTAGAGCTAGAGCTAGGAAGAGTTAGTATATTCTCGTCAGTGAGTCGATTCGATTGAGAAATATTGTTGTGAACTATTGAACTTTTTGTTTTATTCAGGGATCAAACTTTCAGAGATGTATGAATTTATCTTTTTATGAAATGAGAAAACTGATTTCATTCGACTGATTTAAGTTTTAGAGGGATAGGCTCGTGGGTTAGGGCCCAATCCATGTTCCTTAGCTTCTCTGATGTTGATATCTTTTCCTTTCCGTCATTTAGCTAGTTTTTCTTCTGCCATTTAAGTTAGATCTGCTTCTAATAGTTTCATTGTTGTTTAGTTTTTTTGCTGTTGTAGTTTTAATTTCTTATGCATAGTAAAATAAAGGAAAAACTCGAAAAGTTGTGGTCAATCCTCCCCTCTTATCTATGTCAGTAGAGTTCGAGTAGGATAAGACCTTCCCAAAAGCCAAAATTGCTTTCTGTTTGAGTTTTGGGAAGAAATTGTATTACCAAGTCCGAGTCTCTCTTTCACTGTTCTATCACACATTTATGTCTGTTTCCCGTGGCATAAATATGCAGGTGTGTTACACCTATGAGAACTACTCTTATGCCTCCATTCCCTTCCTTCGCTTCTCATTTTAACATTGTACTTGCCCTTTTTTTCTAATGCAGTTAAGCCCTTCAAGCCTTATTTATTTTTTCTTCTCCATTCATGGTGGCCTTACCCTTTTTATGCAAAACACATGAAAAACCATTCAAACCCATTAGAACGTGACCTCCACCTTTTCTCCTTGAGTCTCTCACCACCGTACATCACACTGCGAAAATCACAAATTTTCCCTTTTACCCTTAACACTTACCGCTTGTTCTTGTCGACTGTGATATTATCATCGTGCCCCGCCGTCGGTCCCACCACCACGTTACCACGTCACAAATCACACTTCTCATAATTTAGGTTTTTTCATAACACTTACCGCTCATTCTGTTGATGCAATAACTCCGCCACGTCATTCATCGCACTTTGCACTTCGTAGAACTTACCATATCACAGATCGCAACCCATAACTTTTACCACGTCGCAAATCGTACTTCGCACATTTTATTCTATTCATGTTTGTCCTATTACTATCCCTTTAAACTTACGATATTGCAATTGTGACATCTTACATTGAAAATTTTTTCCTCCATCGCACTCCGCCACGTCACTCGTCATAGATCACACTTCGCACATTTTAGTCCATCCTGTTAATCCTTACCGCTATCCATTTAAACTTGTGATATTGTGATTACGACATCACACAGCGTAGATTGTTTCCTCCATCACACTTCCCCACATCACTCGTCTCACTTCACACTTCACATATTTTATTTCGTTCCTGTTAAATCTTTACCACTATCCCTTTAAACTTGTGATATTGTGATTGTGACATCTCATATCGCAAATTTTGTCCCCCATCGCACTTTGCCATCGTAATTTTTAGTTATTTTCACTCCAAAGTCATTTATCATGCTATAATAAGGTTTTATAAGGTTTTAACCCCTTCTTTCCGCTTCCTATCGTCGTTTCATGTGTTAAACCCCCCATTAGCCTCTTTTAGCCCTTCTCTTCCCTCCAAGTTGCAAATTATATATTTTTAATTAGAATTAAGTCATGGATAGCTTAGTTGCATGGATAGGAGCATGGTAGATAGAGCATAGGATAAGTAGAGTGAATTTAGCTATTTGGCCAAGTTAAGTTTGGTTTCGAATTAATTTCCTTTTTTCTATTTGTTTTCTACGAATTAAATTAGTTTCATTCTTGTCATTTCCTTTCAGTAATTTAGTTTAGTTTCCTATCTATCATTTCCTTCCAGTAATTTACTTTCCATTCATTCTCATAGTTTAAAAAATAGAACCCTTTTGTAAGCAGAAGAGGATGACATGAATAGAATGCATCTGTTGTGTATATAGCATTGTCACCTCAAAGTTTGTACGAACCCCAGGTTGATAAAGTAAAGTAGGGAAGCCCCTGGGAATTGCAACACTATTGGTGCAATACCAAGGCTCACCACTAGGGTCTCAAGCATAAAATGGAGAAGAGGTTCACCATTCAATCATTTTATTATGCATCTCATGATTTGCTATCTTTAGACATTGAGAACACTTTTGTTGTTGAGAAATGTATGCAAGTGATGTTCAATACACGGGTGTGTCCAAGCGGAGATCCCAACCTCAGCCTCGAGGGACTTTGAGTTACTGCTTAGGTGAGGAGATCCACAATTTTTTTCCAGAGTGGAGCATGAAGTACCTTCATCCAGGAGCATGGATTCACTTAGAAAAAGCAGTCACCCTCAGGGATTATGCAGTCTAGAGAAGCTGCAACACCGGGAGAGAAGGGAGACTAGGGATTTCAGCCCAAGAGTATTGTGAAGTGATCAACCCTTCACAAATCATGTTTTGTAGTACGAGGAGGCCATCATTTTTAGGTTTATCATTTAGGGCCAACGTACTCACTGGGAGTGTGTTATTTTCCAAGGGAGGTCAAATTGCGGGGTCATCCATTCCTAGATTCCTTCCTGGGTTTTTTTGGGTTATTGGAGGAGAGATTATATCCCGAGTTTCATAAATTTATGAGAAGGGGAAAATCCCCAAGGAGTAGCTCCATTCCAGCAGTAGCAACAAAAACATCTAGAGTTATGCAGTCCTTGAGAGAGGAGCCATTCACTGGGAGATTCTGAGAGTATTTTCATCTTGCCTTGAGCAAACCAAGGTGCCATAATTCTGATCACCTTTTTATATATTGTTGCCTTTCATATTATAATAAAATGTCCCAACGTTACTATTGGGGAAAAATAATTGTCTGTCATTTAATTGTCAACACGGGGGTTTTGTAAACTTGTGAAGGATGCGTGCACTATATATGCTATAAATTAACTTTCAATTTAGATCAATCTAACTAAAAAATAATGAAAATAAATTCATCTAATCTATGAAATAAAATAATGAAAAACGAAATTCAACTAACCTATGAAATCAAGTAATGAAAAGAAAGAAAACAAATTCAACTAACTCGACTGGAAATTTAGTCTAAGAAAGCATTTCAAAGCATGTAAAGAAAACTCAATTACTGTATAGGTTAAATAATCAAGCACCCAATTTGGAAGTATGATAGAGTTATCTTCTTGGCAGGATTTAAAAGCATCCAATTATACATTCAACCGAGGATCTAATCTAGGAAATCATTATAAAGGCATGTAAAGGAAAACACAATTATTGCATAGGTTAAATACTCGAGCATCCAATTTGGAAGTATGACAGAGTCACCTTCTTGGCATGATATTTAGGAGCATTAAATTATACACTTAACTGAGGATTTGATCTAAAAAAGAAGTATAAATGCATGTAAATGAAAACTCAATTATTGAAGTTAAATACTCGAGCATCCAATTTGGAAGTATGACAGAGTCACCTTCTTGGCATGAAATTTAGGAGCATTAAATTATTATAATTTAGGATATGGTATAAGAAAGCAGTGTAAGAACATGGAAAGAAACTAAAAAACTGTGAGCTCTATTGCCTCAAACATAATCCAATTGGAAAATAGAAGAATATACTTTCTTGAGATGTTCTAGGAAAGCAAATATTACACAGTCATTCTAAAACTACTACTAAGAAAGAAAATGAATCTTAATATGTGAAATCGAATAAAGCTCACACATTGTTATTTTTACTAGTAGTTTTTATTGATTTATTAGTTGGGCTTAATTCATTAATGTAGTTTTTATCCATCTTAAAATGTAGTTTTTATCTATCCATCCTATCACTATTTCAGATCATTTAGTTTATTCATGGATGTATTTTAGTTGTTATTCATGGATGTATTTTAGCTGTTGTAAACTTGTAGTTTTATTTAAATTAGTTTCTTATCTTAAATTAGTTTCTTGTCTTTGTAATTTTGTGTTGAGTGTTTCTTTTTTTTTTTTCTTTTTTTCTTTTTTTTCAGTTATAAATATCAGTTTTATTTAAATTAGTTATTTAGTTTAGATTAATTGGATTTTTCAAAATGTTTTTGCATTATTATTTTCATATTTTACAGATATGTTTTTAATTTATATTTTATAACTTATGTTACAATATTACTATGGTTAACCTCAATATATTTTCCCTCTTAAATTATATATTAATACATTTAATTTGTTTCAAATAAATTTTGTTATATTTAAATTTTTATCAATAATATGTAATTTAATTTGTTTTTGAATGATTATCTTATTAATATTGTTTAGTTTCATTTATTATTTTAAATGACTTTAAAATTTAAAGGTTAGGATAGATTAGGTTAGGTTAGGTTGGGCTAGCTTAGGTTAGGTTAGGCTAGGCTAGGCTAGAGTAGATTAGGCTAGGTTAGGTTAAGCTATGCTAGAGTATGATAGGCTAGGCTAGGATAGGCTAGAGTAGTCTACGATAATGTAGGTTAAGTAAGGTTAGGCTAGGCTAGGTTAGGTTAGAGTATGTTAGGCTAGGCTAGGCTATCTTAAGTTAAGGGAGGCTACACAAGGCTAGGCTAGGTTTGACTAGGCTAGGCTAGGTTAGGTTAGATTAGGCTAGGCTAGGCTAGGTTAGATTAGGCTAGGCTAGGCTAAGCTAGGCTAAGCTAGGTTAGGATAGGCTAAGCTAGGCTAAGCTAGGTTAGGATAGGCTAGGATAGCGTAAGGTAGGCAAGGTTAGATTAGGCTAGACTACATTAGCCTAGGAAAGGATAGGCTAAGGCTAGGCTAGGCTATGTTAGGTTAGACTAGAGTAGGCTAGGTTAGACTAGGATAGGTTAGGATAGGCTAGAGTAGGCTAGGCTAGTCTAGGATAGACTAGAATATGCAAGGCTAAGCTAGGAAAGACTAGGCTAGGCAAGGCTAGGTTAGGTTAGGCTATGTTTGACTAAGCTAGGCTAGGCTAGCTTAGACTAGGATACATTAGGCTAAGCTAGGCTAGGCTAAGTTAGGATAGGCTCGGATAGGCTAGGATAGGCTAGGCTAGGCTAGGCTAGGCTAGAGTAGGTTAGGTTAGAGAAGGTTAGGCTAGGCTAGGTTCAGCTAGGATAGAGTATGATAGGCTAGGTTAGGATATGCTAGAGTAGACTAGGCTAGGCCAGAGTAGGCTAGGATAAAGTAGGCTAGGTAAGGTTAGGCTAGGCAAGGCTAAGTTAGGCTAGGCTAGGTTAGGTTAAGCTATCCCAGGCTAGGGTAGGGTAGGTTATGCTAGGTTAGGTTATGTTAGGCTAGGCTAGGCTAGACGAGGTTAGGCTAGGTTAGGCTAGGCTAAGTTTGAATAGGTTAGGCTAGGCAAGATTAGACTAGGCTAGGTTAGGCTAAGCTATGTTAGGCTAGGTTAGGATAGGCTAGGATAGGTTAGGTTAGGCTAAGCTAGGCTAGGGTAGGTTAGGATAGGCTAGAATAGGCTAGGGTAGGAAAGGTTAGATTAGGCTAGACTATGTCAGGCTAGGATAGGATATGCTAGGCTAGGCTAGGCTATGTTAGGTTAGGCTAGAGTAGGCTAGGTTAGACTAGGTTAGACTAGGCTAGGTTAGGTTAAGCTATGCTAGAGTAGGCTAGGCTAGTCTAGGATAGACTAGAATAGGATAGAGTATACTATGTTAGGTTAGGCTAGATTAGGCTAGGCTAGGCTAGGCTATGTTCTGCTACGCTAGGCTTGGCTAGGCTAGGCTAGAGTAGGTTATGCTATGCTAGGTTATGCTAGGTTAGGCTACGATAGGATAGCTAGGTTGGTTAGGTTAGGTTAGGCTAGAATAAGCTAATTAAACTAACTTAGCCTAGGCTAGGTTAGGCTAGGAAAAGTTAGGCTAGGTTAGGCTAGAATAGGCTAGAGTAGACTAGGCTAGGATAGCCTAGTTTAGGTTAGGCTTAGTTAGGCTAGGCTAGGCTAAGATAGGCTAGGCTTGGCTAGGTTAGGTTAGGCTAGGCTACAATAGGCTAGGTTAGGCTAGGTTAAGCTAGGATGGGTTAGGCTAGGCTAGTCAAGGATATGCTAGAATAGGAAAGAGTACATCAGGCTATGCTAGACTATGCTAGGCTAGTGTAAGCTAGGGTAGGCTATAGTAGCTTAGACTAGATTAGGCTAGGCTAGCTTAGGATAGAGTATACTAGGCTAGGTTAGGCTAGGCTTGACTATGCTATGCTAGTGTAAGCTAGGCTAGGCTAGAGTATATTAGACTAGATTAGGCTAGGTTATCCTAGGATAGAGTAGACTAGGCTAGATTAGGAAAGAATAGGCTAGAGTAGGTTAGCTTAGTCTAGGCTAGAGTAGGTTAGCCTAGACTAGGCTAGAGTAGGCTTGGCTATGCTAGAATAGGCTAGGTTAGTTTAGGCTATGTTAGGCTAGGAAAGGTTGAGTTAGGTTAGGTGAGGCTAGGCTAGAGTAGACTTGGTTAGAATAGGTTAGGCTAGGCTAGGCTAGGCTAGGCCAGTTTAGGCTAGGTAGATTAAGTTAGGATAAGCTAGGCCTCAAAATGTTACGCTAGGTTAGACAAGGATAGGCTAGGTTATGTTTGGAAATGCTAGGCTAAGCTAGCTTAGGGAATTTTAGGTTAGGCGAGGCTAGGTTAGGTTAGGTTAGGCTAAGCTAGGCTACGGTAGGCTAGGATATGATAGCGAGGGGAGGTTAGGTTAGGTTAGGCCAGATTATGCTAGATAGAGTAAGTTTTCCTATGCTAGGTTAAGCTAGGCTAGGCTAGGATAGGTTAGGCTAGAATAGGGTGGAGAGGACTAGGCTAGGCTAGCCTAGTTTAGGTTAGGCTAAACTAGGCTAGGTTAGGCTAGGATATAATAGGCTAGGCTTGGCTAGGTTAGGTTAGGCCATGCTAGAGTAGGCTAGGTTAGAGTAGGTTAGGTTAGGCTGGGATTGGCTAGGGTAGAGTAGGCTAGGCTAGAATAAGATAGAGTACAGTAGGTTAAGCTACGCTAGGATAGTCTAGAGTAATCTACGCTAGGCTAGAGTAGATTAGGTTGGATTAGGCTAGGCTAGGCTAGGCTAGAGTAGGTTAGCCTAGGATACACTAGTGTAGGCTAAGCTAGGCTAGGTTAGGCTAGGCTAGGCGAGCCTATGCTAGAATAGCCTAGATTAGGTTAGGCTAGGTTAGTCTAGGAAAGGTTAAGTTAGGTTAGGTCATGTTAGGCTAGAGTAGACTAGGCTAGCCTAGGGTAGGCTAGCTTAGAGTAGGTTAGGCTAGGCTAGGCTAGGTTAGGTTACATTAGTGAAGGTCATGTTAGGTTAGGTCATGCTCAGCTAGGCTAGGTTAGTTTACGCTAGGGAAGGTTAGGTTAGGTTAGGTTAGGTTAGGCTAGGTTAGGCTAGGCTATGCTAGCCTATGTTAGGCTAGGTTAGGTTAGGTTAGGCTAGGTTAGGTTAGGGAAGGTTAGGTTAGGCTAGGTTAGGCTAAGTTATGTTAGGTTAGTTTAGGGCACAGTAGGGTATGTTAGGATAGCATGTACTAGGCTAGGTTAGGCTAGGTTATAGCAGGCTAGGTTAGGTTAGGCTAGGGTAGAGTAGTTTAGGCTAGTTTAGGCTAGGCTAGCATATGTTAGGCTAAGCAAGGCTAAGCTAGGCTAAGCTAGGCTAGGCTAGGCTATGCTAGGCTAAGCTAGGCTAGGCTAAGCTAGGCTACGCTAGTATAGGCTAGGCTAGACTAGGTTAGGCTAGGCTAGCCTAATTTAGGTTATGTTAGGCTAGGCTAGGTTAGGCTAAGCTAGGTTAGGCTAGGCTAAGCTATCCAGGGCTAAGCTAGAGTAGGATAGGCTAGGCTAGTCTGGGCTACGCTAAGGAAGGTTAGGTTAGGTTTGGTTAGGCTAGGCTAGGCTATGCTAGACTACTATCGGCTAGGTTAGGTTAGGTTAGGTTAGGGAAGGATAGGTTAGGCTAGGCTGGCTTAAGTTAGGTTAGGATAGGGCATGGCATGGTAGGGTAGGCTAGGATAGGATAGGCTAGGCTAGGTTAGGTTAAGTTAGGGCACGGTATGGTAGGCTAGGCTGGGTTATGCTAGCCTAGGTTAGGATAGCCTAGAGTAGGCTATGCTGGGTTAAGCTACCCTAGGTTAGGCTAGGGTGGAGTAGGCTAGGCTAGTTTAGGCTAGGCTAGGCTAGATCAGGCTAGGCTAGACTAGGTTAGGCTAGGCTAAAATTGGTTAGGTTATGCTAGGTTAGGTTAGGGTAAGTTAGGTTAGGCTAGGCTAGGCTAGGAAAGGCTAGGCTAGGCTAGGCTAGGTTATGTTATGCTAGGATAGGCTAGGCTAGGCTAGGCTATGTTATGTTAGGATAGGCTGAGCTAGGCTATACTAGGATAATATAGGTTAGGCTATGCTAGGCTAGGTTAGGCTAGGCTAGAGTAGGCTAGGTTAGACTAGGCCACGCTAGGATAGAATAGCCTAGAGTATATTAGGCTAGGCTAGAGTAGGCTAGGCTAGGCTAGAGTAGACTAGGCTAGATAAGGCTAGATTAGGTTACGATAGGCTGGAGTGGGCTAGGGTAGGTAAGGTTAGGCTAGGCTAGGCTAGAGTTGGTTGGCTAAGTTAGGCTAGGTTAGGGTGGGATAGGCTAGGATAGGCTAAGATAAGAAACATTAGGTGAGGTGAGGTTAGGCTAGGCTAGGCTAGGCTAGGCAAGGTTAGGCTAGGCTAGGCTAGGCAAGGCTAGGCTAGGATAGGCTAGGTTATGCTAGGCTAGGATAGGATAGGTTAGGTTAGGGAGGGCATGGTAATGCCAGGTTATGTAATTCTCAAGTATGTTACGTTAGACCAGTTTATGTTAGCCTAGGTTAAGCTAGGCTAGAGTAGGTTAGGTTAGGCTAGGCCTTGCTAGAAGACTAGGCTAAGCTAGAGTAGGCCATGCTAGAGCAAGTTGGGCTAGAGTAGGTTAGGCTAGGCTAGGTTAGGGTAGGTTAGGATAGGCTAGGGTAGGCTAGGTTATGTTATGCTAGGATAGGATGAGCTAGGCTTGGTTAGGTTAGGCTATACTAGGATAAGCTAGGTTAGGTTAGGCTAGATTAGGCTAGGTCAGGCTAGAATAGAATAAGCTAAAGTAGATTAGGCTAGGCTAGAGTAGGCTAGGCTAGGCTACAGTAGAATAGGCTAGTTTAGGTTAGACTAGGTTACGATAGGTTGGAGTAGGCTAGGGTAGGTAAGGTTAGGTTAGGCTAGGCTAGATTTGGTTAGGCTAGGTTAGGGTGGGGTACGCTAGGATAGGCTAGGCTAGGTTAGGTTAGGCTAGGAAAGGTTAGGTTAGGCTAGGCTAGGCTAGGAAATGCTAGGTTAGGCTAGGTTAGGCTAGGCTAGGCTAGGCTAGGATTGGCTAGGATAGGTTAGGTTAGGAAAATCAAGGCACGACTAGGTCAGGTTAGGCAAAAGTAGGTTAGGTTACACTAGTTTAGGTTAGGCTAGGTTAAACTAGGCTAGAGTAGATTAGGCTAGGTTAGGCTAGGTTAGGCTAGGCTAGAAGAGGCTAAAGTAGACTAGGCTTAGCTAGAGTAGGTTGCACTAGAGTAGGTTAGGCTAGGTTAGCCTAGGCTAGAAGAGGCTAGAGTGGACTAGGTTAGGCTGCTGTAGGATAGGCTCGAGTAGGATAGGCTAGAGTACACTAGGCTAGGCTAGACTATGCTAGTCTAGGTTAGGCTAGGCTAGGCTAGGTAAGGATGCATGCGTTGTATACGCTAGAAATTAACTTTCAATTTAGATCAATCTAAATAAAAAATAATGAAAAGAAATTCATATAATCTATGAAATAAAATAATGAAAAATGAAATTCAACTAACCTATGAAATCAAGTAACGAAAAGAAAGAAAACAAATTCAACTAACTCAACTGGAAATTTAATCTAAGAAATCATTTCAAAGCATGTAATAAAACACAATTACTGTATAGGTGAAATAATGAAGCACCCAATTTGGAAGTATGATAGACTTATCTTCTTGACATGATTTAAAAGCATCCAATTATACATTTAACTAAGGATCTAATATAGGAAATCATTATAAAGGCATGTAAAGGAAAACACAATTATTGCATAGGTTAAATACTCGAGCATCCAATTTGGAAGTATGACAGAGTCACCTTATTGGCATGATATTTAGGAGCATTCAATTATACACTTAACTGAGGATCTGATCTAAGAAAGCAATATAAATGCATGTAAAGGAAAACTCAATTACTGAAGTTAAATACTCGAGCATCCAATTTGGAAGTATGACAGAGTCACCTTCTTGGCATGAAATTTAGGAGCATTAAATTATACATATAATTTAGGATATGATCTAAGAAAGCAGTGTAAGAACATGAAAAGAAACTAAAAAACTGTGAGCTCTATTGCCTCAAACATAATCCAATTGGAAAATAGAAGAATATACTTTCTTGAGATGTTCTAGGAAAGAAAATATTACACAGTCATTCTAAAACTACTACTAAAAAAGCAAATAAATATTAATATATGAAATCAAATAAAGCTCACACATTGTAGATGGCCGATCCAAAAGTATGAGAGATGGTAAGTCGATATGCTCCATATGTAAGCAAAACCAAGTCAAAGTGAAAGAACACTCATGAGTAAGGTGCCACAATCTAATTATTTATTCAAAAGTTGAGCATAAATCCAACTTTACACATAATTGATAGGAGCAAGCTTCCCCTATTTATACAAAAAGATGAGAAGCTATCTCATTAATGAGAGTCCATGATTCTCTCCCTATATCTCCCTATATCTCTAGAGTTACAATCCAAATAGGAAGTTATAAGGAACATGTCTTCTTAGAGTTACAATACAAATAGGAAATGAGACACATATCCTCATGATCCCATGATCTTCTCCATTCAAATTCGAATTTTGCTTTAGGAGGCCACATGAGGGTCTTTTGGAAGCTTATTTTTGACCTACACATGGAAAAAATCTCATTCCACTTGTTACGTATAAGCATATTCATATTATTTTCTAATTGTTAACCACAAATTCATTTAAAAATACTAGGAATCAATAAATTTTGGAAAAACATAAAGGTAACCCAATAATGATAATGGTAAGGTAAATGTAATGAAATGGAGGTGGAGTGAAGGTGATAATATGGAAATATAAGTGAAAATGTAATGGAAGTAAATCACAATTTTAAGGCCCAAAATACCCCTCAACTGAAGCTATTGCATCTCCTCATGTAATCTATTACATTAATTCTTTTTTATCCTTGAGCTTTGGCTTAATTTTGCATGATATAATTTGATAACTTCATACTTTTTAAAAGTCTTTTAGTTGAATTTCAACATGGTTGGTTCTTGTACTACAACCATATTTTGTTGTTGTGTTCAGTTTTGATCTTTGAACTTTGCATAATGATAATTTGATTATTGTTGCAATGTATATTTTTATTGGATTGCATCATGGTTGGTTCTTGTGTAAAAACCATGATTGTGTTTGTATCCAAATACCTCTTAATTACTTTTGAAAAGCCATTGTATTATTTGTGATATGAGTGTGGCAAAATGTTTATATGAATGTACCTGCCCATCAACTGATGGTATTGGAAATTTTATGAAATGAGGAAAAGAAGTGTTTTTTCCAAAAAATATCATTCTAGTTTTTCAAGGAATTCTATGGTAAAAAGTTAGAAAATGACATATCTTAACTTAGCCTTTGGAAATGGATGAGCTGCATGTGTGGTGGTTGCAAAATTCTGATCATAATCTTCTTCATGTGATTATACAAGTTATGGATAAAAGATTCAAGATTAATTTTTATTGCTTCTACTAAAAATACTAAATCTGTTGCAAAATGATGTTGATTCTGCAGCTGTCATATGGTTCTGCAGCTACCATCTAATTCTGCAACTGTCCTCTGATTCTGCAGTTTCCATATGATTCTGCAGCTGCAATTCTGCTAAATCTATTGCAGAATGGTGCTGATCTGTTGCAGTTGCATATCTTCTTCATTTGATCCAAAATGCTGAAAATGATAGTCTTCATGTCTTCAAAACTCATTGGCACAATTCCTTCTATGTGAATAGATTTTCTGATGTCTAACATAACAGTAAATTGTTGACTTAGTTTGCCATTAATGGATGCCACTAGTTAACACGAGAACTCTCACCATTGATGACAATGAGATTCAAGATGCCCAAACACATCTTGCTAGGTACGAATAGTTGTGTTGTTGTCGAGTAAATAGAAGATCCGATGAACAATGGACATTAATGTATTCCCTTTGTTTGTCGGTAAGAGGACTTCCCATTAAGGCATGCAAGCCTTAAGGTGTTTTTGCAAGGATTTTAGACTCAAAGGACTATGGAATAAATAAATTGTATTGAAGCAGGGTTTATTTGCGAAATGAAAATGATAGGAAAGGAAAATGAAAATGGAAGATGATAATGGGTAATAAGCATGTAAGTGATATTTTTGCTTTTTATTTATGGGTTAGGAGTAGACAAAAAGTAATGGAAAGTGCATCTGAATAAAGGAAAATGAAAAAATGACTCTTTCTGTGAAAATAATTGCGGCTTGCTTTGAATTGCTTGGTTGGATTTATAAGTCAAAAGTGAGGAAAGGTAATGGTCTTGATGGATATGGACATGGAATTTTTCTTCTTTTTCTCATGAAATCGGTCCTTTGAAGACCAATTGTGTACACATTTGGTTTCCTTAAATGATCATTCGATCATCCCAAACCTGCAAAAAAAATTGGCATAAATAACATAAGTGTTTTAAAAAAGAAATGGCCAATTCCTTCCTGATTCTTACGCAAAATTTGAATTCCAAATAAAACAGATTAAGGAAAATTAGAAGTGTTATATTCAGTCCAATTCATGATATTGATAACAATCCATTTTGAAGAAATAACCATGAAAAATAAATCAAGTCCCTGTTGTCGGATGACTTCATGCATTGTGCTCAGTAATATGATTGGCATCACAAAGATTCGTTGTGTCCTGCAAGTTAAAGCTTCATATAAAAATACACAACAACAATATTATAATTTTTAATGCCAAATGTTTAGAAATATGGTGAAGAACGCAACATCTAAAATACTTGTCTCCAACCTCCAGCTCCTACAAAATCCTTGACCACGACAGGTAAAATCAGGTATAGCTTCTCACCCTTTGATATGCATTCATAACAGCCAAAATTAATTAATTTGTATACTTAGAGTTTAAGGGATAGAAAGGGGGCCAGTTAACTCGGCCACCACCATGAGGTATGACTAAAAAATCTGGAAGCACATGCCACCTGGGCATGCAACATAAGAGAATTTAAATCAAGTGGAATACATGATAACGAGGGGAGGAAACACGTAGTCCATCATGAACTAACAGGAGGAGGAAATAACTATCTACAATAGAACTGGAGTTGAGCTGAGTTACATAAGCATTCCAAAATTAGCTGTGCTATCTAATAAAAGGTGATGTCGTCTCATCCAAACCAGTAAATTGAAAATTTTTAAAGGGAGAGAGATCGATGAAAGCATGCAATGCTTAAAGAATAAGAAGAAGAACCCGCAGAAATAATAAGAACTAGAAGAAGAAGAGGAAGAGACAAAAAGGCCAAAGAAAAGTAGAAGAGATGACCATAGAAATCATAGAGGTAGCAGAAAGTGGGTGAGAAACAGACTCACAACACAACACCACATCCCCTCAATAGAAAAAGCTAGTTTCTACCATAGCTCCTCTGAGCGCAAAGAGAAAAAGGCAGACCTCTAAGTATTCCAGAGCCGACAAGAATCAGAGAGAGCCAGGAACTTCTCCCACAAGCCTGATTATCATTGAAGAATCACCAAGGGGGAGGAAAGAATCGAAGAAATAATTCTGAAGGAGCAGCTGCAAAAGGCACAGGCAGAGAATGTAGCACTAAAGGAGTAATTGTAGCAAAAAAGAAGAAGGAGGAAGTAGCCACCATGGCAGACTTATGGATAGAATCCGTTCAGCATAGATTCCCCTCTGAGTCATATGTTGTGTACCTCAAAGAACAATGGCTTCTGTTTCAAATCAAAACCCTAGCCTCCCATGGATCACTACCTTTCCAAGATTTTAGGAAATTCATGAATTTATACAAGCAAGCTAACATGGATGATGAGGCAAAGATGGCAGAGTTTTATGTTTATACCTTTGTGTTGACAAATTTGGACATTTGGGACCCCAATCCTACAATGGGGGAAATGCAATTAATGGCTCTAGCATCTTGGATGGTGAATGAGGACACTACAGAAAAAGAGATATAGAAGGTCATGGGAAGAATAAATAGAGAACCCTTATATATCAGACCAAAATTTATCATCCCAACACGAGTCATACTTAACCATCGAGAGATTGAAAGGGACCCTGCACTGGTGGAAAGCTACCTCCAGACTCAAAACTATGTGATAGGCCACTTTGACAACGTTTCTAGGAAGATAGAGGAGGAGTGCATTATGGCCAGCCAGAGGAGATGGAACAACCTCCCTCATAGCCTCAAGAATAGGGAGTACCATAATCCAGAAAGACTAAGGGGTTCATTGGAAAGAGCACCATTACATAAGAGGGCCATGTAGGCCAAAAATATCGAATGGTTGGGACTAAAGCTCATCCCACCTTTGATATTGGGGCTGACTGATGAATAGGACACATATGCATAATATAGAGAATTGGAGAATGCATAAAATAATAATGGCTTTTACCCCTTGGTGAAACTCCCACACTTATTCCTTAGGAAATCGGGGGGGCTATCAAAGCGTTGAAGGAAATGGAGGAGTGGGATTAGTTGCGCAAAGGATGAGAAAGCATTCAGTAGGGGGGTGATGATGAGCTCCATCATTAGACATATTTGGAGGGGTTAATAGTCACCTTTTTGCCTTCTTAGATCTATTTTTCTTGAATTTTTATTATTATTTGGTTTTATGATGCTAGTATAGGTGGTGATTAAGGCTAACATACTATGAGTACCTAAAATAAGGTTGAGTGCAGAAAATCATGATTTATTAAGAATTTTTATAAAGATTTTATCATAAATACTTGGAGGAGACAACAAAGAGAAATTACTGGAGGATTATCCACCCTCAAAACCAGCCAAAGAATCCCCAAGGATTTTCTCCAGCAATTCGAATTCTAGAGGCAGCCAAGCAACTCAAAGAGGAGTGCACCCAATCCTTGTTCACTAAGAGTCAAGTGGAATCAAGCACCATTTTCTAGGGAGCTATTGGTAGCTGCCCTGTAGAATAAAAAAAACAGAGCTAGAGCTAGGAAGAGTTAGTATATTCTTGCCAGTGAGTCGATTCCATTAAAAAATATTGTTGTGAGCTATTGAGATTTTTGTTTTATTCAGGGATCAAACTTTTAGAGATGTATGAATTTATCTTTTTATGAAATGAGCAGACTGATTTCATTCGACTGATTTAAGTTTCAGAGGGCTAGGCTCGTGGGTTAGGGCCCAATCCATGTTCCTTAGCTTCTCTGATGTTGATATCTTTTCCTTTCTGTCATTTAGCTAGTTTTTATTCTGCCATTTAAGTTAGATCTGCTTCTGATAGTTTCATTATTGTTTAGTTTTTGTGTTGTTGTAGTTTTAATTGCTTATGCGTAGTAAAATAAAGGAAAAAATCCAAAATTTGTGGTCAATCGTCCCCTCTTATCTATGTCAGTAGAGTTCAAGTAGGGTAAGACCTTCCCAAAAGCCAAAAATGCTTTCTGTTTGAGTTTTTGGAAGAAATTGTATTACCAAGTATGAGTCTCTCTTTCACTGTTCTATCACACATTTATGTCTGTTTCCCATGGAATAAATCCACAGGTGTGTTACACCTATGAGAACTACTCTTATGCCTCCATTCCCCTCCTTCGCTTCTCATTTTAACATTGTACTTGCCCTTTTTTTTCTAATGCACTTAAGCCCTTCAAGCCTTATTTATTTTTTCTTCTCCATTCATGGTGGCCTTACCCTTTTTATGCAAAACTTATTAAAAACAATTCAAACCCATTAGAACCTGACCTCCACCTTTTCTCCTTGAGTCTCTTTCCACCGTACATCACACTTCGAAAATCACAACTTTTCCCTTTTACCCTTAACACTTACCGCTTGTTCTTGTCGATTGTGATATTGTGATCGCGCCCCGCCGTCGGTCCCACCACCACGTTACCACGTCACAAATCACACTTCTCATCGTTTAGGTTTTTTCATAACACTTACCGCTCATTCTGTTGATGCAATAACTCTTCCACGTCATTCATGGCACTTTGCACTTTGTAGAACTTACCACATCGCAGATCGCAACCCACAAATTTTACCACGTCGCAAATCGTACTTCGCACATTTTAGTATGTTCCTGTTAGTCCTACTGTTATCCCTTTAAACTTGTGATATTGCAATTGCAACATTGTACATTGAAATTTTTTTCCTCCATCGCAATCTGCCATGTCACTCGTCACAAATCACACTTCGCACATTTTAGTCCATCCTGTGAATCCTTACTGCTATCCATTTAAACTTGTGATATTGTGATTACGACATCGCACAACGCATATTTTTTCCTCCATCACACTTCGCCACATCACTCATCTCACTTCGCACTTCACATATTTTATTTCGTTCCCGTTAAATCTTTACCACTATCCCTTTAAACTTGTGATATTGAAATTGTGACATCTCATATCGCAAATTTTGTCCCCCATCGCACTCTGCCATCGTACTTTTGAGTTATTTTTGCTCCAAAGTAATTTCTCACGCTATAATAAGGTTTTATAAGGTTTTAATCCCCTCTTTCCGCTTCCTATCATCGTTTCATGTGTTAAACCCCCCATTAGCCTCTTTTATCCCTTCTCTTCCCTCCAAGCTGCAAATTATATCTTTTTAATTAGAATTAAGTCATGGATAGCTTAGTTGCATGGATAGGAGCATGGTAGATAGAGCATAGGATAATTAGAGTGAATTTAGTTGTTTGGCCAAGTTAAGTTTGGTTTAGAATTAATTTCTTTTTTGCTATTTGTTTTCTACGAATTAAATTAGTTTCATTCTTGTCATTTCCTTTCAGTAATTTAGTTTAGTTTCCTATCTATCATTTCCTTCCAGTAATTTACTTTCCATTCGTTCTCATAGTTTAAGAAATAGAACCGTTTCGTAAAGAAGAAGAGGATGACATGAATAGAATGCATCTATTGTGTATATAGCATTGTCACCTCAAAGTTTGTATGAACCCCAGGTTGATAAAGTAAAGTAGGGAAGCCCCTGGGAATTGCAGCACTATTGGTGCAATACCAAGGCTCACCACTAGGCTCTCAAGCATAAAATGGAGAAGAGGTTCACCATTCAATCATTATATTATGCATCTTGTGATTTTCTATCTTTAGACATTGAGAACACTTTTTATGTTGAGAAAATTATGCAAGGGATGTTCAGTACAAAAGTGTGTCCAAGCGGAGATCCCAACCTCAGCCTCGACGGACTTTGAGTTACTGCTTAGGTGAGGAGATCCACCATTTTTTTTTCATAGGGGAGCATGAAGTACCTTCATCTAGCAGCATGGATTCACTTAGAAAACGTAGTCACCCTCAGGGATTATGCAGTCTAGAGAAGAGGCAACACCGAGAGAGAAGGGAGAATAGGGATTTCAGCCCAAGAGTATTGTGAAGGGATTAACCCTTCAAAAATCATATTTTGTAGTATGAGGAGGCCATCATTTTTAGTTTTATCATTCAGGGCCAACGTACTCAGGGGAGTGTGTTATTTTGCAAGGGAGGTCAAACTCCGGGATCATCCATTCCCGGATTCCTTCCTGAGTTTTTTTGGGTTATTGGAGGAGAGATTATATCCCAAGTTTCATGAATTTATGAGAAGGGGAAAATCCCCAAGGAGTAGCTCCATTCCAGCAGTAGCAACAACAACATCTAGAGTTATGCAGTCCTTGAGAGAGGAGCCATTCACTGGGAGATTCTGAGAGTATTTTCAGCTTACCTTGAGCAAGCCAAGGTGCCATAATTCTGATCACCTTTTTACATATTGTTACCTTTCATATTATAATAAAATGTCCCAACGTTACTATTGGGGAAAAATAATTGTCTGTCATTTAATTGTCAACCCGGGGGTTTCGTAAACTTGTGAAGGATGCGTGCACTGTATACGCTATAAATTAACTTTCAATTTAGATCAATCTAACAAAAAATAATGAAAATAAATTCATCTAATATATGAAATAAAATAATGAAAAATGAAATTCAACCAACCTATGAAATCAAGTAACGAAAATAAAGAAAACAAATTCAACTAACTCGACTGGAAATTTAGTCTAAGAAAGCATTTCAAAGCATGTAAAGAAAACTCAATTACTATATAGGTTAAATAATCAAGCACCCAATTTGGAAGTATGATAGACTTATCTTCTTGGCAGGATTTAAAGGCATCCAATTATACATTTAACTGAGGATCTAATCTAGGAAATCATTATAAAGGCATGTAAAGGAAAACACAATTATTGCATAGGTTAAAAAATCGAGCATCCAATTTGGAAGTATGACAGAGTCACCTTCTTGGCATGATCTTTAGGAGCATTCAATTATACACTTAACCGAGGATCTGATCTAAGAGAGAAGTATAAATGCATGTAAATGAAAACTCAATTATTTAAGTTAAATACTCGAGCATCCAATTTGGAAGTATGACAGAGTCGCCTTCTTGGCATGAAATTTAGGAGCATTAAATTATGCATATAATTTAGGATATGATCTAAGAAAGCAGTGTAAGAACATGAAAAGAAACTAAAAAACTGTGAGCTCTATTGCCTCAAACATAATCCAATTGGAAAATAGAAGAATATACTTTCTTTAGATGTTTTAGGAAAGAAAATATTACACAATCATTCTAAAACTACTACTAAGAAAGAAAATAAATATTAATATATGAAATCAAATAAAGCTCACACATGTAAATGGCCGATCCAAAAGTATGAGAGATGGTAAGTCGATATGCTCCATATGTAAGCAAAATCAAGTAAAAGTGAAAGAACACTCATGAGTAAGGTGCCACAATCTAATTCTTTATTCAAAGCTTGAGCATAACTCCAACTTTACACATAATTGATAGGAGCAAGCTTCCCCTGTTTATACAAAAAGATGAGAAGCTATCTCATTAATGAGAGTCCATGAATCTCTCCCTATATCTCCCTATATCCCTAGAGTTACATTCCAAATAGGAAGTTATAAGGCACATGTCTTCTTAGAGTTACAATACAAATAGGAAATGAGACACATATCCTCATGATCCCATGATCTTCTCCATTCAAATTCGAATTTGGCCTTAGGAGGCCACATGAGGGTCTTTTGGAAGCTTTTTTTTGACCTACACATGGCAACAATCTC
This sequence comes from Pinus albicaulis, assembly GCA_034641835.2. Lineage (NCBI taxonomy): Eukaryota > Viridiplantae > Streptophyta > Pinopsida > Pinales > Pinaceae > Pinus > Pinus albicaulis. The sequence goes on along the minus strand of CM076572.1, from coordinate 802,849,331 downwards.
ATTCCACTTGTTACGTATAAGCATATTCATATTATTTTCTAATTGTTAACCACAAATTCATTTAAAAATACTAGGAATCAATAAAGTTTGGAAAAACATAAAGGTGAACCAATAATGATAATTGTAAGGTAAATGCAATGAAATGGAGGTGGATTGAAATATAAGAGAAAATGTAATGGAAGTAAATGACAATGTTAAGGCCCAAAATACCCCTCAACTGAAGATATTGCATGTCCTCATGTAATCTGTTACATTAATTCTTTTTTATCCTTGAGCTTTGGCTTAATTTTGCATGATATAATTTGATAACTTCATACTTTTGCAAAGTATTTTAGTTGAATTTCAACATGTTTGGTTCTTGCGTTACAACCATATTTTGTTGTTGCAGTCAATTTTGATCTTTGAAATTTTCATAATGATAATTTGATTATTGTTGCAACGCATATTTTTATTGGATTGCATCATGGTTGGTTCTTGTGTAACAACCATGATTTTGTTTGTATCCAACCACCTCTTAAGTACTTTTGAAAAGCCATTGTATTATTTGTGTTATGAGTGTGGAAAAATGTGTATATGATTGTACCCCTCCATCAACTGATGGTATTGGAAATTTTATGAAATGAGGAAAAGAAGTGTTTTTTCCAAAACTTATCATTCTAGCTTTTCAAGGAATTCTATGGTAAAAATTTAGAAAATGACATATCTTAACTTACCCTTTAGAAATGGATGAGTTGCATGTGTGGTGGTTGCAAAATTCTAATCATAATATTCTTCATGTGGTCGTACAAGTTATGGATAAAAGAGTCAAGATGAATATTTATTGCTTCTACTAAAACTGCTAAATTTGTTGCAAAATGATGTTGATTTTGCAGTTGTCATATGGTTCTGCAGCTGCCATCTAATTCTGCAAATTTCATCTGATTATGCAACTGCCATCTGATTCTGTAGTTGCCATTTTGTTGAATCTGTTGCAGAATGGTGTTGATCTGTTGCAGTTGCATATCTTCTTCATTTGATCCAAAATGCTAAAAATGATAGTCTTCATGTCTTCAAAACTCATTGGCACAATTCGTGCTATGTGAATAGATTTTATGATGTCGAACATAGCAGTAAATTGTTGAATTAGTGGCCATTAATGGATGCCACTAGTCAACACAAGAACTCTCACCATTGATGACAATGAGATTCAAGATGCCCAAACACATCTTGCTAGGCATGAATAATTTTTTTGTTGTCAAGTAAATAGAAGATCCAATGAACAATGGACATTAATGTATTCCCTTTGTTCAACGGAAAGAGGACTTGCCATTAAGGCATGCAAGCCTTAAGGTGTTTTTGGAAGGATTTTAGACTCAAAGGACCATGGACTCAATAAATTGCATTGAAGCAGGGTTTATTTGCGAATGAAAAGGATAGGAAAAGGAAAATGACAATGGAAGATGATAATGGGTAATAAGCATGTAGGTGAGCTTCTTTATTTTTATTTGTGGGTTAGGAGTAGACAAAAAGTAATGGAAAGTGCATCTGAATAAAGGAAAATGAAGAATTGACTCTTTCTGTGAAAATAATTATGGCTTACTTTGAATTGCTTGGTTGGATTTATAAGTCAAAAGGGAGGAAAGGTAATGGTCTTGATGGATATGGAAATGGACTTGTTCTTCTTTTTCTCATGAAATCAGTCCTTCGAAGACCAATTGTGTGCGTAATTGGTTTCCTTCAATGATCATTCGATCATCCCAAACATGCAAAAAAAATTGGCATAAAGAACATAAGTGTTTTAAAAAAGAAATGGCCAATTCCTTCCTGATTCTTATGCAAAATTTGAATTCCAAATAAAACATATTAAGGAAAATTAGAAGTGTTATATTCAGTCCAATTCATGATATTGATAACACTCCATTTTGAAGAAATAACCATGAAAAATAAATCAACTCCCTGTTGTCGGATGACTTCATGCATTGTGCTCAGTAATATGATTGGCATCACAAAGATTCGTTGTGTCCTGCAAGTTAAAGCTTCATAGAAAAATACACAACAACAATATTATAATTTTTAATGCCAAATGTTCAGAAATTATCTAAATAATCTTCCAATTTTTCTACAAGTCATTATTAAATCTTTCAAATTGAATCATCATCTGTGTTGCAATTTTCTTATTTATTTATTTATTTTGAACAAAAATCCATTGTTGGTAAATACTAATACTTGAGTCTTACATATAATATGTTTCCCTTCACAAAGAAATGAAAACATGGTAACAAAATAAATGCATTGGGCAACTTGAGCCAACATAAATTTATTCACACAACTACGTTGCAAAGAAGAATATAAATTAAATACTTGAATCTTCTTGAGCCCCATCATGTCAATCTAATATTTGTTCATCAAGTTATCCCCTCCAAACATTTAGCACTTCTTGAAACATATCAGTCAGAAAAACATGTTCAAATCATCCCTCACATCATAGATATTTTCAAATTCAAACAAATACAATCAGAATTGGCTATCGATATGTCGCATTGCATTATTAAATGAAAATTCATTTGCCAATAACTGCAAGGATGATTGTGAACATTTTTTTTTTCTCGGCAAATTTACCATCCCTATCTATTTCTTCCATCGGATTTCAACCAGCTATATCACAAGTATGCCTTCCAAAGAACTTCTTTACAGATCTGAAATGGAATGACTTGCAAGAAATTTCCCAAAAGAAGAATTTGTGTTACAACAATGAGAAAACAATTCGTGCATGGCTTCTCTTCATCAACCAAAGGGCCCTGAACTTGGGAAATGTCGATATCTGTTTGTGATAAATCATTTGGTATTGATTCTATTATGTTGGAAAATTTCCAAGTGGAATTGAGCACGGTGATTCACCCTTAACCATTAACTCCCTGGACTATTGTGAATTTGCCTTCTACCTTACAATTTGCCGCAACTCTCTCATATGATTTTTTGTGCATTAAAAAAAATCGTTTTAATCACGCAATCTTCAAATTAAAGCTTAAGAGAACCTAGAAATTATCCTAAACGGTTATGAAATCCAAAAAATTGCTCACGATTTACCTAACTGCCCCCGTTCATGAAAAAACCATGTCTTATTTTTTCCTAATACGCCTTGGTTTGCTTAGAAAATTCATTTTAAAATCATGTGTAAAAAAAGTTACATTTTCTGGCAATGCTTAGGAAATAAAATTGTTGATGGCTCTTCTTCACAGGATTATTTCAAGTCCCCATTGTCATATTTATCAGCAACCCTCAATAAAGCTATTCTATGGTTCCAAAAGTCTTCATGTTTGATACCTCCATAGATGTAGCTTAGAATAGCCATGCAAGCTATGAAGCTTGGTCATGCATCTATGGAGTAGTGTTAATACACCTACGTAGGCTCAATTACACACTGGTAAAGGCTCGAAGCTTTGGTTTCAGGCTTGGATAGAACTGTTGAAGGTTAATTGAGACTTGGATCAGTAATCGAAGGTATCATACTTTGAGAACATTTACTCAGATCTTTGGCAACAAATGCCCATATTATTTTATTATTTTTATTTTTTAATTTTAAAATAAAAATTGTGCACATGCAATTAAATAGATCAGAAAAAGATTGAGAGGATGCAAAAAATTAAAAATTGCAGAACCGATCATACAAATATGGACAACAAAAAGGATCATGACTCAAACGACGATTTTCAACAAAATTGTAGATAAATTTCCAACAAAATTTTTAATGATTTTTTGAATTTTAATTTTTAAATTGACTGATCTGATTCCTTAATATTCTAGGTCGCAACGAGGCACGGAAAGAGAGCATACTAGTCAGCGTCGTCAAATCTATTTATGTAATTAAAAAATTCATATTTTCACACACAAATTTTATTTTTAATGAAAAGAAAAAAAACGAAGTGACTCTTACAGTGTCACTAAAATTTATTCAAAATCAATGAATCAATGTTGATTTTTGTTTTTTTTTTTTTAAACAATTCTAGAATTCTAGCCAAGCTTGGTTTTATTTTTATTTTTCCTATCTATTTAAAAACTTATTTTTTTTTTATTTTTTTTATTTTAAGTATATGAATGCTTCCAATGAAGCCATTTACAGATTAGAATATTTGAAATATTCATATCCAAATTTACGAAATGTGCCTGATTGTTTGCGAGGATATGAAAAATTGTTTTGATCTTTCAATTTTCCGCAAGGATCTCTTGAAGTATATATGAATGGTGTGGCACAAATTATTTTTTGTACCATTCTTCAATGTAGACTTTGGCCTGCATTCTATACCATTTGTCCATAAACGGTTAGTAAAAACTAAAAAAATAAAATACACTCTAGACTGAAAGCTAGTTCCTATGCACACTTCCCCGGCAACGATGCCAAAATGTTGGGGAAAAATAATTTCCTGTCATTTAATTGTCAACCCAGGGGTTTTGTAAACCTGTGAATCATGTGTGCACTGTATATGATAGAAATTAACTTTCATTTTAGATCAATCTAACTACAAAATAACGACAACCAATTCATCTAATATATGAAATCAAATAATGAAAAATGAAATTCAACTAACATATGAAATCAAGTAATGAAAAGAAAGAAAACAAATTCAACTAAGTCAACTGGAAAGTTAATCTAAGAAATCATTTCAAAGAATTTAAAGAAAAATCCATTACTGTATAGGTTAAATACTCAAGCACCCAATTTGGAAGTATGAAAGAGTCATCTTCTTGGCATGATTCACAAGAATCCAATTATACATTTAACTGAGGAAGGAGCATTAAATTATACACTTACCTGAGGATCTGATCTAAGAAGGAAGTATAAAGGCATGTAAAGGAAAACTCAATTATTTCATAAGTTAAATACTCGAGCATCTAATTTGGAAGTATGATAGAGTCACCTTCTTGGCATTATCTTCAGGAGCATTCAATTATACATATAATTGAGGATCTGATCTAAGAAAGCAGTGTAAGAACATGAAAAGAAGCCAAACAACTGTGAGCTATATTGCCTCAAACATAATCCAATTGGAAAATAGAAGAATCTACTTTCTTGATATGTTCTAGAAAGCAAAGATTACACAGTCATTCTAAAACTAATACTAAGAAATCAAATAAATCTTAATATATGAAAGAAAATAAATCTCACACATTGTACATGACTGATCCAAAAGTATGAGAGATGGTAAGTCAAGATGCTCCATATGTAAAAAAAACCAAGTCAAAGAAAAAGGACACTCATGAGTAAGGTGCCACAATCTAATTATTTATTCAAAGCTTGAGCATAACTCCAACTTTAAACAGAATTGATAGGAGAAAGCTCCCCCTATTTATATAAAAATATGGGAAGCTATCTCATTAATGAGAGTCCATGAATATCTCCCTATATATCTAGAGTTACAATCCAAATAAGAAGTGATAAGGCACATGTCTTCTTAGAGTTACAATACAAATAGGAAATGAGACACAGATCTTCATGATCCCATGATATTCTTTATTCAAATTCGAAATTGGCCTTAGGAGGCCACATAAGGGTATTTTGGAAGCTTATTTTTGACCTACACATGGAAACAATCTCATTACACTTGTTAGGTATAAGCATATGCATATTATTCTCTATTTTTTAACCACAAATTCGCTTAAAAATACTAGGAATCAAAAAAGTTTGGAAAAACATAAAGGTAACCCAATGATGATAATGGTAAGGTAAATGTAATGAAATGGAGGTGGAGTGAAGGTGATAATATGGAAATATAAGTGAAAATGTAATGGAAGTAAATGATAATTTCAAGGCCCAACAGTTACTCCATGTTTGTAGTGTTTTTATGATGTCTTTGTATTTGTTGTAGTTATTTGTTTATGTTGCTTTATATTGTTGTCTATTTCCTATTCAGAATATTACATTTCTTGACAACCTACAATGCCAATAATAGGTATTATGTTATATTTTTAGATGATTTCTCATGTAAGTGATGGATTTTATTCATGTATAAGAAATACCAGACATTCTCCAAATTTGTTGAATTTAAAGCACTTGTTGAGAAATAAATCGACATGAGAGTGAAGGCTCTCAAGAGTGATAACGATAGTGAATATGTGTCGAATGAGTTTAAAAATTTCTTTGAAAAGGAATGCATTCGACAGGAGTTTACAACACCCCATAACCCACTAAAAAATTGGGTGGCTGAGAGGGAGAATAAAATTATTATGGGAGCTACACGGGCGATGTTGCATGATCAAGGCCTACCTTTGCACTTGTGGGTCGAAGCTTGCAACAAAATGGTATATGTGTAAAGCAAGAGTCCTCATCGTATTATTGGGATGAGTACACCATAAGAATTTTTTTTGGGAAGAAACCAGATGTGTCACACTTTAGGATCTTTGTACCATCAATATATTTCCATGTTTCCAAGGAAGCAAGAAAAAAGCTAGAGCTGACATCAAAGCTCAGAATATTTGTGAGGTACACTGATACACCTCATAAATATCAGGTGTTCCTACCATCTATTAGGATGAAAATTGTTTGTAGATATTTGAAGATCGATGACGAGAAGGAAATGCAGTGTTCCCTTTAGAGGGATCTTTAGTTACATGCATATTAAGAGCTTTTAACTCTGAAGGAAGAACCTCAAGAAGATGTGGAGAAACAACAAGAAAATTAGTAGAGAGTAGAGACAACAACTTAAGAATAGGAATCCATGGAAGGAAGGAAGCGAACCAGGTTAGCTGAAATATTATTTCAGGATGCTAGAGAGAATTTCAGAGCACCCACATCACATTGCAGGCAGAGAATGTCACCAAATAAATACACTAGCTACATGGCTCTGATGACAGAGCTAGTAGATATAGAACCATATTCATTCGAGGAAGTAGTAGAGAAGCCTATATGGGTTGATGATTTAGTAGATGAATATGATTCTATTGTTAGAAAATTTGTTTGGGAAGTGGTCCCAAGACCTGTAGATAATTCAGTGGTGTGTTCGAGATGGATTTACAAGGTAAAAAATGCAGTAAATGGAAGCATCAAGAAGCACAAGGTTAGATTCGTGGCCAAGGGGTACTCTCAAGTAGAAAGGATTGAATATGAATAGACATTTTATCTATTAGCAAGTTACTTTTCCATTAGATCAATTATTTCTTTGGATGCACAAATGGTGTGGGAGATGCACCAGATGGATTTGATGACAACATTCCTCAATAGAGTTATTGAGGAGGAGGTGTATATTGAAGAGCATGAAGGTTTTGAGACCTTACACAAAGAGTCACATGTGTGTCAACTCAAGCGAGTGTTGTATGGGATAAAAAAAACACCCCGTACTTGATACACCAAGATCGATAACTACCTCACCGGTTTGGGGTTCACCACAAGTGAAGTAGATGCAAACGTTTACCACATTCCGGTAGAAGGTAAATTGTTGATTATAGTCTTAAATTTTGATGAATTTATTTTCAATAGTGATAAAAAAAATTTCAGGTATTGCAAGGAGGACCTTGCAAGAGAGTTGAAAATGAAGGACATGGGGCTCATGCATAATTTCCTTGCTTTAGAAATATAGAAAAGAGAAGGAGAATTGTTTGTCTCTTAGGGAAAGTATGCCAGTGATATACTTCATAAGTTTTGCATGAATGCATGCAAACCCATGGATACTCCTCTAGAAAACAACTCGAGGAAAAAGGATTCCACTTCAGGTGAGGAAGTGGATGCGACCGTGTACAAGAAGTTGGTGGGTTCACTCATTCATCTAGTGAACACATGACTAAACATGTCTTATACAGGTAACCAGTTAAGCCAAGTCATGGTTCAACCAACTAAATTATTTTGGAGGGCTGCTAAAGATGTACTATGGTTCCTTATAGGCACCACTCAGTTTGTACTTTGGTACAAATGAACAAAGGGAGTGAAGCTACAAGGATTCATAGATGCAGTTTGGGCGAGAAGTAAACCAAATCATAATAGCACATTAGGAGTATTTTTCAGTGGTGGGTCAACATCAATTTCTTGGTACAGCAGGAAGTAGAGATAAATTTCTATCAACTCAATCGAAGCATAGTACATGGATTCCAATTAAGAAACATGTGAGACTATCTGGATGAGAAAGATTATTATTAGGTTATTTGGTCACATGATGGATCCTACTGTGATTTACTATGACATTCAAAGTTGTATTAAACTTTATGATAATCTAGTTTTTCACAATCGATCCAAGCACATTGATATCTGGTACTACCATCTATAAGATTGTGCGCAAAGGAATATCATGTTGTTGCAGTACATTTTGATAAAGGAATGTGATGCAGACATTGTGACAAAAAAATTTCAAGGGGTAAATTTGAGTTCCATAGAAGCAAGATTAGAGTATCTGATAATACCTTTGCTACTGAGAGGGAGTGTTGAAAATGAAACAAGAAATTCCTAATTTATTTTTCCCTTGATTAAGTTAGGATAAATTCAAAATTCCTCATCAACAGACAACTTGAATGAGTTAGATGAGGTGATATAGTTGTTATCGTTCAATTAGATTAGTTAATTCAAGTTGGGGGCATAAACTTGAGTTGTGTATAATCATTCCTAAATTTAGGGAGCCTGGGTTGAGTTAATTTCAATTGTAACAATTTAATTAAGCTAAATTGAGTTATGGTTAGTTAAACTAGTTCCAGTTGTTGGAGGAACTTGTGGAAGGTCTAATAGCGGGGTGTAACTTTAGTGTTTAACCAGTTAACTAATCAATCAACCTAAATTAACTCATGCATGCATAGAATTTGATTTAACCATTTGATATTTGAGTTGAAGGGAAATGTATTATAAGTTTTAATATATTCCAAGTCGTACAAGTCATGCATGCAGTCATAGAAGGACCTAAAGGAATTGCACAATTTAGATTAAGGAATTTCCTAAATAATAAGGGCTAATTCCTTGAGGAACAACACAAGGAAATAAGGTCTCGGAGGCTCGAAATTTTGGATAACTATTGGAAAATGCTAGTTAGTTAGGAAGAGGATAGAAGATATAGGTGTAGGTTGAGCTTAAGGTTGAGCAAATCACATTCCATTCATCCAGATTCTTTGATTGATGCAATACAAATAATAAGGGGTTTTGAGAATTTCCTTTCCCCTAGATATATCTTTGTGTATGTGTGTTGAGTCTTGATGCATGTAAATTATTTGTGTTCTTGATTGTGAATTTAATTCCATGGATCAATAGAGTAGATTCTAGTCTTGTGATTTATTAAATTTCATTTGAATTTTAGGATCTACACATTAATTTATACACAAGGTTGTCTTCCATACACTAGTTTGTTCAATTGGAATTTTATTACAACCAAAATTTAGATAAATATTGCTAAAGGAGTTAACACCCTTAGTTTTTCAAGAAGATCATCAATCCTGGAGATCATGCATCTATTATTGACAATGATTTTGTTTAGGGATCTATAATAAATATAGATTCTCCATGTCCCATCCTTCTTTTAAACTAACACAATTGGACTCATGAAAGTTGAGAAGCTCATTAAAAAGTGGCCCTTTTTGATGAGCTCATGAATATGACATTTTATTTCTTCATTCTCCAAGAGATAACATATATATCTTGGGCCATTAGGTAAAGGAGCACTAGGTATCAAGTCAATTGAGTGTTTGACTTGATAATGTAGAGGCACCCAAGAGGTGGAGTGAATATATGTTTGTATGTCTCTATAGTATTGTCCACTTAATTCCTTGCATAGAAATGAATTGAAATGGGGTTGTGGTTTTCATAGTGACCTTCCTTTCGCCTTTGAATGAACCATGAAGAGGAAAAAATTTTCAGTTTGGATGATTACCTTTTCACACTGTTTTGCTAATATCATTGAAATTGCACTACTTGGAACTACCTTTGGTAAAAATTACCTTTGAGAGTAAAATTGACACTATGGGATGAGACTCATAAACAATATGATGTTTCCACATATACAATTTTTGTAAAATAAAATCACATGGTTAGAGTGTGGAAAAATAACACAATACCTCATCTTTGAATGGCTTGATGTTGTAGAACACGTGACATTACTGGTTGACACATGTGTCTTGTCCTTGGCTCAACCAATTAATGGTGTATAGTTGGGGATGTGGCACTATTAGAAAATTCAATTTCTTGATCACACCAAATAATATCAATTTATTTTCATTCCCCCTGTCAATGATGAAATGTATTGGGTCCCCTTCATCCACATTTGTGAATAAAAGAGGCGCTCCCCCTCTTTAGGCTCCCTGTTCTCTTATGGTTGTATATTTTTGGTTGTGATTGTAGCATTGGGTTCTACATTGAAGATCCACTTTATTTTTTCATGTTTTGAATTAGAATATGAGATAAAGTATGCTTCTTTTTATTTAAGCTAAAAAAAGAAGGTGTTTTGAAGTGACATTCATTAGTGTGTTACCAACGAATTTTGTGGAAATCACACCACTTTCCAGTGTCTTTCATTGAATTTCCGTTACCATTACTTTCCTTATATATTGGAATTTTGTTCTTGAGGTTATCTCTCCTTGATTTGTTCCTGGATGTAAAATTTAGGGCTACCTTATCTTGGATTTTGTTTCAGTATGTTTGTAGACCCAAACTCCTACGTATTCTGCTTCTTCAATTTCTACTCAATTTTGATAGCATATCAACATGCAACTCCTACTGAGGAGATGTATAGGAATTCCATCTCCATTTGGATATACCTATGCAGGTCACTACATTATTTCTAAAATAGGTGTTGCCCAGAGTCTTTAATACCCAACCTTGAGCATAAGGTATGGAAATTATTGGTGTGCTTCAACACCCTCTATCCTCTCTCATGTCATAGAGTTGTCCATATTTTGTATTGGTAATCATAGTTATGTATTGGGTATAATTCCTCTTTGAGAGGATAAAAAAGTGGCCCAAGTGGGTCTTGAAATGAATATCACAAACTCATATTCGTTGTATATATCCTACTAACATCCACTAATATTTAACATGGGGAACGAATTTCAGGAGAATGAAGGTGATCCTTCTCATTGTTTGAATTTTTTGTATAAATTAATAGTCCTCTAACAAATTTAACCATTTATCCATAGCACCTAAATATATTTGGCCTTATAATAAAATAATATCAAAGCTAAATTGTACCATCAAGGGTGTCACGCCTCCAAAATTTCCACTTGATGAATGTGCCTTGACTATTGTTGGAAGTTGTCGAAGGATCTAGGAAAAATTATCCATCATCTCATTCTTTTGTCGCACAAGTGCTTCCTCAACCAAAAAATTTATAAGATCTCTTGCTCTATCACCTCTATTTTATTCTACCATGGGATGTCACTTTGGTTTCCAATATTTTTTGTTCCCAAGTGAAAATAGCTCAGGATTGAACTCTTTCTACCTTGATCCCATCAAGACCATGCACTGAAAAACAATAAGGAGAAAATTACTCCGACACTATTGATATGGGTTTTACAAGGAATGAAATGAAAGGAAGGAAAGGAAAAGGAAAGAAAAGAATGAGATATAATATAAGGCATATTAATATGGTGAAAATTCAGTTTGTATTAATAAATTAAATAACTGAGTACTGGACAATACAAGTTGTCTAGAATAGTGACAACTATCTCTGAATAGAGAGGGATGTCAATCATGCGTGTTTGAAAAAGCTATTATAAGAGGTTGAAATAATGAGATTTTAACATAAGGAAAGTACCATATAGGTCAAAGACTCTAAATCTATAAGATGAAACAAAAAATATTTGCATGTCTTCAGGTGGTTAATTGGTACACCAACTTCTTAGGGGTGCATCATTACACCATTTCTCAATGGAAATAACCATCCGAGGAATACAAATTTCAACTAGGGCTAAGGGATGCAATGGAAACCTTTGCCACTTGAATTTATAAATAGCATTTTTTTAGGGCATAAAAATGACCTAAGTAGTTTGAGACCCAAAAAATAATAGAAAATTTTCCAAGAAGATAAAGAACTATTGAGATAGTGGAAGAGGTGGGTGTCCATCGATATCCACCTAGATCAATGATGGAAGGAGGTTCTTAGTTGAAGGGGATCCAATGGAGCCATGGGCAGGGGTGATCCCACATAATATTTTATTTAACTCTTATGATTGGTGGAGGTGTTCCTCCAACTTTTCATGTTTCACCCCTTCTTTCATAGTAAGTAGGGGTGGCTTCTCCCTATTTTAGACCACTTCAACCAAAGAATTAATTAAGTGTTTTCTATTGTATTTATGTCTCTTATTTAAAAGAGGATTTTTGTGATTTAATTTTTCTTGTATTTTTTTTTTTATGTGTGAAATTCATTTTTGGAGCATAGGCTAATCCTCAATTGGTTTCTACAAGTGCAATTTTTCGTATATTTTCATATGAAAAACTATTTTCTTGAGATCTATTAATTTTGAATGGAATTATTGGTTTTTAGTTTCAAGAAATTCAACCATCTATAGAAAATTATTGACCTATAAATTCCAATATTAAAAGTCTCACTCCATGGTGATATTAATGAGATATATATTTTTCCCTAGTTTCTATTGTTATTGTCGAGCATTAAAGTTTCGTCTAGTTGTGATTATAGTGGGGGTTATTCCATTCCATACTCAACACTTCCATGGCTCCACTAGCCCTTGTGGCTAGCCCTCTATTAACCCTCATTGAAAATTATCACATGGGTTACGTTAATTTGTCATGGAGATAACTCTTGTAGCTCACGTGTATTTAGCCTTATAAAATTTCCACCACCCGCAAGTGTTCTCTGCACTCGATGAATACTCATTAAAGACACACTTCTACTGTAAGAACACTGCCAAAAACCCCATGGGTTCTCTCTCCACTCATCGTCTACATCAGTGACTCCTAGTTAAAGCACCATGGATTAGATGATTTCTTCTCAATCTAATACATTTCCACTCTAATGGAAGTTCTTTCTTGATGCAACATGACTCCAGTGAATTCTCCTCAATGTTGGAATCAAAATTTAGTGTAAACTTGAAGTTTATAAGAGCCTACCTAATTTTTTTTGAGAGGGATCCCAAAGATTAGTCAACTCCTTCTTGACATATCACAGACCCAACGACTACTCCTCAATAGAGGACACTTTTGAATACCACTTGAAAAATATAGTGGGAGATCTTGCTCGATTCAAATAATAACTTTACTACACTTTGAATACAACTCGATGGATATGGTGGAAATTTTTTCTCGATGCACACGAACACTTTGCTACACTTTGACTACCAATCAATGAATATGACAATGGCTCTGCTTCTCTTCAAATATTGGAAAATGTATTCACGGTGGCTCTGCTACACTATAAAGGGATCCTCAAGATCAGTTGACTCCTGCTTGATGCACCATAGTTCTGATGGTGACTCCTCGACAAGTAAAGGAGAAGAATCAAAACATTCTTAAAAAATTTAAGAACCACACAACTACAATGTTGAGTAAAAGTAACCGAATAATCGACAACCGATACATATAGGACTAAAATTCCTTGATATTTTATGTATGTACATCCCCCTCCCTATGTGGCATATGGAGCTTGGAGTCGAGGGCTTTCCATGTTTAAGCATAAACTTGATGCTTTACTTTACTTCTTATTATTTATATAGGACACAATTTGGTACAATTATGTTTTTATTGACATCGTTGTAATTAGTAATCCCATTGAAATACCTTTCACTCATTTCTTGGACATTAATATCATTATCATATCTTATCTTATTTTATCAACTCTTGGTCCTAGGTACTTGTAATCCATTCTTAATTAGTAAAATTTTCATACCTATGGGAGTTTATGCACACTAGTAATATCCTATGATAGATTTCTGAAGTTTGGAACAAAAAGTAAAGGGTTAATTAAGCTTGTACCTTGAAACCATATTATTCCCCTTTCCTTAATAGGGTATTCTCTCTCAATATTTATTTAACCCCATATGCCCAAAAAAATTTCCCTAGGAACTAGTATTACCTTCAACCACCTTTTAAAGCATCAAAATACAAATTATTATTTATTTTTAACAAAATTTGATTTTATTTGAGTATCCTACTTCATACATGCCACTAAGTCTATGAAACTTATTATTTTTTCATATTATACGACACTTGAAATTATGCATTACAAATATGCAACATATACCTACTCAAATATCCTAAATAATATTTCTATTATGTCCTAAAATCCCCAGTACCTTATATTCTTTTGTAGTTAGCATGTTTTGGGAAGCCCCTATTGAGTTGGTGGTAGATGGATATAAAGTGAAGTAAATTGTTGCTAAGGTGACATTGGTAGCATTTCTGAGTTACTCTTTGGGTTCCTCTTAGTGGATACTTTACACCTTCGGTGAGACCATTAATAGGTGACAAGGTCAAGGCTTCTTTCAGGTGTTTTATTTTTAAAATTAGAATGTAGTGCTCCTAAATTTGTTAGGGGTATTGTATTTTTATTACTTTGGAAAGAAAATTGTAAATATGTTATACAAAAGTGACATCAATTTTATTTTTTAAATGGTGCCATAAGGGTATTATATTAATTTTCCCCTATATTGAAAAGGAAAGCTACAAAACATGTTTTTATAGTTTTTTAGCATACCACACCTATCTTAAGCATGTCGTACACCTATGCTTAGGGTTTTTTTTTTAGAACCATGTAGTTGTTGTCCGAAAATAGATTGTCAGGGCTTCTATGTATCCTTTCAAAGGAATGAAACTTATTTTTGTATGTGTGAAACTATTTTATTTGTCCACTATTGAGTGTTATAGATATTATGTGGTTTATTTTATGGTTTGAAATTCAATTCTTGCATTAGTTAAATTTAACAATTGATTTGTTAAATTGATATCACAAGGACAACAATCATCTACATTTGGAAATGTATACATGGTAATAGGGACAACTTATCTCATTGGGATTCTTATGGATTTATAATAATATATCAACTATAAAAAAGAAGGGACAAGAATTATAGGGTTCCAATTTTATTTAAATTTTAAATATTAATTTTTAAATCTTAGAGTGTGCACATAAGATTTCAAATATGACACAATATAGCCTTAGATTCAAGGATAGATTGGATGAAACCTCAAATTTCTTGTGATGGAAATTAAAGGTTGCACTTTTATTTGGTCAATCAAATTAGGGTAGAGGTAAAGGACCTAATAAGGGTAAGGTAAATAGTGAGAAGTCAACCTTGTCTAGAAAATGAATTAATAAAATAAAGTGTTTCATTTATTCTAGGCACACTCATTGTGCATCAAAGTTTCTAGATAACAATAAGGGTAAAGGGAAGCAATAATATAAGTAGGTAGCAGCCTCTAGAGAATTTTCAAGGAACAAGTTTTTTCTCAAGTTTAAGAAGTATTTCTTGATGGTACCTTTCCTTTCTATTAGCATTATTTTGAGGAATATGTGGTATGTGGAAAGTGGGAAACCTTTTCATATGACATCAACTTCATTTCTATTTTATATTTTGAAGAAACAAGACTCAAGGGTACAAGTTGAGCTTGGTGATGATGCTAAGTTCACAATAGAAAATTTCGGTAATATTCCATTCTAGCTTGAGACAAGTAACTCTCTTATTTTTTCTAGGTTTGAAGAAGAACTTTCTTTTAGTTTATATCATGAAGGATAAGGGTTTTGTAGTTGAGATCAAGAACTATTAATTACTCATGAAGCCAAAATATCTATAAAATATATAACTTATGTAATAGAGCTTAGATAACTTAATATTTGAAGTTTATGGGTGATTGTGCTCAAAACCTTATTCATTAGAGTAAAAACTTGCACAAGTTGTGAAGAAAAGGATGGGGCACCTATATTACAAGGTATTTCCTATTCTAAGGGAGAATTCATAGTTTAGGTTGAGAAACATGGAGTATGTAGAGGGTTCACCCTTAAAAGGCATGCCAAGGCTACTTTCCCAAGAAGTGAGCATATCTAAGGGGATTATATACCTACTATCATTTAGATGTTTGTGGACCAGTGTGAGTAACATCAATTACAGGAAGCATGTACTATATTTCCTTCATTGAGGAATTTTGTCATAAGGTTGGATTTGTTTTATAAATATCAAGGATAATTCCTTTAGCATGTTTCAAGAGTTTGAATATCTAGTTGTAAACCATACAAGAAAGAATACTATAGTCTTGAGATTGGATAATGGGGAAGAGTATACCTCCAAGGAGTTTGAGAGTTTTTGCAGAGAGGTAGGAACCAAGAGAAACTGATTGTTTCACAAAATAAAAAATAAAATAGGTTTGTAGGGTGGAAGAATCGTTGTGTCATCAAGGATACTTAGGCCATGATTAATGACCAATACATGTCGATTTTTCTTTGGGTAGAGGCATGCAATACAATATTTTATATCCAAAATTGTTGTTGTTATGTTCTAAAACAGGAAAAACAGGAATATTGAACATAAATATGGAAATTTAAATAAATATAAACACATCAAAACATGATCAGATCATTGATCCATTTTATTATAGATAATATCATCAATGAAGTACAAGATCTTGAGGAAAAAGACACTCAAGCTCGGAAAAACAAGCCTTAAATGACCCAATGCACCAAGACGTGAAAAACTGCAGCTACATAAAATGCCAAAAGGCTATGACTCCATAGTCCTATAGAGAATGAATGCAACTAGAAAATAATAATACATAGATCTGATGATAGGGTGCTCGGAAATTCTCAAGATCAAAGATCTAGGATTTCTAGCACAATTCCAAGATAACCCAGGAGGGGTTTCTTGAAATACTCAAGATGGAAAATGAAACCCTAGGGCTGAATTACATACTGCAACTGAGTAACTGCTAGGAGGTGGTTGATATGATGTGAAAATAGCTGATACTCCTCCCCACTGATACTCCGGATGAAGGGTTGCTCCCCTCACTAGAAAATAAGCTCAAGAACTTGGGTTTTCAATCGTCCACTACAACTTCCCTCCTGAAATGCACAATTCTTGAAGGAGACTATGTTGCTAAAGATGGATGAAGATTTTCCTGATGCCGGATGATGGAATGAAGCTCAAAGAAACCTCCCCTGAGTGGGCACTCAAAGTCCCCCGAGGATGAGGGTGGGATTTCCGCTCAGAAACACCCTTGTGCTAAATAACACAACATAATCCACTAAACAGCTGAAGCATGAATAAATTCATAAAAGACCACACATAAAAATATTCACAATGCATTCTATGGCTACCATCCCCTTCCTTATATGCATTGTGAGCCTCCTCGCCCTTGGTCCCACTCAATAATGATGATACTCTCATGGAGACTTCCTCTCATTATGACTGCATTGTCCTCCACTATCTCCACTCTCTCCATGAGTGTGTTGTTGATTTCATCAACCTTGACCCCATCCACATGCCTTGAACCCATTCACACCAAAGGGTGATTTACTCAACTAGATACACTGATCCACTTTCACACTAGAAGTGTTTTTATTCATACTAAAGATATTTAAGGGTCCCTCTACCTACTTATTCATCTATTTTATTAACAAAAGAAAAATTTAATATTACAACTAGCTAAAAGATAATTAGGAATATTATAGTCTTCCCCTCCCAAATGTTTGTTGTCCTCAAGAAACTGCAAATATGGATGCCACAAAATATTCTCTCCTTCCCAAGTAGCGTCCTCATCTGATAAATTCCTCCATTGAATCAAATATTCTCTAATCACCAAGTTCCTTAGCTACCTCTCCCAAGTATCCAAGATAAATTCTGGTTGTAAAAAAAGATGGCCCTCATCATCAATAGGTGGGAGATCCATAGTACCAACTACATGCTTTCCAATGGCCTTCTTGAGGCATGAGACATGAAAAATGTTGTGGAACTTACTCCCAATGGGGAGCTCCAACTCATATGCTACTTCACTAGCATGATGGATCACCATGTATGGTCCATATAAACGAGGCTTAAGCTTCTCAACTCCCTTTCCCTTTAGTGTAGATTTCTTTTAAGATTGAAGATGTAGATAGGACAAATCATCTACCTCAAACTGTCTCTCCACCCGACCATGATCTGCATACAACTTATACTGATTCTGGGTTGTATAAATGTTGTCATTGAGAGCACAGATTATATCCTGACACTCTTGGGTCCATTTTTAGGTCCTCATATTACTATTGTAGTCCCTTATTATTGTTAGTGTAGCCCCCTTATTGCTATTGTTGTACCCCTGTAACCCCCATAGTGTTATTATTGTGCTGCTACATTATTATTGTTAGGTCGACTAGGATTATATTGTGACCCCATGGACTCCTATATATAGAATGAGGTTTTTTCATTTGTATCATTGTAATATTCTGTAATATTCCTAAATTAGTTGCAACTAATAGGAATATTGACTTTGACTTGTTTATTTTTGCATTTCATGATTGATGAATAAATTTTAAAGGAGGACATGTAAAACTCCTGAAAACTAAGAATAAATCAATGCCTATGTGAACAGAGACATATCCGGGCTATTTAAATAAACTCCTGTAGGTGTGAATGGGTCTAAATCACAAGAGTGGGTCATCTCTGACCAAGTCAACAACGAAGTCTAGATGCATTGAACCTCTTTGAGGGACAACACAGTTCTAGAAGGAGGACATCATGCGAAAAGGGTTAAGTTATTCAAAGTGGTTTAGGGTTTGGCAAGACTCCTATATTATAAAAGGAAGAGGAGGGCAGCAAGAAAAGGTTGTCGAAGATTATCATTTCTGAAGGTATTGTCTGCTCAGACGACCCTTGTTGGGTCTTCCTGTTCAGGAATCCCACCTCCTTCCTTGAGCAGCTCTTGGAGGAGACTTGTGCTATCTTTTCCACATCAGAATTTTAGGCCAAGCTCACCTTACACCTACAGTGTTGCTCCTGTTGAGGGCTAAGCTATCCTTTTGAGTTGCAGCAGTGGAAGAAACTAGATCTGCTTAGATCTAGCTTATACTAGTGGCTCTTCTCAGTGACTGTGTCTTTTAACCTCCTGGAAGAGTTCATTAGATGATTTTGCTTTAGATATACATCTTGGCATTATGCCAAACCATTCTCAGAGGCTACAACACTATTTCTCTCCCTAGACAACGTTATTTTCATATCTACAGTTGCAGGGTGTTTTGTCTACATTTTGGAGGAGAGATTTCCGGTGTTGGGATTCTTCCTATCACTGTGGTGATCCATGGATTGGCCATCCAATACATGTTAGTTTTAGATATGATCTACTATACCATTGTATTACTCAAAAATTTCTGAATCATTCTACAGATCTGCAAGCTTATATCTCAAATCTACTCTCTGTACTTCATGTTTTGTGCAAAACCCCAAGGGGAATGTATAGATCAACATTTCTTGTATAAAGATCTGTATTAGATCTAAATTTTTATGTAAATATTTGCTCTAGATCTAAGTAATTAATAAAATTCTGCTTAAACCCTAAAAATAATGTTTTCATAGTTATGGAGTCTTTTCTCATGGTTGTAGCACCTCATTTCTGAGGATTTTTCCTGTATTGTGTCATTATTTCTCTTGTATACTGTATGGGTTGTAAATAACATCTTATTTTCTATTATATATCTGAATTATGAACTATCATATCAGCCTCCTAATGTGTTTCAGTGGATCTTTACTATTTCTGAAGCAATCCTTTGCATAGAGCTGCAGCCTCTCTCTTTGGGTGGTTTTTAGTTAGACTAGTTTGTGGGAGATAATTTTAGCCCACCTAATCTGATTTGTTTTTTCTCTGCTCTTGGATTTAGATCTTAGATGAGATGATATAAGGGATACAGGAGCTGCAAACTCATTTCCATGCACAATATTCTCAAAATTGCGTTATTTCAGCAGGCTTGCTGAGCTATTTCAATTTTGGAATATTACAGTGGTATCAGAGAAAGATATTTGGCTCATCCTGTGGCTTCAATCCAAAGCGATGTAAAATAAGGAGAAAGTTCAGAATGATGAAGAATATGATTTTACTCTCATCACTTTTCATATCTAGTAAGAACTCTCCAAGGAGGTTGTACAAGAAGAAGAGAGAAGAAGCAGTGAAACTCCCAGGAAGTTTCAAGAACAAGAAGATCTTCCAATCAGATCTACAAGATCTCTACATGAGGAAAATTATAAATCCTCATCTCATGGATATGTGCACTCAACCATATCACCAAATCTTCAGTGTTCTGTCTGTGATTTCTTCATGAAGAGGAAGAAAGGAGGTGTACCCAAAAAGGAGACTCTTAGAGAGTATTTGGAGGAGTATGAAGCTCAATCCAAGGAGTTCAAAGACGAACTTCCAAGGGTTCTGCAAGATCAAGGAGGGAAAAGGCACAAAGGAGGAGCAACATGGTAAGGGTAGATTCTATCTATCTCTCTTTGATGGATCACTTAAATGTCCAGTTAGGGTTTGGGTGGAGGAGCTACATAACTTTGTGCAACAACATCAAGTTTCATAGATTGAAGCCATCAAAGTAGAAGCGCTGCATTTTGAAGGTAAAACATATGCTTGGTGGTTGTTTGAGTCTTTTTCCTTGAAGAATTCAAATACACCTACTTATGCAAGGTTTATTGCAAGATTGATAGAGAGGTTTGATGAAGCTCCATGTGTAACATCTTTTGTTGACACTATCAAACCAAATAAAACAAATATTTATCATGAGTTGGAAGGGTCTATGAATCCATATCCATTTATGAAGACCATGGAAGAAGGTGTAAGTTTTTTTGATGCCTTGCCAAGGGAAATATCTCTATTGAGTGAAGGGTCCTCTTCTCAAGAGGAAAGCATGAAGGTTTCTCCTTCAATAGATGACCAAGATCTAAGGTCTCTTATTGATGATGAGACAATTTCAGTTATTGAAGAGGAGGAGAAGACAAGAGATCACAATGCAGTCACAACAAAAGCACCTCAAGCACCTCATGAAGATGAATTTGGAGCACTTGATCCAAGAGAAGAAACTCTTGTAGTCTTGCAAGGAGTTTCACAAGGTCTCACATATAGAGCTCTTGGCATAGCACATGAGCAGAATGTACCATCATTGTCAAATGATGAGACCTTGGAGATAGAATAAGAAAAAGAGGAGGAAGGGCATCACAAGGTGGAGAACATGAACCCTTCTCTGCTTCAAATCTTGGGATTACAAGGAAGGCAAGAGGACCTATGCACTAAAGGTAGGGGAAAATCTGTCTACCTACATCTACATTCTACTCTATGCCTTGACACCTCTTTGCAAGGAGGTACTCCACCAGGAGCACCTCTTGATAGGAGTAAATTTAAAGTGTTCTCTCAACTATGGGCAACATATGCATACTTGGCTAAGGAGGGAGCCTTGGGAGAAGTAAGCACAACGCAAGGAATCTCTCATGAATTCAGAAGAGAGATGAGCGGTTTCTTGAAAGGGTCATTGCTAACTCCCACTCAGATATCTGCACTGAGAGAGGAGAAATTAGAGATCTATAATGGCATGAGCATGAGGACACATGGAAAATACATATCTTTGGGGCAACCCATTATCTCTTCATTCGCAAAGAATATTTCTGAAGATGGCAGGGGGATCTTAACCCTCTTGCATGTATGGGCCAAAAGGAGGAAGTTTTGGAAGACAGCGACTTTCTTGGGGGAAGTTGATTTCCTTATGCTTCAATCTTGTCTTGAACAAGATCAACTACATTTGGGGGAGGAAAAGGAAGATTATGATGCTCCAAAATGTGATGTTGGGAAAAATACTGAGAGGGGGGGGTGAATCAGTATTTACTGCATATTCAAACTTTTTACTTTTTCATTCCTTAAAACCCATACGCTACTTTGTTGAATCCAAGTAGCGTATATACGCGGATATCCTTCATAAAACTCGCGTATACACAGAGCTCTAATTATGCCATTAGTTATTCACTTATATCATTCCATCACATTCATTAGATGTTCTATAAACAGTAAACATGTGCAGTAAGAACAGAATAAACCATCACAAAAAGCATCACACATGAACACCAGGATTTTTAGGTGGAAACCCAACTCGGGAGAAAACCACCGCTGCAGTTGCTCAGCCTTCAATATTTTATTATAGATAAAACATATTACAACATATGTGCTGGCGCAGACTTGACCAGCACGCAGGCACCCACCTGCGCTCGTTTACCAGCCTCTCCTGGAAGGGAGCTACGACCCCCTGACTCGTTTACCAGCCTCTCCTGGAAGGGAGCTACAACCCCCTGACTGAAGGCTACAACCCTCAGCACCCCTTTGGACCACGTTTCATCAATTTTCACACTGGATCCAACAACTTCAATAGAACAACACTTGCAGGCCACCTTTCATCATATTTTCATACTGGACCCTTTCCATACTTTTAAGCACAAACATACATCACCAACAGATACATATCAACACAGATCAGATAGCAGAAACACAGCAGATCAAATGAGATATTTCATACCCCTTGCTTCAGCAAACCCTAGTTTGCATACGCGCTTTCCCTCTACTGATGTCGCGTATATACGCGCTTCCGTCCACACAAACCAGCGTATACTTCAGTGTATAATTTATTGCGCATACACGCTTTCTCTTTGCTGAAGCCGCGTATATACGCGCTTCCTCCGCGGCGAAGTAGCGTATAGATCTTCAATCATTACAGAGCAGCATACTTCATCAGATCAGATGTTTAGTTCAGATCTAACTCTTTACTTCAGACAGATGTTCGACTCATCACAGATCTAATCACTCCATAAACAGATCTAGCAGATATAAATACATTTCAGATCTAGACATCCCGCTTCATCATTTCTTCTTAGGTGCATCATAGATTCAGATCTATCATCAAACCTTTACCCTTTCCATACAGATATACTTCATAGAGAAGCATTCATTCAAGCTCAGACATCTTTCTCTCACAATCATCATTTGCACAATGAATTTCTTCTCCTTATATAGGTTTTCCCTTTTTCAATACCATGAGCCCCTTTTTCAATACCATGGACCAAAACAATACCATAAGCCCAAAAACTACCTGGACGGGGTCAATTAGGCGGATCATTACCCAATACCATGGGTCAATACCATGGTGGTTACCCTTGGTTTTGCACTTTTTGAGCGCTTTAGCCCATACGCGACTTGGCACGTTCTTTTCCGCGTGCATACGCGACTTCCCCTAGGCCAATCCGCGTATACCAAGAAACATACTCTTTTTCATCATAGAATTAGTACTTTCTGAATTCCTTTCTTCATTGCCTTCTGTTCACACTGTAGATACATCAGATTTTCTTTATCAAGGACATATTCTAACAAGCACAACTTCATCAAGTAAGTTGTCATTATCTTCATCAAGTGGGTTGCCTTTCAAGAACAACACTTAGCATCATAGTGTCAACAAACATCATATCACATCAGATTTACATCATTTACTAAGTCCATCAAGTCAAGCATAACTTCATCAGGTGGATTGCCATCAAGGACAACATATGTCAACAGTCGCATGTCTTCATCTCCATTCAGTGGGTTGCCATCAAGGACAACACTCTGCATCATATTTCCAACAATCTCCCCTTTGGACTTGATGGCAACCACGATGGTGTTTGGTTACCACAACAGATAGGTACCATGTCCACTCTCCCAAATATGTCCTCTCCCAAATATTTGACATCATTATCTTCTCTTCATTCAGAAACACCATCCTCTCCCCCTTTGACATCAAGGGCAAAGGGCGGATCAAAAACCAACACTCTCATCCTTATGTGGAAGAAACATTCTGCAGATCTGATAAGTGCTGAAGTGGCCAAGCTCCCCCTGAGTTCATGCTGAATCTTCAAACATATTTGTCAACGAAGTACATGACTCTATGAACTTCCTATCACCAAAGACTCATACTTACATCCAATATCCAACCAAGTGGATTTACATATAAGACTCAAGTACCCAACCAAGTGGGTTTACAAAATTTTTACTTAGCTACCCAACCAAGTGGGTTTACAAAAAGACAAGTCCTTACATGACTGAATATTACAATTTTTACATCATGGGTCTTAACAAGACCTTTTCACCAAAATATAAATATGACCATTTATGACCAACACCAGAAATTCCTGAAGAAGGAGAACATATTTCAGAACCATAATAATGCCAACACTGCATTATACTCAGCAAAGCTAATGCTCCCCCTGAATCTGTGCAACCAAGCAATCTTCTTCATATGACTAAGGCTCCTCCTTAGTTTGTGCATCTGAAAACTTCCACCAACAAATCATCAAGCATCTTCATCAAAACATTAGAAAGCAAATTATGAGCCGAAATACCATTTTTCGAATGCAAAGCAGCCACAGTATTCTGTCTTTGAAAGTGGACCAACCATATGCCACGTTGCGACCAACCATACGTGGTTTCACAGTAAAAGGGAACTGAATTTTATGCGACATGTTGAGGAAACCCGCGTATCCCAGGCCATCTTCTAAAATTCAACCAGATCTGATCCTCTTGTGAGAGAAAAGGCAGTGTTCAGCTTCTTTCTGAGATAATTGACTACTTCCCTGGACTACAGATAGATAGAACAGTGAGTTGTTTCTTCAAGCGTCATCCAACGGTTGTAGCATAAGCCCATTAGGAACCAAGTCTTCATATTCCGTGCAGCATCAATACATTCTTTCCAAGAGAGATTATCATACCAGAACAACATCTTCAAATAAGTGTCAAGAAAACATCCATGTGGTCCAATATCATCCAATATCATCAAGATCTTCAAGAGTTAACATGAAGTAACATATGTAGGCAAATGATCTCAACCAAAGTAACAAACTCGACATCCAACTCATCCATGTGGAAACACAAAAGATACTTATCAGCAATCAGGACTCAAAATCTCATCATAATAATCCATGTACCAAGACATCATCATTTGAGCATGAGTATCACAAAGACCAAAGAATAAGCAATCATATTGCCCACAATGCAATCATTAGTATTCAACCTGCTGCTCCCACGAACAGGTGCTTCTCCTTGGGAATATCTTCAACAGCAAGTCATCAGCAACAATCTCTGCATGATCTATCCTCATCTCTGAATTATAAGACTTTCATCTCAAAAACGAATGTTTTTCATCATAAAGCAACCAGGCTTCATCCATAATCTTCAACACAAGACCCCATGTATCATTTCATTATCATGAGTATAACTGAGAATAACATCACTAACTTGATTACAGTATCATCAATGATCGATGATCTCCCCACTGGCTCACAGCTCCCTGATCTTGACCTACTCGGATAAATTTCATATCATCGATCGCCTGTTGTGTCTTGTTGGAACTTCAGCGTGTATCACCAGCGACTTTCAGTTAATGTGTGCCAGCGTATGGAAAGTGAAGCATAGAAAATTTTTCATCTTCCTTCATTTCTTCACGAGCTTGTACCTCCTGTGCAATCTTTTCACATCGAATCTTATTTATCCGAGTAAGCTAACGAGATAATCAAATCCTTAATAAGTCATCATACATTGCTCCCCAACTGACGATACATTACTAAGATCTCATAATGTATCCCACATCATTCCTACTTGATCAATCGATAAGCTTCAGAAGCGTATGACTGCAGTAGGGTTAGTATTCCCTACGTTTCTGACCGGTCCTCCTTCTTTCTCCAGATTTGCTTGAACTTTCTAATTGTGTGCTGGAGATTGTCCACTTTCCCAGTTCTGTTCATCCTGCATTCTTTATCTATATGTCCATACTTGTTACAAGCATAACATCTCATGTGGCCAGAGAAATAAACATAAGAATTATAATGAGCTTTTATATTCTTCCTTCTATTACAATCACCAACTTTGTGACCATACTTGTTGCATGAAAAAAAATATCCCTTAAAACACCCTGAGTACCTTTCTGAATAGGATCTGTTAGTTTGTGGCTGAAATGATCTGCTCCTGCAATTTGCTGCAACATGCCCATAACTATGACATTTAAAGCATTCAACGTTCTTGAATGAGTTCCTTTGAGAATTCATGATTGTTGGTTGATCTTTGTTTCTTTCAACACATCGTCTTGTATCGACGCCCGGATTTTTGGCACTTCCTTGTGAGCTAGATTCTCCTTTAACAGTTTCATGGAAACCAAGACCAAGTTTGATAACAGGAGACCTTTGATTACTCGGAATATTGTCCAAAATATTAGTACTATCTTGAAACCTCAAAAGTTTTACTTTTTATTCTAATTTACCTTTGAGAATGTTTACCTCAACCTCCAAGGCTTGACATTGCTTTGTCATGTTTTCTTCTTTCCTTCTTCCATCTTCTACTTGATCCTTCGGATTTAGAATTTCTTCTTTCAACCAATTTTCGTTTTCTTCACATGTTTTTTCTAGCTCTTCATTCTTCTTATTTGATTTTTCCAGATCTTCTTTGAGAGATATGATTTCTGCTTCAAGGCCTTCCTTTTCAAAGGATTGTAGAGGTTCCTCATTTTTCTTACTTGATGCTTCTAGCTCGCTTGCGTAACGATGATAGCGCCTTCAAGTCCTTCATTCTTCTTGCTTGATTTTTCAAGATCTCGCTTTCTAGATCTTTAATTCGATTCGATGCATAAGTATGAAACCTTTGATACTTGTCCACCTGTCCATTCAACATTTCTATTTGATCTTTCATTTGAGAGGTCATCTCTTTGTAAATAGAATCTTTCGTATCAATTTCCTTTTGTTGTTCTTCAACTTTGATCTTGATAGCTTCCACAACTTTACTATCTTCACTATTGTTTGCATAAAGAAGAGTATTACAAGTGGCCTTCTTCTTTTCCTTCTTTGCCATGAGTATTTGTAGAGCTTCGTCGAATCATTTCATCTTCTTCAATTTTTTCTATACATGTTTTCTGAGATTTCTCCTTGCTTCGAGTAGCCTTCTTCTTTTGCTTCTTTGCCATGAGCACTTTCAGATCATGGTTAGAATCTTCTTCATCTTCACTGGACACTTCATCATCATCTTCATTTGCATAATAACTCTTCCTCGTTTCAAATTGTTTCCCTTTACCATGTTTTTATCTATAAGGACATTTAGTAGCATAGTGACCAACTTTTCCACACTCAAAACATTTGAAGGGAAGCGCCCTAAGCTAGCACCAAAGACGAAGTTGGAGCTTTCTTACGAAATTCGCTTCTTCTTCATCGGATATATAGCCGGATTCTTTGACAACTTCCTTTTCCTTTCCTTTTGTAGATGCCTTAAAAGCACTTTCTTACTTGAGAAGGGCCTCCTTGTCTCATTTCAAAAGCAAACTTCGCAGTACCATGTAATTGAACAATAGTAAGAGTTTGCAAATCTTGCCTTTCTTCAATAGCCGAAACTTTAGAGTCAAATTTTTGAAGTCAAAGATTTAAGACTTTTTCCACCGTAGTAGTATCGGTTATGGTTTCACCCAAATTTCTCATCCGATTTACAATATCATCCAAACGTACGAAGAAATGGAAAGAAACTCGCAACATTCTCATCACTATGCATCTTCAAATTTTCATATTCAATTATAAGAGATTGGAGTTTTGCACTTTTTACCTTTGTGTCTCCTTCATAGCTTAGAATGATTTTGTCCCATATATCTTTTGCTGAATGTAGCTGCATCACTTTAGCAAATTTTGATTCAGAAATGCTGCCCAATAAGATATTCACTGCTTTGGCATTGATTTCATACTTCTTTCTCGCCGTACCGTAGGAATGCTTGCTGGGTATTGATAACCTTCTTCCACGATTTCCCATACATCCGCACCAAGACTTTGCAGATATGCTTTTGTTCGTACCTTCCAGAATATCAGATTGCTTCCATTGAATAGAGGTGGCTTTATAGACATCACTCCTTCTTGACTTCCCATTGCGACGGATCTCCTTCAAGTGATCAAGCTTCTGCAGAAGAACCTGCTCTGATACCAATTGTTGGGAAAAATACCGAGAGGGGGGGGTGAATCAGTATTTACAACATATTCAAAAATTTTTACCTTTTCACTCTCTAAAACCCATACGCTACTTTCCTTTAGTAAACCCGCGTATACACGCGGATATCCTTCATAAAACTCGCGTATACATAGAGATCTAATTATGCCATTATTTCTTCACTTATATCATTCCATCACATTCATTAGATGTTCTATAAACAGTAAACATGTACAGTAAGAACAGAGTAAACCATCACACAAAGCATCACACATGAACACCAGTATTTTTAGGTGGAAACCCAAGTCGGGAGAAAACCACCGCTGCAGTTGCTCAGCCTTCAATATTTTATTATAGAGAAAACATCTTACAACATATGTGCTGGCGCAGACTTGACCAGCACGCAGGCACCCACCTGCGCTCGTTTACCAGCCTCTCCTGGAAGGGAGCTCCAACCCCCTGACTCGCTTACCAGCCTCTCCTGGAAGGGAGCTACGACCCCCCGATCTCGTTTACCAGCCTCACCTGGAAGGGAGCTACGACCCCCTGACTGAAGGCTACAACCCTCAGCACCCCTTTGGACCACGTTTCATCAATTTTCACACTGGATCCAACAACTTCAATAGAACAACACTTGCAGGCCACCTTTCATCATATTTTCATACTGGACCCTTTCCATACTTTTAAGCACAAACATACATCACCAACAGATACATATCAACACAGATCAGATAGCAGAAACACAGCAGAACAGATCAGATATTTCATACCCCTTGCTTTAGCAAACCCTAGTTTGCATACGCGCTTTCCCTTTACTGATGTTGCGTATATACGCGCTTCCATCCACACAAACCAGCGTATACCTCAGTGTATAATTTATTGCGCATACGCGCTTTCTCTTCGCTGAAGCCGCGTATATACGCGCTTCCTCCGAGGCGAAGTAGCGTATAGATCTTCAATCATTACGGAGCAGCATACTTCATCAGATCAGATATTCAGTTCAGATTCAACTCTTTACTTCAGACAGATGTTCGCCTCATCACAGATCTAATCACTCCATAAACAGATCTAGCAGATACAAATACATTTCAGATCTAGACATCCCGCTTCATCATTTCTTCATAGGTGCATCATAGATTCAGATCTATCATCAAACCTTTACCCTTTCCATACAGATATACTTCACAGAGAAGTATTCATTCAAGCTCAGACATCTTGCTCTCACACTTGTGTATTGCACAATGAAATTCTTCTCCTTATATAGGTTTTCCCTTTTTCAATACCATGAGCCCCTTTTTCAATACCATGGGCCAAAACAATACCATGAGCCCAAAACTACCTGGACGGGGTCAATTAGGCGGATCATTACCTAATACCATGGGTCAATACCATGGTGGTTACCCTTGGTTTTGCACTTTTTGAGCGCTTTAGCCCATACGCGACTTGGCACGTTATTTTCCGCGTGCATACGCGACTTCCCCTAGGCCAATCCGCGTATACCAAGAAACATACTCTTTTTCATCATAGAATTAGCACTTTCTGAATTCCTTTCTTCATTGCCTTCTGTTCACACTGTAGATACATCAGATTTTCTTTATCAAGGACATATTCTAACAAGCACAACTTCATCAAGTAATTTTTCATTATCTTCATCAAGTGGGTTGCCTTTCAAGGACAACACTTAGCATCATATTGTCAACAAACATCATATCACATCAGATTTACATCATTTACTAAGTCCATCAAGTCAAGCATAACTTCATCAGGTGGATTGCCATCAAGGACAACATATGTCAACAGTCGCATGTCTTCATCTCCATTCAGTGGGTTGCCATCAAGGACAACACTCTGCATCATATTTCCAACAACTTTGATATCAAGGATTTCAAAGAAGGGATCCATGATATGACAGGGGTAGCATTCTAGACCTCTACAGCGTTGTCATTCTTGGAGAGCTTGGATCCTTATTGGGATTCCCAACCCATGATGGAGTACTCCAAGGACCTTTTCACATGGGGGGTTCTTCAAGGGGAGGTGAAGGATGAAAGGTTCAAGGTGGTTAATGGAGTCATCTATTTCTACAATCTCATTCTATTGGTTAGTGACTCCAAGCTCAAGGAGAGACTACTAGATGCCACGTATGAGATACTGCTTTCCAAACCCACTGGTTTTATTAAAGCATATCATACTCTCTTGGGTGGATTCATATGGGAAGGTTTCAAAGAAGAGGTGCACTCTCATATGAATATGTACTGTATGGATTACTTGGTAGAGGAGGACGAACATAGCTCCTGGGAGGAGCCATCATTCACATCTCCTTACTCATTGAGTGTGAGAGGGACTCATCCATGAGTTACCCCACTTATGTAAAAAAAGTATATAGAGAGGCTTGTCCTTTTGAGCATTAAAACGTATCTCCTATATGCTTATCATTTTATAACACTCATTTGTAGAGCATTGCTCCAAAAGGGGGCACTATTTATGATGGGTTTCATGGGCTACTCAAGGCCATGAACTATGTTGATGTATGTCATTCCTTAGAGAATCTTGGAAAGCTATTATATTCTTCATGGTGTGATTCTTTTACACCAACTAAAATGTACATTCTCCAAGCATTCCAAAGGCATGAGGCAGCAAACAAGTGTTGGGGAAGGCACTTGTCATATCGTATTATATGACAGTTAAGGATAAAACTGCGATGGTTTCACATGAGGGAACATCTTCCTTCTCATTTATCATACATGGTAGCTAGCATGATTCTAATTATGATCCCACAAGCTGAATATGTCGTTATCTTTGTTGGGGGCATGGTTGGATGGGAGGAATACTTGTTGGATGTGTCCTTGGGGAAAGGAGTTCCCCATTCTTTTTGCATTGCATGCTTCAATGGGAGCATGAGATTTTGTATGGCCACTATGATATATCACTTGTCTCTTTGTAGAGTAAGCCATATGTTGTTGGGAACATGCCTCTCAAATGTGTTGGGGAGGATTTTTTCTATGGATTGACAAGATGGGAGGTGATCCACTTCATTTGGATGATAGCATGGAGATGGGAAACTTTCATGGATCATGAAAATTTCCATGATTATCATCACTTCTATCTTGAGGAGGCCATGGATCAGCAAGAAGGTTTCCATACCAACCTTCCATTCTTTCATGATGAGAGCCATTGGTTTTAGTCACCAAGGGCCAACTTGCACATGGAGGAAGGACCATTGGAGGACATAACTATTGCAGAAGATTCAAAACAATGGTGGAGACTATTGGGTGGAGAGGTCACAAGAGAAGAAGGGGAGATATTGCAGCACCCTTGCAGTTGCTTGAGGACAAGCAACATTTGGGAGGGGGAGACTGTAATATTCCTAAATTAGCTGCAGCTAATAGGAATATTAACTTTTTCTTGTTTATTTTTGCATTTCATGATTGATGAATAAATTGTAAAGAAGGACATGTAAAGCTCCTCAAAACTAAGAATAAATCAATGCCTATGTGAACAGAGACATATCTGGGCTATTTAAATAAACTCATGAAGGTGTGAATGGGTCTAAATCACAAGAGTGGGTCATCTTTGACCAAGTCAACAGTGCAGTCTAGATGTGTTGAACCTCTTTGAGGGACAACATAGTTCTATAAGGAGGACCTCATGTGAAAAGGGTTAAGTTATTCAAGGTGGTTTAGGGTTTGGCAAGACTCCTATCTTATAAAAGGAAGAGGAGGGCAGAAAGAAAAGGTTGTTGAAGATTGTCATTTCTGAAGGTATTTTCTGCTCAGACAACCCTTGTTGGGTCTTCCTGTTTAGGAATCCCACCCCCTTCCTTGAGCAGCTCTTGGAGGAGACTTGTGCTATCTTTTCCACATCAAGCTTTTATACCAAGCTCACCTTACACCTGCAACGCTGCTACTGTTGAGGGCTGAGCTGTCCTTGTGAGTTGTAGCAGTGGAAGAAACTAGATCTACTTAGATCTAGCTTATACTAGTGGCTCTTCTCAGTGAGTGTGTCTTTTAACCTCCTGGAAAACTTCATTAGCTGATTGTGATTTAGGGAATTAGGCAAAACCATTCTTAGAGGCTACAATGATGTTTCTCTCCCTAGACAACGTTATTTTCAGATATACAGTTGCAGGGTGTTTTGTCTACATTTTGGAGGAGAGATTTCTAGTGTTAGGATTCTTCCTCTCACTGTGGTGATCCATGGATTGGCCATCCAATCCATGTTAGTTTCAGATATTATCTATTGTACCATTGTATTACTCAGAAATTTTTGAATCATTCTGCAGATCTGCAAGCTTAGATCTCAGATCTACTCTCTGTACTTCATGTTTTGTGCAAAACCCCAAGGGGAATGTATAGATCAGCATTTCTTGTACACAGATCTGTATTAGATCTAATTTTTTATGTAAATATCTTCTCTAGATCTGAAGAATTAATAAACTACTACTTCAACCCAAAAAATAACGCTGTCATGGTTATGCCGTCTTTTCTCATGGTTGTAGCACCTCATTTCTGAGGATTTTTCCTGTATTATCTCATTCTTTCTCTTGTATACTGTATGGGCTGTAAAGAACATCTGATTTGATGTTATATATCTGAATTATGAACCTTCATATCAGCCTCCTAATGTGCTTCAATGGATCTGCGTTATTTCTGAAGCAATCCTTTGCATAGAGCTACAACCTCTCTCTTTGGGTGGTTTTCAGCTAGACTAGTTTGTGGGAGATCTGTTTAACCCACCTAGTATGACTTTTTTTGCTCTCCTCTTGGATTTATATCTTAGATGAGTTGATATAAGAGATCCAGGAGCTGAAAACTCATTTCCATGCACAATATTCTCAGAATTGCGTTATTTCAGCAGGCTTGCTAAGCTGTTCCAATTTTGGAATATTACATATTCCTAATTAGCCCAAGCTAATAGGAATATTCAATTTTTTATTTTCTTCCTGTTTTCATGAATAAATGTGTAAAGGATGATAAATTAAACTCCTAAAACAACAAAATAAATCAATGCCCATGTGAACAAGGCTAAATCTGGGCTGCCTTAGAAAAACACCCTTATGTGTGAAAGGGATTAAGTCATTTGACTAGGTCAACCGAAGCAAAGAAACAAAACTGTATAGATAAATTGAACCACCTAGATGCAAAACACAATTTTAGTTGGAGGCTAATCATGTGAATGCAACTAAATCATTGAGATGGTTTAGGGTTTGGCAAGGATTCCATCTTATTTAAGGAGGAGGAGGACATCATGAGAGGGGTTGTTGATGATATTGTTTCTAAAGGATTTTTCTGCTTAGAAACTTCTCATTCTATAGCTTTTTAGCTAAGAACAGTGTTGTTTTAGCACTAGGGTGTACCTGTTCGGGAATCCCACCTCTTCCATTGAGGAGCTTTTGGAGGAGTCTTGCATTTCTTGACCATTATTAGGCATTTGGCCCAGCTCTTCTTCCAAATACAATGAAGATCATGTTGAGGGTTTGGTTTTCCTTGTAATCTGCAGCAAGTGGAGGCTATATCTATTCAGATCTAAGCCATTCTAGTGCCTATTTTCACTGGGAAAGTATTCTATCCCATTGGCAAGAGAGTATTGGATGAGGAGAGCTCATCTTCAGATCTTGGCTTGAGGCCACATCATGCTCTAGAGCCTACAGTGCAGTCCATCTTCCATAAGTATGCTATTTGTAAGGAGAAAGTTGCAGGGTCTTTTAACACTTCAAGGAGGAGAGATCTCTAGTGTTGGGAATCTTCCCTTCACTGTGGTGATCCGTGGATTACAAATCTAATCCATGTTCCATTCAAATATGATCTGAATAGTGATGTATTTACTTCAGAAATTCTGAATCATTCTACAGATCAACTACATTAGATCTCATATCTACTCCATGTACATCATTTTCTGCTAAAAACCCCAAGAGGCTTTTGAAGAGGAGACTCTATAGTGTAAATATCTGATATATATCTATCCTTTTGTATGAAAATATACTCTAGATCTGAAGTGTAACTTGCAAATATTTTCATCTATTAAAATAAATTTTTCAAACTTGTACAATCATATCATATGGTTGCAGCCTCTTATTTTGAGCATTTATTCATGTAAAGTTTCCTACTTCCTATTCTATTATGTATGGGCTTCAATATAATCTTGATATGCTGATGTAAATGACATGATTGAGCCTACATATTGGCCTCCTACATATATTTGGCTGAACTACGTTATTTTCTGAGCATTTTTGTCACATAGTGTTACAGTCCCTTCTTTGGGCAATTTTCCAGCTGTACTAGGTGTGGGACACCTATTTAACCCACCTAGATAGATTTTTTTCTGATCTCCTCTTGGATTTGGGTCTTAGATTATCATATCTAAGGGATCCAAGGGCTGATTTCCAGTGCTGAAGCATACATTCCTGAACAATGCGTTTTTCAGGCATGCCTTGCTAGCAGTCCCAATTTGGGGATATTACAATCATACAAGAATTTTTCATTTATGTAATGTAAAGGAGGTTTAACCCTCTAAGTGGCTTATTTATAAGGCATTGATCTCTCTTTTCTTCTATTTTTGGAGTTGGTTTCATAACATTTGGAATTAGAGCTTTGGATTCTAGGGTTTCGCTGATCCAAATAGGTCATCGTAAAATTTTCGCTATAATTTTTTTTCTACGAAGGCTCAGAAGCTGAAATTTTTATCACGTGAATATGAAATCCTAAGGAAATTCATGTAAAAATTTTAGATCTTGGTCTCCAATATTTTCAGAGATATAATCTATGGAAGTTAGGGCTTTTGTAGCCTCCTGAATTTCATCTAAAATAGGTGACCATAAGGAAAATCATCATAACTCTATTTCTAAGCATCAGATTGGAATTATGTAAAAAGTGGCCACAATTATACAGAGTGTAGCTTCTTATATATCAATTTATGAGCCAAAGGAGGAAACAATAACATGTGGCACGTCGTACAAGTTCACTCTACTGAACTAGTCCATAATTAGGTTATTGTGGGAGAGTGGGCATAACTTTGTCTTGAACCATGAAAATCAGGTCAGACCTATGGCATTCAAAAGAAGATTTAAAAGGATAATACAGGACCAAATTTCAGATATTGAAGATATGAAATCACAAATATAATTTAGTTTCAATATCGAGCTCTTCAAAAGAAAGAAAAAGGTGTGTATTTTTTTTTCAAATTGCATAAGTCTTGTTTGAAAAATTAGTTTGAAGTGATTCCAAGGGCATATTGAAGCATATATATCAGTATTGGGGTCAAAAATCCCCCCTAAAAATAATTCAACACCCATTACGCCCTCATAATACACTACTATGACTCATGAAGATGAAGAAGTGCAACATGATATATCAAAATTACAAGAGAAAGTACACCAAATTTTGCTCTCGCAAAGAGAAACAAAAGGTGAAATGGAAGTTTTGAAGAAAGGTGTGGAAGCTAATATGGATGGTTTGAAGAAATGTGTGGAAGCTATGATGGATGGTTTGAAGAATAGCATATTGGAAGACATGGAAGAAAAAATGGAAGACATGAAGAATGATATAAAAGCAGACATGGAAGGCTTGGAAAAGTTGATACAAGAAATGATTCCTAATGGAGAAAATATAGTAGAGGAAACTCATGATGAGAACAACATAAATGTTAATCGTGATTTCATAAACTCGAATGTTGGATGGAAGACCCACCATATTCCAAAGATAGATATGAGGATGTTTGATGGAAAGGATATTGTAACATGGATACTATAGATGGAGCAATATTTTGATCTCAATAACGTGAAAAACACACAAAAGGTACTCATTGGAACTTTATATTTAGAACAAAATACATCTTTATGGTATCGATGGATTTTCTCCCGTAAAAAAATTGTCACTTGGTCAATTTTTATGGAAGAAATGATAACACATTATGAGGATACAAAGAGCAACACCTTCTTTAGCCAATTTATAAATCTCAAACAAAATGGTTCAGTGGTGGAGCACATTGAGGAATTTCAAAAATTGAATATAAGGGTAAATGATATTCCAGAGGAACACAGGATTGATGTCTTCATAGGGAATTTAAAGGATAAGATCCAACATGAGGTTTTCCTTTGGGAATTTCATTCATTGGAGAATGCATTTAGGTTGGCAAGAAAAAATAAATGTAAAATCATGGCGACAAGGAATCTTAACACTCACATCTATAAATATGGAAGTGTTTCTACTCCTAGAATTCCACAACCTACAAGGTTGACACCACAACAATTGGAAGAAAAAAGAGAAAAAGGGCTTTAATACAGTTTTGATAGAAAATACTCTAAAGGTCATAAGTGTGCTGAGAAGAAATTATTTTACATAGATTGTGAAGAGGAGGAAGAAAATGAACAAGAAACTGAAAAAGAAGAGGATATCCACCAGGAACCAACCCTAGAGAAAGAAGAAATGAGTCTGACCATATCGCGTAATCCATTGGCAGGAATTACCACTCCTCAAACTCTCATGATAGAAGGACATATAGAGAAGAAAAAGGTAATAGTGTTGATTGATTCAGGTAGTACCCATAATTTTATTCATTATACAGTGGCCAAGGAATTGAATTTCTTCCTATAACCAGCATCATAATGTCAAGTGATGGTTTCAAATGGAAGAACTATATATTGCTATGGAAAATGCCATAATATCAAGCTAACCATGGGAGAATATGTATTGAATAGTCCAGTGCTTTCCATTCCAATGGGAGGTGTTGATGTGTTGGAAATATGATGCAGGATGTTGTCCTTGATGGCAACCCACTGAATGAAGATAAAGACATGCGACTATTGACATGTGTTGTCCTTGATGGCAATCCACCTGATGAAGTTATGCTTGACTTGATGGACTTGATAAATGATGTAAATCTGATGTGATATGATGTTTGTTGACAATATGATGCTAAGTGTTGTCCTTGAAAGGCAACCCACTTGATGAAGATAATGACAACTTACTTGATGAAGTTGTGCTTGAGAGAATATGTTCCTGATGAAGAAAATATGATGTTTCTACAGTGTGTACAGAAGGCAATGAAGAAAGGAATTCAGAATGTGCTCAAATATGATGAAAAGAGTATGTCTCTTTGTATACGCGGATTGGCCTAGGGGAAGTCGCGTATGCACGCGGAAAATAACGTGCCAAGTCGCGTATGGGCTAAAGCGCTCAAAAAGTGCAAAACCAAGGGTAACCACCATGGTATTGACCCATTGTATTGGGTAATGATCCGCCTAATTGACCCCGTCCAGGTAGTTTTGGGCTCATGGTATTGTTTTGGTCCATGGTATTGAAAAAGGGGCTCATGGTATTGAAAAAGGATAAACCTATATAAGGAGAAGAAATTCATTGTGCAAATAACAAGTGTGAGAGAAAGATGTCTGAGCTTGAATGAATACTTCTCTACGTAGTATATCTGTATGGAAAGGGTAAAGGTTTGATGATAGATCTGAATCTAAGAAGCACTTATGAAGAAATGATGAAGCGGGATCTTTAGATCTGAAATGTACTTGTATTTGCTAGATCTGTTTATGGAGTGATTAGATCTGTGATGAGGCGAACATCTAGGCGAACATCTGTCTGAAGGAAAAGGGTAAATATGAATTGAACATCTGATCTGATGAAGTATGTTGCTCTGTAATGATTGAAGATCTATACGCTACTTCACCGCGGAGGAAGCGCGTATATACGCAGCTTCGCTAAAGTAAAAGCGCGTATGCGCAAGGAAATATACACTGAGGTATACGCTGGTTTGTGTGGACGGAAGCGCGCATATACGTGACATCAGTAAAGGGAAAGCGCGTATGCAAACTAGGGCTTGCTGAAGCAAGGGGTATGAAATATCTGATCTGTTCTGCTATGTTTCTGCTATCTGATCTGTGTTGATATGTATCTGTTGGTGATGAATGTTTGTGCTTAAAAGTATGGAAAGGGTCCAGTATGAAAATATGATGAAAAGTGGCCTGCAAGTTGTGTTCTATTGAAGTTGTTGGATCCAGTGTGAGAATTGATGAAACGTGGTCCATAAAGGTGCTGAGGGTTGTAGCCTTCAGTCAGGGGGTCGTAGCTCCCTTCCAGGTGAGGCTGGTAAACGAGGAAACGGTGTGCTCACTTCCGGGGAGAAATTTGAGTAAAACGGGAGTCGGGGGTTGGGCTCGGAGGAGAAGGCCCCGGTAAGCGAGCGCGGAGTGGGTGCACAACGTCAGTCCAAGTACGCGCCCGGCCCCATATATGTTGTAAGATGTTTTCTCTATAATAAAATATTGAAGGCTGAGCAACTGCAGCGGTGGTTTTCTCCCGACTTGGGTTTCCACCTAAAAATCCTGGTGTTCATGTGTGATTCTTTGTGTGATGGTTTATTATGTTCTTACTGCACATGTTTACTGTTTATAGAACATCTAATGAATGAATGATGGAATGATATAAGTGAAGAACTAATGGCATAATTAGATCTCTGTGTATACGCGAGTTTTATGAAGGATATCCGCGTGTATACGCTACTTGGCTTCAACAAAGTAGCGTATGGGTTTCAAGGAATGAAAAAGTAAAAAGTTTTGAATATGCAGTAAATACTGATTCACCCCCCCCCCCCCCTCTCAGTATTTTTCCCAACAATTGGTATCAGAGCGTGGTCCTTCGGCAGAAGCTTGATCGCTTGAAGGAGATCCGTCGCAATGGGAAAGAAGCAAAATAAGAAGCCTATTCGAAGAAAGGAGATATTTCAGAGAACATGGATACCAGAAATCAAAGGAGATGAATCTGATAGTGATTGGGATCATCCTTTGAAAGATCTTAGTGGTACAAACAATAGTGAAGAATATGCTATCAACCTAGAAGAAGCCGAAAAAGATTCTGACCAAGCTCTACAAGTACTCATGGCAAAGAAGCAAAATACTCAAGGTAAGGAGATGTCTCAGAAAACCGGTACAGCAGAAGTTGACAAAGATAAATCTGATAGTGATCCTTGTAATCTTATCTGTGCAAGCAATGATGTTGAGGATTTAAAAGAAGTTATCAAAGATCAACAAAGAATATTTAATGAGAAGGACGCTGCCTCCAAAGATTTGTGTTTTAAACTAAAAATGATGTTCGATGATGTATACAATCGAAGTAAAGGATATCAAGCTAGAATCATCTCTCTGCAAGCAGAACTTGAAGAATCAAATGAGAAGAATGAAGGACTTGAAGCAGAAAACGTTTCTCTAAAAACAGATCTGGAAAAATCAAAAAGGAAGAATGAAGGTCTTGAAGCTGGAATCATCTCTCTACAAGCAAAACTTGAAGCATCAAGTAAGAAGAGTGAGGAACATCTACCATCATTAGATAAGGAAGGACTTGAAGCAGAAATCGTTTCCCTCAAAGAAGACTTGGATAAATCAAATAAGAAGAATGCAAGACTTGAAGCAGAAAACATATCTCTGAAAGAAGATCTCGAAGCATCTAAGAAGAAGAATGAAGAGCTGCAACAAACATGTGAAGAAAATGGAAATTGGCTGAAAGAAGAGATTCTAAATCTGAAGGATCAAGTAGAAGATGGAAGAAGAAAAGAGGAAAGCATGACAAAGAAATGTCAAGCCCCGGAGGTTGAGGTAAACACTCTCAAAAGTAAATTAGAAGAAAAGATTAAACTTTTGAGGTTTCATGATAGTACTAATATCTTGGACAATATTCTGAGCAATCAAAGGTCTCCTGCTATCAAACATGGTCTTGGTTTCCATGAAACCATTAAAGGTGAATCTAGTTCACAAGGGAA
Organism: Pinus albicaulis; assembly: GCA_034641835.2. NCBI lineage: Eukaryota > Viridiplantae > Streptophyta > Pinopsida > Pinales > Pinaceae > Pinus > Pinus albicaulis. The sequence continues at coordinate 802,809,724 of CM076572.1, read as the reverse complement.
TGCTAATGATTCAAAGGAAGACAATGCAAAAACTGAAGTGTTGAAAGAAACAAAAGGTCAACCAACAGTCATGAATTCTCAAAGGAAATCATTCAATAATGTTGAATGCTTTAGATGTCATAACTATGGGCATGTTGCAGCAAATTGCAGAAGAAGATTGTTTCAGCCACAAACAAACAGATCCTACTCAGAAAGGTACTCTAGTCTCTTCAGAGGATATTGTTTCTCATGTAACATGTATGGACATAAAGCAACTGATTGCAAAAGGAGGAAGATTAGAAATACTCTTTATGATTCTTATGCTTATTTTTCTGACCACATGAGATGTTATGCTTGTAATAAGTATGGACATGTAGAAAAGGAATGCAGGATGAACATATTTGGGAAAGTGGATAACTTCCAGCACTCAAATAGAAAGTTCAAGCAAATTTGGAAAAAGAAGGAGGACCGATCAGAAACGTAGGGAATTCTGACCCTACTGCAGTCATCCGCTTCTGAAGCTTACTTCTCTAATTGACTGCAGGAATGATGTGAGATACATTATGAGATCTAGTAATGTATCGTCACAGGGGGAGCAATGCATGATGACTCTCATGGTTGACTTGATTATTCTGGTTATGTTTACTTCTGACAGCGCATCTGATGTGAAAAGGACAGGTACAGGAGATACAAGCTCAGGAGGAAATGAAGGAAGATGAAAATTTTCTATGGTTCACTTTCCATACGCGGGTTACATTAACCAAAGTAGCGTATACACGTGAGTTCCAGCAGACACAGTCGCGTATGCATTGATGATAAGAGAATTTATCTGATAGCTGAAGATCTGGAGCAGAGGTCCAGGGGGAGCATCAGTCTGACTGCTGATGATTGCACTGTTAGCATCATTCTGGTTATACTCATGATAATGAATTGATACATGGGTTCTTGTGCTGAAGATTATGGATGAAGCCTGGTTGCTTTATGATGAAGAGCATTCATTGTTGAGATGAAAGTCTTATAATTCAGAGATTGTTGCTGATGACTTGCTGTTGAAGGTGCTTCAGATTGCAAGCTAAGGAAGAGAATTGGTTTAGGGGGAGCAGCAGGTTGAATACTAATGATTGCATTGTTGGCAATATGACTGCTTATTCTTTGGTCTTGGTGATACTCATACTCAAATGATGATGATTTGGTACATGGATTATTATGATGAGATTTTGAGCCCTGGTTGTTGATAAGTATCTTTGTGTGGATGAGTTGGATATCGTTTGTTTCAGATCATGCAGAGTTTGGTTGCTATGGTTGAGATCTTTTGCCTACATATGTTACTTCATGTTACTTCTTGAAGATCATGGTGATTTTGGACCACATGGATGATTGCTTGACACCTATGTGAAGATGTTGTTCTGATATGAGAATCTCTCTTTGAAAGATTGTATTGATGCTGCAAAGAATCTGAAGACTTGGTTACTATTGTACTGATGCCACAACCGTTGGATGACGCTTGAAGACACAACTACTTTGTCCTATCTGTCTGCCCTCACTTGTTCCAGGGAAGCATTTGATTTTCACAAACTGAAGCTGAAGTTGTCTCAGTCTGTCAAAAGAACAAATCTACATTAATTTAGAAGATGGCTTGGGATACGCGGGTTTCCTGAAACACAATCGCGTATGTACGCGAGTTCCTGCACAGAAAACCGCGTATGTTTGGTTGCTGGCAATTTTTGGTTGGTTCAGCTCTCTTCAGCACAGCTGCAGTGCTGTTTGGTATCTCTGATACTGTTTGGTATCTCTGGTGGTGTTCCAGTTCCCATAACTCTGTTTCTAATGTTTTGATGAAGATGCCTTGATGATGTGTTGGTGGAAGTTTTCAGGATGCACAAACTAAGGGGGAGCCTTAGTCTTTGGAAAGATTGCTTGGTTGCACAGATTCAGGGGGAGCATTAGCTTTGCTGAGTATAATGCAGTGTTGACATTATGATGGTTCTGAAAATTTGTTCTCTTTCTTGAGGACTTTCTGGTGTTGGTCTTAAAAGTTATATTTGTAGTTTGATGAAAAAGTCTTGAAAATTGTAATATTCAGTCATGTAAGGACTTGTCAATTTTTGTAAACCCACTTGGTTGGGTAGCTGAGTCAAATTTTGTAAACCCACTTGGTTGGGTAGCTGAGTCAAATTTGTAAACCCACTTGGTTGGGTAGTTGAGTCTCATATGTAAATCCACTTGGATGGATAATTGATGTAAGTATGAGTCTTTGGTGATAGGAAATTCATAGAGTCATGTACTTCATTGACAAATATGTTTGAAGATTCAGCATGAACTCAGGGGGAGCTTGGCCACTTCAGCACATATCAGATCTGCAGAATGTTTCTTCCTCATGAGGAGAAAAGGGGGAGAGTGTTGGTTTTTGATCCGCCCTTTGCCCTTGATGTCAAAGGGGGAGAATGACATGGTGTTTGAATGAAGAGAAGATAATGATGTCAAATATTTGGGAGAATGACATATTTGGGATAGTGACATGGTATCTATCTGCTGTGGTAACCAAACACCATTGTGGTTGCCATCAAGTCCAAAGGGGGAGATTGTTGGAAATATGATGCAGAGTGTTGTCCTTGATGGCAACCCACTGAATGAAGATGAAGACATGTGACTGTTGACATGTGTTGTCCTTGATGGCAATCCACCTGATGAAGTTATGCTTGACTTGATGAACTTGGTAAATGATGTAAATCTGATGTGATATGTTGTTGAGTGTTGTCCTTGAAAGGCAACCCACTTGATGAAGATGATGAAAACTTACTTGATGAAGTTGTGCTTAAGAGAATGTGTTCCCGATGAAGAAAATATGATGTTTCTACAGTGTGTACAGAAGGCTATGAAGAAAGGATTTCAGAATGTACTCAAAGTATGATGAAAAAGAGTATGTCTCTTGGTATACGCGGATTGGCCTAGGGGAAGTCGCGTATACACGCGGAAAGGAACGTGCCAAGTAGCGTATGGGCTAAAGCGCTCAAAAAGTGCAAAACCAAGGGTAACCACCATGGTATTGACCCATTGTATTGGGTAATGATCCACCTAATTGACCCCGTCCAGGTAGTTTTGGGCTCGTGGTATTGGTTTGGCTCGTGGTATTGAAAAAGGGGCCCGTGGTATTGAAAAAGGATAAGCCTATATAAGGAGAAGAAATTCATTGTGCAAATCATGAGTGTGAGAGCAAGATGTCTGAGCTTGAATGAATACTTCTCTGTGAAGTATATCTGTATGGAAAGGGTAAAGGTTTGATGATAGATCTGAATCTATGAAGCACTTATGAAGAAATGATGAAGCGAGATCTTTAGATCTGAAATGTACTTGTATTTGCTAGATCTGTTTATGGAGTGATTAGATCTGTGATGAGGCGAACATCTAGGCGAACATCTGTCTGAAGGAAAAGGGTAAATCTGAATTGAACATCTGATCTGATGAAGTATGCTGCTCTGTAATGATTGAAGATCTATACGCTACTTCGCCGCGGAGGAAGCGCGTATATACGCAGCTTCGCTGAAGTAAAAGCGCGTATGCGCAAGGAAATATACACTGAGGTATACGCTGGTTTGTGTGGACGGAAGCGTGTATATACGCGACATCAGTAAAGGGAAAGCGTGTATGCAAACTAGGGCTTGCTGAAGCAAGGGGTATGAAATATCTGATCTGTTCTGCTGTGTTTCTGCTTAAAAGTATGGAAAGGGTCCAGTATGAAAATATGATGAAAAGTGGCCTGCAAGTTGTGTTCTATTGAAGTTGTTGGATCCAGTGTGAAAATTGATGAAACGTGGTCCAAGGTGGTGCTGAGGGTTGTAGCCTTCAGTCAGGGGGTCGTAGCTCCCTTCCCGGTGAGGCTGGTAAACGAGATCGGGGGGTCGTAGCTCCCTTCCAGGAGAGGCTGGTAAACGAGTCAGGGGGTTGGAGCTCCCTTCCAGGAGAGGCTGGTAAACGAGCGCAGGTGGGTGCCTGCGTGCTGGTCAAGTCCGCGCCAGCACATATGTTGTAAGATGTTTTCTCTATAATAAAATATTGAAGGCTGAGCAACTGCAGCGGTGGTTTTCTCCCGACTTGGGTTTCCACCTAAAAATCCTGGTGTTCATGTGTGATGCTTTGTGTGATGGTTTATTCTGTTCTTACTGCACATGTTTACTTTTTATAGAACATCTAATGAATGAATGATGGAACGATATAAGTGAAGAACTAATGGCATAATTAGATCTCTGTGTATACGCGAGTTTTATGAAGGATATCCGCGTGTATACGTACTTGGCTTTAGCAAAGTAGCGTATGGGTTTCAAGGAATGAAAAAGTAAAATTTTTTGAATATGCAGTAAATACTGATTCACCCCCCCCCCCCCCTCTCAGTATTTTTCCCAACATGATGTTGTACTAGGAGTATAATGGTCACAATATTTGGGGACAATAGATTTTAATTTTCAAAAACTTTTCTTGAAATTTGTTTCTGAAGGAAAGGAAGTCAAATTATGGGGTATCGTAGGGAAGCTAAGAAGGATAGTAAGCTCTAATTTCATGAAAAATATTTTGAAGAAAGGACAAGGAAGCGTAATTGCACAATTATGTTCACTAGAAGTTCTAACATAAAAATCATCTATTTCTCCACATCTCCAAAAAAATTTGGACAATCATTCCAAGGTGTTTTAAACTACCAAAGGAATACCACCTATTCATGATCATGATCATGCTATTCATTTGATTCCAGGAAGTGTTCCTCCAAACATCAGGCCTTACAGATATCCTTATGTCCAAAATAGAAAAATTGAACGTATGATTGCAGAAATGTTAGAGGCAGCTGTAATTCAACCTATTCAAAATTCTTTCTCTGCTCCAAAAGTATTGGTGCACAAGAAGGATGGATCACAGCACATATGTCTGAATTATAGGGAGCTCAATAAGCTCACTATTAAAAATAATTTCCTATTCCTATGATTGATGAATTGTTGGATGAATTGCATGGAGAAATTTATTTTACCAAGTTGGATCTTCATTCAGGATATCATCAAATTAGAATGAAGACTGAAGATATTCTGAAAATAGCATTTCGAACTCATGAGGGTCATTATGAATTTTTGGTCATGCCTTTTGGCCTTACGAATGCACCTTCTACATTTCAAGGGTTGATGAATTCCATTTTCAAACCCTTTCTTAGAAAATTTGTTCTAGTATTTTTTTCTAATATACTAATCTAAAACAGGTCTTGGAAGTATCATGTTCAACATGCTGACAAGGTGCTCAAACTATTAGAGGAGAAACAATTATATGCAAAAACCTCCAAATGTTTCTTGGGGTATAAGAGGTGGAATATCTGGGTCATATTGTATCTTACGAGGGTGTTAAGCTAGACCTTAAAAAAATTAAATCCATTAAGGAATGGAAAGTCTCCACAACCATAAAGCAGTTGCGAGGATTTCTCGGGTTAACAGGTTATTATCGCAAGTTTGTTAAGAATTATGGGAGAATAGGATCACCTTTAACAACATTATTGAAGAAATGTGAATTTTCATGGACTCCTGAAGCAACTAAGTGCTTTGAAATGTGCCTAACACTGGTCTTAGCTACACCAGACTTCACAAAAACCTTTATTGTGGAATGTGATGCCTCAGGAAATGGAATTGGTGTTATTTTAACACAAGAAGGAAGGCCCATTGCTTTTGAAAGTCATCCAATCAAAGGAAATTATTTACAAAAATCTATTTATGAGAAGGAAATTTTTGAAATACTACATGGACTAAAGAAATGGCGGAATTACCTAATGGGAAGATACTTCAAGGTAAAAAATGATCTTGATAGTCTTAAACACTCTTAGGAAAAAAGACTATCTTCAAAAGAGCAGCAAAAATGTGTCAAAAGGATGTTGGGTTATGGCTTTGAAATCATCTACAAATAAGGGAAGCTAAATGTTGTTTCAGATGCACTTTCAAGAATGGATGAAGAGGTGGAACCATTGTTTTGTGCCATTTCTATTATCTAACCAGATTGGATAACCGAAGCAAGGAATAGATGGAAGAAGGACGAATAAGTGTGGAAACTCATTCAAAATTTGTAGCAAGATCCTAGCCTCATCTAATACATTTAGTTGGAAAAATGATTCCTTATGGTACAAATATTGCTTATATCTTTGTAGTAATTCGCAACTAAAACTAAACATTCTTTTGGAATTGCACACTTTTCCTTTAGGAGGACACTGAGGATTTTTAAAAAATTACCACAGGGTGAAGAAATAATTTTTTTGGGATGGCCTTAAATCTAATGTTCAAAATTTTGTGGCCGAATGTTTGGTTTTCTAGCAAAATAAAGTTGAGACAATTAATACCCCAGGTCTTCTACAACCTTTATCCATTCCAAGTCAACATTGGGAGGATATTTCAATGGATTTTATCACAAGTTTAACTAAGTCCGAAGGAAAGGGTGTGATCATGGTGGTAGTTGATAGACTTACCAAGTATGCACACTTTTGTGCATTATCTCATCCATTTAAAGCAAGTACAATTGCTACTACATTTATGGAAACAATTCATAAGATACATGGAAACCCAAATATTATGGTAAGCGACAGAGATCCCATTTTTAATAGAAATTTTTGGATGGAATTTTTTTTTTTTGGGTACTCAACTAGCTCATAGCTCATCTTATCATCCTCAATTCGATAGTCAAACTGACATAGTGAACAAATATTTAGAGGGATATCTTCATTTTTTTGTATCTGATAAACAAACACAATGGGTTAAGTGGTTACCTCTGGCTAAATGGTGGTATACCACTTCCTTCCATAGTGTAGTAAAAATGACCCCATTTATGGCACTTTATGGATATCATCCACCCTCCATCACATCATCTTTAATTTAAAATTCTGAGGTTCAAGCAGTGGAAGATCACATCGAGCATAAACAAAAAGTTCTCCAAATCTTAAAGGATAACTTAAATTTGGCAGAAAATCGAATGAAGCAATAGGCAGATCAACATCGCAACGAGAGAATTTTTGATGTAGGATACTTGGTATTTTTACGGCTACAATGATACAAAAAAATGTTCCTCAAGAAAGATAAGAATGATAATAAATTATCGCCAAAGTACTATGGTCCTTACAAAGTGTTGCAAAAGATTGGTACCATGGCATACAAATTAAAGCTTCTTTCTTCTTCGCAAGTGTATCTAGTTTCCATGTTTCATGCTTAAAGAAGGTTAGAGGTGACAGACTTCCATTTCAAACAATATTGCGAGAACTTGATGAGGAAGGAAAAATAATATTGGAACCTGAAGCAGTCATGAAAACAAGAACTCGACAACTACGAAATCGATCAATTTCAAATTATGTCATCAAGTGGAAGAACTTACGCACTGAATATTCTACATGGGAGGATGAGAATTTTATGCAGAAGAATCCAGATATACTCAAGCATTGAGGACAACACTTTTTTGAAGGAGAGGGGAATCTTTTTTGGCTCTAGGAGCCTTACTTTCTCCAAACATCACATTAACAAATGATAAAGCATCATATCTATATAGAGCCCGAAATGGAGACATACCAATTGACATATGAAATGTCGTGTTGTAGAAATACTCTCCCAAGTGGAGCCAGCACAACCATGCTCTTTTCTGCCCCGAAACATAGTTCCACAAATAGCCTTCAAGACACTTGTTTACTATCTCTATTTTCCCATCTATCTGAGGGTGATAACTGTACTCGGTGTCAACTCGGTACTCACCAAATGGGAAAGCTCCTACCAAAAGCCACCCATGAAGTGGCTATCTCTACCACTGATTATGGTCTTAGGAAGACCGTGAAGTCTGAAAACATATCTAAAGAAGAGATCAACCACTTGTGAAGTAGTGTACCCTGATGTAATATTCCCAAATTTTCACATAATATTTGGAATATTAGTGATTTTCTTAATTAATTAAGTAAATAAAAGGGTGGAGGGACCCATAATCCTCAGTATGAATAAATATTCACTTTTTGTGTGTGAATGTGGATTAATTAAGTCTAGATCTGCATAATAAGATGGTTGAGAAACTACTAATGTGAATGAAATTGGAGAACCTGTCTCATTAATGAGATAGATCATGGAGGTTGACACAGTAAACTAAGACCTTGAAGAGATCAAACGGAAGGTTGATTCAGTCAACTAAGAACTTGAAGATGTCAAATAAAATATCATGGGACATTCATGATAAATTGATGGAGGATGTTGTGCAAACAAAGAACACTTGATGGAGAGGGTGTACATTGCACCTAAACATGATGGTTGATTTGGTCAAACAACGCAGTCAAACTTGGAGGATCTTTTCCACATGCACTGCATAGTCTAGATGAGGGCCAAGGCTTGGGAAGGCTCAAACATTATATAAAGAAGATGAAGAAAAGGATGGATATATGATGATTATTATTGATGTAAAGATATTTTTAGATCTGGAATTGTCATGTGACATTCCATTGCTTTCTCGGGCTGTTTAGCAGAGATTGCAAGTGTTGTTTAGCACAGGGTGTTCCTGGTTGGGAATCCCACCTCTTTATTAGAGTAGCTCTAGAAATAGTATTGTAATTCATTCTACATCAGGCATTGGTGCCACATCTCTTTTTCTACCTTCTGTAGAACAATCATATTCAAAAATTGCATATTTCTGAAGATCACTTTGGAAGGTGGAAGTTGTCTTCAGTACTTCAGCTGGAGAACTGGTGAGGGTTTATTCCTATCACCTTGGGTTTATATATCAGCTTCCCAGAGCTTCATTTCAGATCTGGCATCAAGACAAAAGTGATTGACCTCCTAGCAGTAACATTTCCTTTAGGAATTACGCTATCCATTTTGCAGATCCAAAAGGAGGAAGGAAGTTACTAGCATTTTAGCTAGTAATCCTATGAGGGATCATCCCCTCACATTGCCATTAGTCTTACCATCAGGCTGGATTTTACTGCAGCATTTTTTAGCAGGAATAATGCCTCTCTTTCCCTCACAGCATAGTTTCTATTGGCAGTTGTGTTGCAGCAGCTGCAACCATTATTGGAGGATTGAGAAGCTAGATCTAGAGCTTCTAGCTTGTAGATTTGAAGAAGGGATTAGCCCTTCAAGCTTAGATCTAATCTTGTAACATATTTCAGCCATCTATTTAAAATATTTAGCTTCAGATCCATATTTCCCAAAAAATCAAGGATCAAATCCTAGGAGGGTGATTTTCCAAAGTTGTAGATTTGGAAAATCCTTTCTGGGTTATCTTGGGAATCCATCACATTGGCCAGATGTTGAATCTTGGCATCATATGAGCTCTAGATTTGAGTAGATATGCTTTTTCCTTTTCAGCCTGCAGCCATATGTTCATATTCTATTGAAGGGACAACACATTATTTGCTTCAGTGCCTCTACAGTTACATTGTACCTATTGTGGAATATTTTCTGGGTGAATCTAAGCCATCTCTTTGGCTAGATCTATTCATATTTTGTACATTGTGTAACTAATTCTTCTCCAATATAATAAAATGTCCCAGCTTCTCTGTAAATTTTGATGTTGTTTTAAGATTTATAGTTTATCTTGCTGCAATTATTATATTGTGTTTAAGTATTAGTGCATTCTCCCTTTTGGGATATTACAGTGGTATCAGAGCATGAAATTTGGCTCAGCTTGTGGTCACTTCATCTTTTACATCAAAAGAAGAAGCATATAAATGAGATCTATCATGGAGGAAGAAAATTCTGCCACTCATTTATGTAGATCTATGCAAGATCTCCCCAAGGAGGTCAATCAAGTGAAAGAGGAAAGGTAGAAAGAAGATCCAAGAAGAAGATGTGATGAGGAAGGTCAAAGCACTTCCTATCAGCAAAGAAGAAAACCGAAGAATCCTAGATGACCTCATAGATCCATTATGCCCACATTATTTGGAGAAGGTGAAAGATGTATAAATAAAGAAAGGAATGAACATGAGACTCATGAGACTCTTAGTCTATATCTTAAAGAGTAAAAAGCACAGTCTAGAGCATTCAAGGAGAGGCTAACTCTCCAACAATTCTTCAAAATCAAAGAAGAAAGAGGATCCTATAGCAGCAACAGAAGAAAGAGGCATAATAGATTCTACTTTCCTACATTTGATGGATCTTCCTCAAGCACTGTTAGAGCTTGGGGGAAAGAGTTAGATGCATTTTTTATGCATTTTTCAGGCTACGTCTTGTGGCTAAAGAAGAGGCTATCCAAATTGTAGCACTTCATCTTTTAGGTGAAGCCAATGATTGGTGGTTTGGTCACATGGAGCATGCAAAGGTGGATAAATATTCAAATTTATTTCACACGTTGAGGAAGGGATTTGATGTGAGAAAACCAGAGATGTGCCACAAAGTGACATTTCCTAAGGAGGAGGATGCCAATCTTGTCACTCTGGACAAGAAGTTACTACATTCACCACCAGTTGTAGAAGTACTTGCATCCTAAGAAGAAACACTTTCATCTTTGCAAGATAGTCTTAAGCCCTTGACATATGATTCAGCAGATGCTTGAGGGAAAGGAGGGAGATTCCAATGCTGGTACACTTGGAGAAGAGTAGCCATCACTCTTACCAGCAGTTGGAGACACTATTGTCCCAGTTGAAGGAACTCTTGTGTTCTATCAAGAGGTTCCCACATATTAGTTGATCCAGGTATGCATACACATTCATCACCTATGGTTTCAGTCGATCTTATTGAAACTTATGGGGGCATGCCATCAGGGCCAATGTATGACCAAGGATTAGATCTAAATGTTGATTTGAAGCAGAAAACTATCACAGCACAGAGGAACTTTGATCTAATCAAGGAGGATATGAAAATCTATCCCAATTTGTCATGGATGAATTACATTCGATCTCTTAAGTTGAAGTGTAGAATTTCAGAAGAAGGGATGAGCATGATCCTATGTACAATGACTGGTCATGAGATCAATATTGTACTTTTCTTTGGGACAGTATATGTATTACCTTGCAGATCTACAATGCTATGACTTAGTAGTAGTGATAATGATGAGGCCCCATTATTCTTGGAGCATTATGAAGGTAGCTTCCCTCATGAAGCAGTGGGGGACAAGATGATGAATGCTAGACATCTAAATATGATAAATCTTTTCCCCTTTCTTGATGACAATTTCTCAATGAGCATCTCATAGCTCAAAGAGAGACTTCTACCTACAGCAGATCCAGAACCTCATTGGTTTGGAAGGCCATGGATGGGAAGAAGGTCTCATTAAGAGATCTCATTAAAGGTGCACTTCAACATTTAATGAAGTGAAAATTTCTTCATCAATTTGGGAAAGATGGTATTCTACAAAGGGAGGATACCATGATTATGCAACACATCACTCATCATACATATTGGGGTGAGTGGATGGGGATGATAAGCAAGGGGTTGCATGACCACTTGCAGATTCATGACATGGGCCAGCAAGCTTGGTTACGTTGGTTTCCCTTGGGAGATTCTTGTCATTTCCCAAAGGCTCCTATTTCTTTGATCCATGCCTTGAGGAACACTTATGAAATAAAGAAGGAGGCATGGATGCGCTTTACCTCTACCACCCAAAAGCTCATATTTTTCTGATTCATGCCTTGTGTATCAATGATAGAATGCAGCAAAAGAAGACATGTTCATTTTGGTTTCATTTGAAGAGATTGGCCACCACATGACATCTCGTAAGTCTATGTGTTTTGTATTGGGTAAGCCTTGGCACGATGCTCTCATGATGTGCGTTGATGATGTTTCTTTGTATTGGGACGATGTGACATTCCATATGTCCATTAGTATGTTTTTACTTCATGATGCACATGAGGAGGAGAGAAAGCAGCAAGATCTCTTGTTGCTTTGGTTACTTTTGGGGGAGTTTTGCTTGTCCATCTTACATGGAGGAGATGGAGGATGGAAGTAAAGGGCCTTAATCTGGTGGTTACTATTAGGATAATATGGTTTGAAATCTTTGTCTACCCATATAACTCCTTCCCTTATTCTTTTGCCTAATGTTGGAATGATGCTTGGATCCAACAAGGCCAACATGGCTAAGGAAGAGAGCATATCAATGCTCAATCAAATTCATAAAACATGGGATGAAGAGATGTATTGTGAGATGGAGCTTTTCCTTTGTGGAAAGAGCTACTTTATTTTATGTATCTCATGTATTAATGATGAATTTTGAACTCATGTGGTTGTCCCTTGGTACTTCATGATGGAAGGAGGACATCTAACCATACAGTTAGAGGTCATTCTATATGTTTTTGTGAGACAAATTTGGAACCAAACATACATAACACATTGCAGCAAATGGAGGAAGCATTCCTTATATGGATGCCATTTGGAGGGTAATATATGGCTTTGCATCTACTTTTGTAGTTGCTTGAGGACAAGCAACATTTTGCTGCAAGGGACTGTAATATTCCCAATTTTTCACATCATATTTGGAATATTAAAGTCCTTGATTTTCTTAATGAATTAAGTAAATAAAAGGGTGGAGGGACCCATAATCCTCAGTATGAATAAATATCCACTTTTATGTGTGTGAATGTGGATTAATTAAGCCTAGATCTGCATAATAAGGTGGTTGAGAAACTACTAATGTGAATGAAATTGGATAAATTGTCTCATTAATGAGATAAATCATGGAGGTTGACACAGTCAACTAAGATCTTGAAGAGATCAAACATAAGTTTGATTCAGTCAACTAAGATCTTGAAGATGTCAAAAAAAAGATCATGGGACATTCATGATAAATTGATGGAGGATGTTGTGCAAACAAAGCACACTTGATGGAGAGGGTGTACATTGCACCTAGACATGATGGTTGATTTGGTCAAATAACGTAGTCAAACTTGGAGGATATTTTCCACATGCACTGCGCAGTCTAGATGAAGGCAAAGGCTTGGGAAGGCTAAAAAATTATACAAATAAGATGAAGACAAGGATGGATGTATGCTGATTATTCTTGATGTAAATATCTTTTCAGATCTGGAATTGTCACGTGACATTCAATTGCTTTCTCGGGCTGTTTAGCAGAGATTGCAAGTGCTGTTTAGCACAGGCTGTTCCTGGTTCGTAATCCCACCTATTTATTAAAGTAGCTCTAGAAAGAATATTTTACTTCATTCTATATCAGGAATTGGTGCAACATCTCTTTTCCTACTTTTTGCAAAACAATCATATTCAAAAATTGCAAATTTCTGAAGATCACTTTGGAAGATGGAAGTTGTCTTCAGTACTTCAGCTAGAGAACTGGTGAGGGTTTATTCCTATCACCTTGGGCTTATAGATCATCTTCCCAGAGCTTCATTTTAGATCTGGCATCAGGCCAAAATTTATTGACCTCCTAGCAGTAGTGTTTCCTTCAGGAATTACACTGTCCATTTTGCAGATCCAAAAGGAGGAAGGAATTTACTAGTATTTCAGCTAGTAATCATGTGAGGGATCATCCCCTCACATTTCCATCAGTCTTACCATCATCCTGGAGTTTATAGAACCATTTTTCAGCAGCCATAAGGCCTCTCTTTCCCTCACATCATAGTTTCTATTGGCAGTTGTGTTGCAGCAACTGCAATCATTATTGGAAGATTGAGAAGCTATATCTAGAGCTTCTAGCTTGTAGATCTGAAGAAGGGATCAGCCCTTCAAGCTTAGATATGATCTTGCAACATATTTTAGCCATATATTTGATAGATCTAGCTTCAAATCTGTATTTCCCAGTAGATCAAGGATCAAATCCTAGGAGGGTGATTTTCCAAAGTTGTAGATCTAGAAAATCCTTTCTGGGTTATCTTGGGAATCCATCACATTAGCCATATCTTGAATCTTGGCATCATCTGAGCTTCAAATTTGAGTATATCTACATTCTTATTTTCAAACTATAGCCATATGTTCATATTTTGTTGAAGGGACAACACAATATTTGCTTCAATGCTTCTCCAGTTACATTGTACTTGTTGTGGCATATTTTCTGGGTGAATCTAAGCCATCTCTTTGGCTAGATCTACTCATATTTTGTACATTGTGTAATTGATTCTTCTCCAATAAAATAAAATGGCTCAGCTTCTCTGTAAATTTTGATGTTGTTTTAAGATTTATTGTTTATCTTGTTTCAGTTCTTATATTGTGTTTAAGTATTACTGCATTCTCCCTTTTGGGATATTACACATGAAGAAATGGAAAATAACTGTGAATACTTTATTAGTTGATTAATGACGAAAAAGGTACAATCCTTGCCTTGCACTGTGGGAAAATCGGTAATGAAATCCATAGAAATACTCTCCCATTTCCCTTCCGGAATAGAAAGTGGATCTAACAACCCTATAGGATGGTTGTTCTCTCCTTTATTTTGCTGGAAAACTACGCACTCCCTGATGTGATGGAGTACATTGTCCTTGAGTCCCTTCTAAGAGAATCTCTCTCTAATGGCCCGATATGTCTTTGTGAATCTCTAGTGGATGGAAAGTGGTGAATCATGTGTTGCATGCAAAATCTTCCCCTTGAGCTTAGAATCTCTAGTCAAGAGGATCTGGTGCTAGTAATAGATGATCTCATCCATCACTCTATACCTCTAATCGGTCACCTTCCCATCTAGGATCTCACATGTGAAGTGGTATTTGTAATACTCCACCAACAATTGGGTCTTCCAATCTGTATCTACACTCATCAATGACAGCACTGTTGGTCTCCATAATAAGGCATCCGCTACCACATTACTCTTCCCTTTGACATACTCAATTTCAAAGTCATATGCCTAGATTTTTCTAACCCATTTTTTCTGTCTCTCTTGTAGTTGCTTCTGGTCAAGAAAATACCAAACACTATTGTGATTAGTCTTCACTCGGAATCTGTTTCCCACGTGATACTACCGAAATTTGGCCAAAGCATGGATAATATCCAAAATTTCCTTATCATATATAGGATACAACCTCTCATGATACAACAAATTCCGACTCTCAAAATCTATGGGGTGGCCCCCCTACATCAAAACTGCACCAATTCCCTCCCATGAAGCATCACATTCCAGCAAAAAAGGCTGGGTAAAATCCAGTAATAGCAACACCAAGAAACTGCTCATCACCTCCTTGATCCTATCAAAGGCCCTTTGTGCAGTATCTGTCCAACCAAAGGCTCCCTTCTTTGTCAGATCTGTGAGTGGTGCTGCTAGTTGAGAGAACCCTTTGAAAAAATTTCGGTAGTAGGTGAAAATGCCTAAAAAACCCCAAAGTTCTATTACATTCTTTGGTTTTGGCCAATCCCAAATAGCACAGATTTTCTCCTCATGGAACCTCACTCCATCCACTCCAATGATGTGGCCCAAATAAAGCATCTATGTGAGCTCAATTTCACAGTTGGAGATATTAGCATAGAATTGTTTCTCCCCGAGAATGCATAATACTATCTCAATATGTTGTAGATGCTCCTCCCATGTGCAGCTGTAGATAATAATGTTATCAAAGAATACTAGCACAAATTTCCTCAACTGACCACAAAATATGTGGTTCCTACAAGACTAAAAGGTAGTCAGAGAATTGGTTAACCTAAAGGGCATGACCAAGAACTCAAAGTGGCCATAATGACATCTAAATGCAGTCTTCGGGATATCCTAATCCCTCACCTTGATTTGATGGTACCCCAACCTCAAATCAATATTTGAAAATAAGTTTGATCCCCTTAGCTCATCCATTAGCTCATCGATCCTAGGAATCAGGTACCTATTCTTCATTGTATTCTTATTCAAGGCTCTATATTCAATGCACATCCTCAATGTACCATCCTTATTCTTCAACAAGACCACAGAAGAACAAAAAGGACTATTTTTGGGTTGGATATGTCCCAAAGCCAAGATATCTTGAATAGCTCTTTCAATCTCATCCATGTAGGCCTTGGGATGCCTATAGGGTGTGGTGATCACTGCTTGGATCCCTTGCTCCGACTAAATAATATGATCAAACCCCGGTACGGTGGCCTTCTTGGTGGTATGTCCCCAAATAATATAGAGTAGCTGTCTAGAATAGACTGCACATCTGAGTGAACTGGTGCACCCTTGCCTCCTGCCTCTAACATTCTCAATTCCACTACCCATTCTATGTCTCCTCTATGAAAATCCACCTCCATACTATGTGTCGAGACTATCTGAGGTGGATAGGTGTGCATTCCATGATCATTTGGTTCTTACCACTCTTCTTATCTATCCATTCCATCTCCAAGGTCTCCCAATCCATGGTGACCTTTCCCAGTGTAATCAACCATTGTACACCCAATATCACATTGGTGTCTGGAATATCAACCACAAAGAAATGGTCTGTCAATATGTATGTCCCAAAAGTGATAGTCAATGCCGACACATACTTTACGCACTGCATGGTTCTAGCTCCCAGAACCAAAACTAAGAATCCCCCATAATCATCTGTAGTGATGCCTCTTCTATGAAATATTTGGGTATCAATAAAATTATGGCTTCCCCCATTATCTATCAATACCCGCACCTGCTACCCCTGAATAGTGCCTCAGACTCTCAATGTCAGATACTTGGGAACTCCTCGCAAAGCTGCAAGGGCTCCTCCAGTTGGAGAAAATTCTCCATTCACACCTGTTGGTGGTGGTGGATCTCCTCCTGATGCCACAACATAGGTATCTCCCTCTAAGCCTCCTTCATCCTCCTCTTCTCCATCAGAGAATACCTCAATATAATGTGCCTTTCCAGAAGCACATCGATGCCCTGGTACCCATGGTTCTTGGAAAGTGAAGCAAAGCTTCTTCCTCCTTAGATCTTTTCAGACATCATCACTAAGAGATCCTTTCTCTTGGTTCTCCTTTGAGGGAGGAACCTTCACATATTTCCCCTTTGGATGAAAGGAGAGATTCTGTTGGAATGGAGATATTGCCCTTGGTAAAGCATTTTGTAAGTATCTAGCCCTCTTAATGGCATTCTGGAACATAGTTGGTCTAGTGGATTTTACAAACCCATGTAAAGGCTCTACTATCCCATCAATAAAAATATATACTCTTCTAGATATAGATATATTTAGCACCATGACTGAAATTTTTAGGAATCTAGAGATATAGATCTCCGGATCTCTTAACTACTTGAGCTTAACTAGCTCAACAAAGTGTGCTTTGGATATCTTTGGTCAAATATTTCCACCAACCTCCGGGTTAATTTTTAATATGTAGTCACATCTGCATGCCCAATGTATATATGCCATGAAACCCCCATTCATGTGCTTCACTTTCAAGGTGCAGCACTGCTATCTTAATGGCTTCAATATTTGAAACTTGGTTTAAATGAAAATAAATGTCTAATTTCTCTACCCAAGCCTTGGTTGTGCAATTGGGTGAGCCATCAAAAGCAGGTAGAAAGAATCTACCCATAGTACATTGAAGATTATTGTACTGCATGTACCCTCCACCTCTATTTTTATTACTGGGTCTTCTGTTATCCTTGATCCATCAAAACTCTTGGAAGTTAAAGTGCTCTCTGAACCTTTGAGATTGAGATTCATATTCTAGGAAATAATCACCAAGAGTCTCCTCCCCATGGGGTCCTCCAGTCTCATTTCCCATTGCTAGGAATGTAGGCATCGTGGAGCATTGTGAAACTTGCTGCACTGTCGGTTGCTCACACCAATGATGTGACGTGCCTAAAATTTCTCCATGATGAAACCCTCTAGGGGATTCCTTCTGTCTTTATACCCTCATCACCTTGATTTATTTCGAAATATCTTGCACAGTTTGGAGAATAAGTTTTGGGAACTCCTTTTCATCCATTTCTCCCGATGAAATATATGTAGTGCCCCACAGGTTGTGCCAGGATTATGCTCTGTTACCACTGTAATATTCCAAAATAAGAAAAATAGGCATATTGAACATAATTATGGAAATTGCAGTAAATATCGATACATAAAAACATGAGAGGATCATTGAGCCAATTTATTATAGATAATAACATAAATTAAGTACAAGATCTTAAGGAAAAAGACACTCAAGCTAGGAAAAACAAGCCTGAAATGACCCAATGCACCAAGACATGAAAAAATGTTGCTACATAAAATGTCAGAAGGTTATGAATGTTGAGTATTGTAGAGAATGATTGCAACTGGAAATTAAGAATACATAGATCTGATGATAGGATGCTCGAAAAATTTCGGGATCAGAGATCTAGGATTTCTAGCACAAATCTAAGATAACCCAGAAGGGGTTTCTTGAAAAACTCAAGATGGAAAATGCAGCAATAGGGCTTAATTATGCACTAAAACTAAGTAACTTTTGGAGGTGGCTAGTATGATTTGAAAATAGCTAATACTCCTCCCCACTGATCCTCCAGATGAAGGGCTTCTCCCCTCACTGGAAAATAAACCCAAGAACTTGGGTTCTCAACCCTCCACTGCAACTGCCCTCCTGAATTGTGAAATTCCTGAAGGAGATCACACTGCTAAAGATGATTGAATATTGGCCTGATTCCAGATGATGGAATGAATCTCAAAGGAACCTATCCTAAGTGGGCACTCGAAGTCCCGCGAGGATGAGGGTGGGATTTCCACTCAGAAACACCCTTGTGCTAAACAACACAACAGACTCCGCTAAAAAACTGAAGCATGCAGAAATTCATAAAATACCAAACATAAAAATTATTCAGAATGCTTTCTATGGCTTCCATCCCCTTCCTTATATTTATTTTGAGCCTCCTCCCCCTTGGTCCCACTCAATAATGATGCTACTCTCATGGAGAATTCCTCCCATTATGATTTCACTATCCTCCACTATCTCCACTCTCTCCATGACTGCGTTGCTTATTTTATCAACCTTGACCCCATCCACATGCCTTGACCCAATTCACACCAAAGGGTTATTTATTCAACTAGATACATTGATCCAATTTCACACTAGAAGTGGTTTTGTTCCTACTAAAGAGATTTAAGGGTCCCTCTACCCACTTATTCATCCATTTTATTAACAAAAGAAAAATTTAATATTACAACTAGCTAAAAGCTAATTAGAAATATTATAGTTGTCCTCACAATATATCATAGGAGAAGACACTCAAGGGGGGATTCATGATCCAAGTGTGTCAGCTACCATATTTACCCATGAAATTTTACTTCTATGATGTGGCTAGAATTGCATTGAAAATAGCATTAAAATAACACATATGCATGCTTAAGCAAGAGGAAACATGACGAAAGTAAAAAAACACAAGAATACGAGACATTTGATAACAAAGTTCACCCAGTGTGGGCTATGTCTCCGAGCCCAGTGTCAAGATGGGTAGGTCGCTTCACATAGTGCTGGAAATGGTGATGATGTACATGAACTATGTTTTCTGTCATAAAAGGATATATGCCCTCAACATGATTGGCTTGTCTCTCCACAAGAGGTTCTGCTACAGGAAATATCACTCAAAATAGGACTCCTATCAACATGACATAATATTACACAAGGTGACGATGAGGATCGCTCCATCAAGGTTACATAGGGATCTCAATCAAACATAATGATCCATGGCGAATACATATCACATGAAGTAGAAACATAGATCCCACAACATACATCAAGAAGGGATCTAAAAAAAATATCACATCTCACAGAAAATGATAAAAGAATCACATGACATCAATACTGTATATACCTCAACCCCTGAAGTTGGTTGAAGAAGTGGATCCTCAGCTACTGAATCCAGTTTCACCATCGAATTCATGGTGTCAAGAGGCATAAAATCAACTCTCCACACTTTAGAATCTAACACTGTCACTCCAATATAGAAAATGGCTAAAAAATCATAAGTTATGCTATTGAAACAGACATTGCTGTTGAGTTCGTGTCGCCGAGAGGTGTAAAATAAACATAAAATTTGTCAAATAATGACTCTGGCAAGTTCTGAGCCTCAAGGAATATTTTTGATGCCCCTCATTATTCTTTGGGCAAGGTTCCACCCCTCTAACCGCTTATGGTTCCATGCTCCTGCAATAAAAATAAAAATAAATGTTGAAAAGTGCGCCAGCCCTCTACCTTGGCGCAAATACGACTACTAGTTAAATAGGTTTTGAGCAAAAAAATTTACCACATAAGTGGTTATGGTGTAATGGAAAAGTTATAATTTGATAGAGGAGAGTTCGGGGGATCAAATCCAACCCCTCCCAATATAGCTGTCGTTTCTCCCATTTATTGTGTCATTGATCATTAGTTGGGGTGGTAACTTTTTTGTTAACATTTTTTTGTGAGGCCACCCATGGGGGTTGGGCACATGGGTTAGACGGGTTCAAGCCCTGCTGACATCGGTTCTTCCAATAGACATGCAGATAGGGGCATGGGCCGGGTCCACCAGAGGTGGCCCACCCATTTC
This sequence comes from Pinus albicaulis, assembly GCA_034641835.2. NCBI lineage: Eukaryota > Viridiplantae > Streptophyta > Pinopsida > Pinales > Pinaceae > Pinus > Pinus albicaulis. Next base: position 802,789,402 of record CM076572.1, on the reverse strand, counting down.
CAGTTTTATAATGGTTCCATTGTAGTGGCGGTTTTAGGGGTAGCGGGGTTGACAGCTTGCCCCCCAACAAATATACACATATAATATAATATGGTTGTGGGGTAGCAGGGTTGGTGGCCCGCCACCCATTTTTATTTTTATTTTTTATTTTCTTAAAACAATATCATATTTTTTAAAACTATCAAAACTAAAGGTTATTAGAAAAATTAAGTACCCATCAAATTCGCCTACTTCTCGGGTGCTCGGTTCCCTGTCGGTTGATGGTGAAATTGTAGGAAATTTAAACTTGACCCATTGCCAAAATTTGGCTGCAAATTTGATTCACTCTAACTTCTACATATGTGCTCAAAATAGAGATATGTTCGCACCATTGGTCAGGGAGACGAGAACTTCAATTTGAGCCTAGTTCGAGAGAAATCCGTCCACTTTGAATTTTGACCATTTCTGAGCCCTCTTGGTCTCTTGAGGGTGTATAGAGCCACCTGGATCAATCCTCCCCACTGAGGATATTTTTATTCACCAAAATCATAAAAATAATCCACAGCTTCTTTGTACCTTGTCTGCACCACAAGTGTCTTGAAAGGCCACCCTTCATTCTCCTTCACCTTTGTTCCTTAGAGCCATAAGTGATGAGCCGATACATGCATCCTCTGCAAACCTGTACTACATTATTCTTAAAAATTACATGCTTAATTACATGACCAATTATGACCCAAGAATACCATACTTTCCATGATTTTATAACTCATTCTATGTGGTCAAGTTTACAGCAAAATGGAATCAACACCCTCGCTATAAATACAAGCCCAAACAATCATTGTTTCTTCATAAGTGATGGAAAAAACAGCATCACTTTTACATTCTAAATTGCAACACTTGATTCAAAAAATAAGTCCATGACACACTACCACACCTATAAAAAACATCTCTCACTTATCAAAGTGAATGGATCATCTCTCTGTCGCACATTTTCTTGTCGAACAATTGTTTCAATTGGTTCATGTATGGACACTTTATCCTTGAGATGCTGCTCTGGATGGAGCCTCCAACACGTGGATCTTTGATGGCCACTTTTTTCGCAATGACTACAATAAGTCTTATTCCTCTAGACCTATTTTACCTTCTTCTTTTCTTGTGATGGAGAAGGCATTTCACGCCTCATCCTTTTTCGTGCTGCCATTCTTTTCCAACACTCAATAGATACATGGTTATGTAATCCACAAAAACTGCATGTTTTTCGATGCCATGATTTATGTTCATTATTAGTAGCATGCTTGTAATGAAAATGAAAATTAGAATACCGAGACTTGTTAAACCTTTCTTGTTGGTCTCTGGTGAAATCATGGTGATAAGAGCTTGCCTCATCTCTTTCTCTGCAATGTGTGTTGTAGGATGATGGTGAAGTGTTCCCATCATTCTCTTTCTCGAATTGTTTTAACCATGTATTGGAAGATTTTGACACCTTCAAGAACTGTCCTTCAGTGTATCCCAAAACTATGAATCGAGGTCTCTGCACAATCTCTAATGGATGAGTTATGCCTTGGCCATTCACACCAAGTCCTCCTCCTTTGTACCTAATTTTGGTAAGGAATCTCATTCCAGTTCCTATAATGGGTATATCCACGTTTCCAATATAAATGATAGCCTATGAAGATGAAACTAAAGAGAAATCAATTTTTTTTACCTCAATTGTTGATTCAGAAACAGATGATGAGGGCTTCTCCAAGCCCTTGTTGCATTTCAATTCCTCCAAGGGCTTTCTTGTGGCTTGCGGCTGAAGCTACAATCTCTTCTTCTCCTCTTTCTCTTCTCGTATTAGCCTCCTTAATTCAACATTATCTTCTTGAAGAATCTGGTTGATCTCCTCATTTGAATGATGAGAAGGCGATGAATGCAATAAAGAAGGTGCATAAGCACTAGAAGATGTGGACGAAGCATCATTCTCTGATCTTTATTTATCCTCTTCCTCTATTCTCTTCTCAAAATAATCATACATTATTTCCACCAATTTGGACATCCTGAGCATGGCCTCTTATAGTTCTTGGTCATCCTCCATTGCTGTGCATTAAATCGTAGTTCATGCTCGAAATTCAAATCAGCAAGAAGATCGCTCTGATACCATCTTGATCCGAGTCTGCGAGCTACCAGATTTACCCATGATATTTTACTTCTGTGATGTGGTTAGAATTGCATTGGAAAGAGCATTAAAATAACACATATGCATGCTTAAGCAAGAGGAGACATGACTAAAGTTAGCAACACAAGAATAAGAGACATTTAATAACAGAGTTCACCCAGTGTGGGCTATGTATCTACGCCCAGTGTCAATATGGGGTAGGCAGCTTCATATAATACTCGAAATGGCGATGATGTACATGGGCTATGTTTTCTGTCATATAAGGATAGATTCCCTCAACATGAGTGTCTAGTCTCTCCATGAGATGTTCCGCTACAGAAACTCTCACTTATAATAGGCCTCCTATCAACATGACATAATCTTACACAAGGTGACAATGAGGATCCCTCCATCAAGGTTACATAGGGATCTCAATCAAACATAACGATCCATGGAAAATAAATTTCACATGAATTAGAAACATAGATCCTGCAACATACATCAAACATGGATATAAGAAACATATTACATCTCACAACAAATGATAAAAGAAGCACATGACATCAATACTGCATATACCTCAACCTGTGAAGTTGGATGAAGAAGTGGATGCTTAGCTGCTGAATCTGGTTACACCATTGAATTCATGGCATCGAGAGGCATAAAATCAACTGTCCACACTTGGGAATATGACAATATAAATCCAATCTGTAAAATGGCCAACAAATGGGAAGCTCTGCTACTAGAATGGAAATCTCCATTGAGTTCCTGTCGCCGATAGGTGTAAAATCAACATAAAATTTGTCAAATTCTGACTATGGAAAGTTCTGGTTCTTAAGGAATATTTCTTATGCCCCTCATTATTCTTTGGGCAAGGATTCCTCCCTTTGTTCACTCATGGTTCCACGATCTTGCAATAATAAATGTAATAAAGGTTGAAAAGTATGTCGGTCCTCTGTCTGGGCACAACTGCGACCGCGAATTAGATAGGTTCTGGGTGACGGATTTGACCAAATAAGTGGTTAGGGTGTAATGGAAAAGTTAGAATTTGATAGAGGAGAGGTCAAGGGATCAAATCCCACCCCTCCCAATATAGTTGTTGTTTCTCCCGTTCATCCATGCCGTTGACCATCAGTTAGGGCAGTAAATTTTTTGTTAACATTTTGTTGTGAGGTCGCCCATGGGGGTCGACCACGTGGGCCAGGCAGGTTCGAGCCCTGATGACCTCAGTTTTTCCAATATACATGTGGATAGGGGAGTGGGCCAGGTCCACCAGAGGTGTCCCACCCTCTTCCTGTTTTATAATGGTTCCATTGTAGTGGCAGTTCCGAGGGTGGCGGGGTTGAAAGCCCGCCCCCCAAAAAATATACATATATAATATAATATGTTTGTGGGGTGGTGGGGTTGGTGGCCCGCCACCCATTTTTATTTTTATCTTTTATTTTATTAAAACAATCTCATATTTTTGAAAATTCTTGAAACCAGAGGTTATTAGACAAATTAAGTACCCAATAAATTCACCCTCTTCTGGGGTGTTGGGTTCCGTGTCGGTTGACGGTGAAATTGTAGGACATTTAAACCTGGCCCATTGCCCAACTTTGATCGCAAGTTTAACTCGCTTTAACTTCTCCATACAGGCTTGCATTTGAGATCCATTCACATTGTTACAATTGGGGCAATGAGAAATTCAATCTGAACCTAGTTCAAGAGCAATTTGACCACTTTTAATTTTGACCATTTCTGAGTCCTCCTGGTCTCCTAAGGGTGTCCAGAGCCACCTAGATCAATTCACTAGTTTAAATATTGAGGTGATTTATTTTTACATCTTTGGATATCAATTTAATATCCACATATTGATATAAAAGAGAACAAAGTTGGAATTATCTTAAAAGAGGTGTTTATTTTTGGGTTACTGTGAGACTACAAGGGCTCATAGGGTTAATTCCAAAGTAGAGAAATAAAATAGTAACAATGGATGTAAATTTTTAGGAACACATTACATCTGGGAAGTCCCATGAACATATTCTAGTGGAAAAGTATGAGGAACAATAAACTCCAAGGGTTGAACTAAGATTACTAGTGATTGACATAGAAGTACAATAGTCTTCAGGTGAAGAAGGAGAGATAGTGTACCCCTCCAATTTTTTTAGTAGACCTCAACATTTCACTCAAACATCAATGTATTCTTAGGAGTATGTTGAGACTCCTAAGAGCACATTTAGAGATAGTATACCTATGAATAAGTATCTAGACTACAAGGAATTCATGAGCAACATCATAGATTTTGAAATTTTCAACTTTTAGGAGGAAACATACTAGTAGGTATGGTGAGATGCCATGGTAGAGGAGTACACCTCCGTCATGAAGAATGATTTTTGGAACACAATTCTAAGATTGGAGGAGAAGTTAATAGTGAGTTCTAGGTGTCTCTACAAGATTAAGGATACAATACAGAGTAACATCAGGAATCTCAAAGAAAGATTCATTGAAAGAGGTTTCTTTCTTTATGTTAAAAGGAAATTATTTTAGCCTCTTCCAATATCTTCTTCCAATGTGTGTAGTAGTCATCTCTTTTCGTTTAGAGATAGTTGACACCATTTTGGATTATTTGTGTTCTACAATATTATGTCATTTCATTTATTAATGAGAAGTTAGGTTTTCACCATACTTTTGTGCTTTATGTTACATTTATCTATGTTTGTTTCATTTCATTTCCCCTTTTCATTTCATTCCTTGTAAAACCTGGATCATTCATGACACTCAAGATCTTAATAACCTCACCCTTGAGGAAACATGGATGGGCCCTAACTCCATGCTTTTCCTTCCTTTACACAAACTTGAAGACTAACTTAGAACCATTCAAGGTAAGAGAAAAAAATGAATCTTAAAAATGACATCCAAGAGATGACAACATGAGGTACTAATATCTTAGAATTTGCTCAAATCAAGGAGGAGGAAATATGAAACTTTAGTGATTTGTACAATTTCATGACCCCAAGCATCTCTAAAGCCAAATTATCAATTTTGGAACATATTTCAGAATTTGTATCTTAGGAGGATAACCTTTGTTTGATAATAGATCCCATTGAAAAGGAAATCCATCAGACATTATTCTCCTTCAACTTGGACAAAGATCTAGGACTAGGTGGAATTTTTTTCTCACTTCTATCATTAGCTTTGGGAAGTAATAAATATTTATTTTTGTAGATTAGTGGGGTACACTTTTAAGAACAATTTCATGGGGGTGGAATTAACTCTTCCTTTTTAGTATTGATTCCAAAAGAAACAAACCTTGATTCTTTTTCAAGATTCATGCCCATTTCACTTTGTAATGTTTAATATAAAGTGATTTCTAATATTTTAACCATAAGAATTAGGTCTCTTATTCCAAAAATAATATCAAAAAATCAAGGAGGTTTTATGCATCATAGCTAAATATTTGATTACATCATTCTTGGTCAAGAGGCCATCAATTCTAGTAAAAATTGGGGAGACAAAGGCATGATTATCAAACTTGACATTGAAAATTCCTTGGAAAGAGCGAGCCATGAATTCTTATCTAAGGTGATGAAAAAATTTGAATTTGATGCCAAATTAATTCATTGGGGTTCTCTTTGCATAAAATCACCTTGGATTTCCTCCCTAGTTAATGGTAGAGCAGTTGGGTTTTTTCATGCCTCATGAGGACCTCACCAAGCTGCCCTTATCTCCCTTCTTGTATATAGTTATGGAATATTTCCTCAGTTTCAAAATATAATTTTAAATAATATGTGAGAGCCTCCAAGGAATCAAGTTGGTTATAGGTATTAATAGCATCAATTACTCTCAATTTGTTGATGCTACATTTTTGATGGGTGGAGATTCCTCAATAATAGAAAGAATATTCAAAAGGGTTCTGGATAATTTTCTTGAAGCTTCGGGAGGTCAAAAATTCTAGGAAATATTATATTTATGCATGGAATATTTCATTTAGAAAGAAAAGACAAATTGGAAGAATAATAAGCTTTCAATCAATGGAAAAATGGAAAGAATTTAAGTATTTATGAGTTCCTATATTCCTGAAGTTGCACTCAACCCATTCTTGGAAAGGTATTATTTAAAAATTAAAAGGAAAATTCATTTCCCATGGGAGAAATTCTCTTTTCTTTACGAATTTGTCAATTCTCAATGCTTCTTGCTCCACAAAGAATTCTCTCTATTTTGGAAAAATAAAATTGTAAGTTTCTATGAGAAGGAGGAAAAACAAGTGCACATAAATTCCTTCTGATTAAATGGGCTACTATAAAACATCCTAAAAATAATGGAGGGTTTGGAATTAGGGACCTTATGGTAATGAATAAATAAATAGGGGAAAAACTGGTTGTTATGAAACCAACTCCCAAAATAGAATAAAAGAGAGATCATCGCCTTAGAAATCAACCAATTCGAGGAGGAAACCTCCTTTAAATTACATAATGAATAATTATTAGAAGATACAAATGAAAAAACCTCCTTTCTATATATAGGAGTCCATGGGGTTACAATATAATCGTAGCTGAACTAACAATAACAATGTAAGGGCACAACAAAAACAATAGTGGATTTTATGGGGCACAATAATAAAAATATGGGGGCTACAGGGACACAACAATAAAATAAGGGGACTACACTAACAACAATAAGGGACTACACCAGTAATATAGGGACCTAACATGCCCCTATCCTTCAAAAAACTGTTGTCCTCAATGCTTGAGTAGCTCTGGATGCTTTTGTATAAAATTATCATCCTCCCATGTGGAATATTTAGTGGGTAAGTTCTTCCACTTGATGAGATACTCTGACATTGATTTATTTCGTAGCTTTCGAGTTTTTATTTTTGTGACTGCTTCATGTTACAATATGATTTTTCCTTCCTCATTAAGTTATGGAAATATTGTTTGAACTAGAAGTTTATCGCTTATAATCTTCTTTAAGCATGAAACATGGAAAACTAGGTGCACTCGAGAAGAAGCAGGAAGCTCCAATTTGTATGCCATAGTACCAATATTTTGCAACACCTTGTAAGGACCATAGTACTTTGGCGATAATTTATTATCCTTCTTAGCTTGCTTGAGGGAAATTTTTTTGTATGGTTGTAGCCGTAAAAATTCCTAGTCGCCTACATAAAAAATTCTCTTGTTCTGATGTTGATATGCCTGTTCTTTGATTCGATTTTGTGCCAAATTTAGGTTATACTTTAAGAGTTGGAGAACTTGTTGTTGATGCTCGATGTGATCTTCCATTGCTTGAACATTAGAATTTTCTCTTAAAGATGATGTGATGGATGGTGGATGATATCCATAAAGTGCCATAAAGGGGGTCATTTTTACTGCAGTATGGAAGGAAGTGTTATACGACCATTCAACTAGAGGTAACCACTTGACCCATTATGTTTTTTTATCTGATACAAAACAACGAAGATATCCTTCAGAACATTTTTTTATTATCTCATTTTTCCCATTGTATTGAGGATGATAAGATGAGCTATGAGCTAGTTGAGTACCCAAACAAGAAAATAATTTTGTCCAAAAATTTCCAGTAAAAATGGGATCTTTGTCACTTACAATAATCGTTCAGTTTTCATGTACATTTGAATTATTTCAATAAATGCAACAAAAACTATACTTTCTTTAAATGGATGAGATAATGCACAAAAATGTGCATACTTGATAAGTCTATCAAATACCACCATGATGACATTATTTCCTTCATGCTTAGGTAATATTGTGATAAAATCCATTGAAACCTCCTCCCAGCATTTACTTGGAATAGATAAAGGTTGTAGCATACCTAGGGTCTTAACTGTCTCAACTTTATTTTTCTGGAAAATCGAACATTCCGCCACAAAATTTTGAATATCGGATTTAAGGCCACCCCAACATAATATTTTATTTTAGTTGGGAATTATTACAAAGATATAAGTGATATTTGTACCATAAGGAATCATTTTTCCAAATAAATGTTTCAAATATACTAGGATCTTGCTGCAACTTTTGAATGAGTGTCCACACTTCTTCATCACTCTTCCATTCATCCCTTGCTTTAGTTATCCAATCTGGCTGGATAATATAAATGACACAAAGCAATGCTTCCACCTCTTCATCCTTTATTGAGAGTGCATCTGCAACAATATTTAGCTTCCCTTTTTTGTATATGATTTTAAAGTCATAAAAAAAACATATTTGTGACCCATTTTTGTTGCTCTTCTGAAGATAGTCTTTGTTCCAAAAAGTATTTAAGACTATCATGATCATTTTTTACCTTGAACTATCTTCCCATTAGGTAAGGTCACCATTTCTTTAGTGCATGTAGTATTGCCAACATTTCCTTCTCATAAATATCTTTCTGTAAATACTTTCCTTTGATTGGATGACTTTTAAAAGAAATGGTTCTTCCTTCTTGTATTAAAACAACACCAATTCCATTTCCCGAGGCATCACATTCCCCAATAAAGGTTTTTGTAAAGTATGGCATAGCTAAGACTGGTGCTAGGCACATTTCCTCTTTAAGATGTTCAAAGGCCTTAGTTGCATCAGGAGTCAATGGAAATGCATATTTCTTCAATAATGTTGTTATAGGTGTTGTTTTTCTCCCATAATTCTTAACAAACTTGTGATAATACCCTATTAACTAGAGAAATCCTTGCAACCTTTTTATGTTGTGGGGACTTTCCATCCTTAATGGATTTAATTTTTTTAGGGTCTACATTAACACGCCTCCTGAGATAAAATATGACTCATATATTCCACCCCTTTTACTCCAAAGAAAAATTTGGAGGTTTTTGCATATAATTGTTTATCCTCCAATAGTTTTAGCACCTTGTCAACATGTTGAACATGGTCCTTCCAAGGGCCTATTGTAGATTAGTATATCATCAAAGATACCAACACAAATTTTCTAAGGAAGGGTTTGAAAATTGAATTCATCAACCCTTGAAATGTAGAAGGTGCATGGGTAAGGTCAAAAGACATGACCAAAAATTTATAATGACCCTCATGAGTTTGAAATGATGTTTTCGGGACATCTTAAGTCTTCATTCTAATTTGATGATATCCCAAACAAAGATCCAACTTGGTAAAATAATTTTCTCCATGTAATTCATCCAATAATTCATCAATCACAGGAATGGTAAATTTATATTTAATAGTGATCTTATTGAGATCCCTATAATCCCGACACATGAACCATGATCCATCCTTCTTGTGCACCAATACTACTGGAGCAGGGAAAGAATTTTGACTAGGTTGAATTATAGCAGCCTCTAAGATTTTTGTAATCATACGTGCAATTTCTCTCTTTCGGACATAAGGATATCTGTAAGGCCTGATGTTTGGAAGAACACTTCCTAGAATCAAATGAATAGTATTATCATGATCACTAATAGGTGGGAGTCCTTTGGGATTTTCAAACACCTTGGAATGATTTTCCAATACTTTTTGGAGATCTGGAGAAATAGATGATTTTGATGTTGGAACTTCTAGTGAGCATAATTGTGAAATTGCGCCTTGTTGTTCTTTCTTCATAAGATTTTTCATGACATTAGAGCTTATTATCTTTCTCAGATTCCATGTGATACACCATAATTCAACTTCCTTTCTTTCCGATTTTTTTTTGAAGAAACGTTCTTGAAAATTTGAAGCTATCGTCCCCAAATATTGTAACCATTGTACTCCTAGTACAACATCAGCACATCCTATTTCAATGGAAATAATTGGACTATTAAATACATATTCCCCCATGGTTATCTTGATATTATGGCATTTTACAAAGAAATTTATAGTTCCTCCATTTGCAACCATTACTTGACACTCTGGTGTTGGGTATAGGAAGAAATTCAATTCCTTGGCTACCTTACAATGAATAAAATGATGGGTACTACCCGAATCAATAAACATTATTACCTTTTTCTTCTTGATATGTCCTTCTATTTTGAGAGTTTGAGAAGTAGTAATTCCTACCAATGCATTAGAGGATATGGTCAAATTCATTTCTTCTTTATCTAGTGTTGGTTCCTACTGTATATCCTCTTCTTTGAAATTTTATTGTTCATTTTCTTTGTCCTCTTCACAATCTATGTAAAATAATTTCTTCTCAACACACTTATGGCCTTTAGTGTATTTTGTATCACAACTATAGCAAATCCAATTTTCTCTTTTTTCCTCCAATTGTTGTGGTGTTAACTTTGTAGGTTGTGGAAGTCTAAGAGTAGCAACACTTCCATTTTTATAGATGTAAGTGGTAGAATTCCTTGTCTCCATAATTTTACATTCATTTTTTCTTTCCACCCTGAATGCCTTCTCCAATGAATCACGTTCCCAAAGGTGAACCTCATGTTGGATGTTATCCTTTAAAATCCCTTTAAATACATAAATCCTGGGTTCCTGTGGAATATCAGTTACACTTATATTCAGTTTTTATAAGTCCTCAATGTGCTCCACCATTGAATCCTTTTCTTTGAGATTTATCAATTGGCTAAAGAAGGCGTTTCTCTTTGTAACCTCATAATGTGCTATCATTTCCTCCGTAAAAATTGACTAGGTGAATAAATTTTTACGGGAGAAAATCCATCGATACCATAGAAATTTATTTTGTTCTAAATATAAAGTTTCAATGCATACATTTTGTGTTTTTTGTGCATTATTGAGATCAAAATAATGCTCCATCTGTAGTATCCATGCTACAGGATCCTTGCCATTAAATGTCCTCATATCGATCTTTGACATATGGTGGGTCTTTAATCCAACATTAGCGTTTATGAAATCAAGATTAACATATTTTGTTCTCATCATGAGTTTTCTCTACTACCTTTTCACCATTGGGAATCATTTCTTGTGTCAACTTTGTCAAACCTTCTTTCAAAAATTCCATGTCTGCTTTTATATCATTCTTCATCTATTCCATGCTGTCTTTCATTTTTTCTTCAATATCATCCATCTTAGCTTCCATGCCATTCTTCAAACCATCCATCTTAGCTTCCACGACTTCTTAAAACCATCCATCTTAGCTTCCACACCTTTCTTCAAAACTTCCATTTCATTTTTTTTTGCTCTTTCTAAGAGCGAAAGTTGTTGCACTTGCTCTTGTAATTTTGATATGTCATGTTGCACTTCTTCCTCTTCATGAGTCATAGTAAAGCCTTCTGGGGGTTTAATGGGTATTGAATTATTTTTAGGGGGGGTTTTTAGAACCCAATACAGATATCTATGCTTGAATATGCCCTTGGAATTACTTCAAATTTACTTTTCAAACAGGACCTATGCAATTTAAAAACAATACACACCTTTTTCTTGCTTTTGAGGAGCTCGATATTGAAACTGGTGTATTGTAATATTCCCAATTAGTCCTAAGCTAATGGGAATATTCATTTTTATTTTATTTTTATGTTTCAAGAATAAAAATGTAAAGGAGGTCCATAATACTCCTAAACAGTGAATAAATCAATTCGAAATGTGAAATTTTTTAAATATTAGCTATGTAAGCAAGCACGCTTAGGTGTGAAAGGGGTTGGATTTTTTGACTGGGTCAACCATGAACAAATATACAGCGTTGTCTTGGAGGGGTGGCCATCAATGAGGCACAACACAGTTTTAGATGGAGATGGCTTGTGTGAAAGGAGTTGTTTCATTGAAGGTGGTTTAGGGTTTACAAGCTCTCAACTTATAAAAGTAAGAGGATGGCAGCATGAAGAGGTTGTTGAATGATATTATATTTTGATGTATTTTTTGTTTAGACATACAACTTTCTTTGGCTATTTAGCCTAGATTCCAAATTTTGTTTAGCATTGGGTGTTTCTGATCAGGAATCCCGCCTCTTCCCATTGAGTAGCTCTTGGGAGAGTCTTGTATTGCATAGTCCACTATTTGGCTTGAGGCCAAGCTTCTTATTCCAACTACAATGCAGATCCTGTTGAGGGTCTAGTTTTCTTTGAAATTTGCAGCAAGTGGAGGCTAGACTTACTCATATCTAGACAATTCTAGTGATCCTTTTTAGTGGGGAAGGCTTCTATCCCATTGACAAGAGAGTATTGGAACATTGGAGCATAATTTTTAGATATTGGCATGTGTCCAAACTTATTATAAACCCTACAGTGCAGTATTTCTTCCAGAACTACATTATTCCTGTAGGTGTTGTTGCAGGCTGTTTTGGCACATCAGTTGGAGAGATGGTTTTCAAGTGTTGGGGATCTGCTCTCCAATTTGAAGATCCATTGAAGGAAGATATATTTCTTGTCATATTAGATCCGATCTGAATAATTTTGTATACTTCAGAATTTCTGAATATTTCTGCAGATCTACAGACTTAGATCTTATATCTACTGCTTGTAGTTGGTGTAATGATGAAAACCCCAAGGGGATCTGAAAGAGGAGCCTATATAGTGTATGGATCTATTATAGATCTAAATTTTCATGCACTAATTTTCTCTAGATCTCACATGTAATCAATAGCTATTGCAGCTCAATAAAATAATGCTCTCAAGCTCTTCTCAGTTTATATATATGGTTGCAGTACCTCATTTTGAGTATTTTGTTCTATTGGAGACTTCTATTTCCTGTTGTACATCTTATGGGTCTCATAGTACATATATTTTTATATTATAAATGTAAATGAAGAGTCTCCATATTGGCCTCCTGACTTGTCTTAGATGATTTGCGTTATTGTCCTGCATATTTGTTTTGTATTGCTGCATTCCCCATTTGGAAATATTACAGTGGTATCAAATCATCATCTTGGCACAGCCTGTGCTTACTAAGAAGCCAATATATATTCTGAAGAAGAATAACCTCTTACTGATAGAGAGAAGACGTATCTAAACAGAAGACAGAAGAAGAAATTTGATTACACCAATGAAAATGAAGACAAGGATAAAGCCCCTGAATCTAGAAGTGAAGAAGAAGAAAAGGATTTTCCTAAGATCCTTTTAAGAGCCATTCAAGATCTTGCTAGAAAGATAAAAGAGATGAGATTGGACAGAATCAAAGAATCCCCTAAAGGATTTCAGCTTGGAGAAATTTGTGGCATGTCTCACCACTAGAATGATCAACCAGTGCATCAGCCACAAGTTTCCCAACGTTGTACCATGCCTACTTTTTTGGTTGTGGGAAATGAAGGGTTTCAAGAGAAATAATCCCTTTAAGACTACTTTGAAGAATATGAGTCTCAAAATCAGAGATTCAAGGAGCACTTGAGTTTTCAGGAGTTTTGTCACCTCGAGGAAAAAAGAAGACCAGGGCATCATCTTAGAGGTCGTGGATTCATTCAGACTCATGATCGAAATCACTCTATGGGAAAATTATTTTTGCCCAACTTTGATGGGTCATCCAAGTGTTCTACCAAATCATGGGTAGAAAAACTTGACATCTACTTTCAGTTGAACAAGGTCCCAGAGATGGAGACTATCAAGATTGTAGCACTGCACTTTGAAGGTCAAGCACATAATTGGTGGTTCCATGGCCTATATATATTGGGTCATTCCAATGTGACTAATTATTCAGAGTTCACTAGAAGGCTAGTGGAAAGATTTGATAGAAGAGATCTAGAGGCACCTTTCATGAGCCTTCAAAAGTTGAAATAATTAGGTAATACAGAGTCTTACATTTATGAATTTTTAAGATTATCTATTATGGTTCCTGATTTGTTTGCAGCAAGAAGGGTGTGTTGGGGTTCCTGTGTTTTGGCCAGATTGGCAAGACCAAAAGACAAGACAACATCAGAACCACTTTGGGATCCTAGGATCTAGCCCTCCTAGATCCAGAGAGGGATCTCTCTATAAATGCAAAGAATGATATATATCTTTGAAGCTCAAATATGAGGTAGTATACTAGGTATGAAGCACAAGGGGTTTTTTAAATGATTTGGTTTTTGGATTGGAGATCATTAATTGAGAAGGTTAAATGGAATGAAAAGGAACAAAGAAGCAAGATGTTTCTGCAAAAGAAGATAGGTCAAGAAAGTGGCAATCCATTGGGCTATGGAGTCATACAAGGGGATTACTTGCATAACAACTAACGAAGGCTTCCATAGGGAAAGTCATATATACTAAAGGATCTTTTTAGATAGATGGTGGAATGGAACATTAAGGAGTGAAGGTGAAGGAAAGAAAGAAGCCCATTTTTTGTCTGGAGATTAGGTCAGATATCATTTAAATCCAGACCTGCTTTGACATACTCAAAGGAAACTCTCATCATAGACACAAAGGTAGCTTAAGATCAGGTCAAAGGTCATCTAACTCCAGGCCTGCTTTCAGCATACTCTCAAGGGAAAAACAAAGTTAATATTTAACACAGAGCAAGGCCTAAGATCAAAGAAGGACTTTTAACCTTCAATAATTTTGACACTCACTCGAAGGGATCTTAGAAAGGCCAATTGTTGGAAAAGGACCCCAGTGGATAGGGCTAACTCTAAATCCCCGGTATCCCAATTCTTCTAGCTTAAACCCAACAAGAACATCTAAGCAACAAACTCTGAATTCGAACATCAGTAAGCATGGGTAATACCAACATCTTTGACTGGTTGAATTATGTGAATTTTCTCCTAGATACACCATCAGCAGAAAACATCGAAGATAAGAAGAGCAGGAAAGCATTAGGGTACCATGCAGGGGTATATCCTAAGCTAGATTTATTGATTCTTATCAGATAATAATTAACAACATGATTAAAATGAAATAGGACAATTGCAGTAAGAGAAACATCACCAGAAATATAGACCAGGATCCTATGAAATTTTCTTGTTCAATTGATGTGCAAAACTAGTCACATACTCTGAGCTCAATGGCTATTACATTCCAAACTTCTCCTCCCAGCCTACGAAATTACAAACTACTAAGCTAATTCCCCCCAATAATAGTTCTAACAATCAAATGAATCCCTATCAACCAACAACCCCTTACAATGTATTCTTCAGGGGTTCTTATAGGAGAATGAGTGATAGAAGGATTAGATGAGATAGTTGGCCCAATTAAATGAAGAACTTAATGTTTCTTAGCCTCTGAGAGGCTTGATGGATAAGAAATGAGATGCTCCATGCTTCATTAAATGTTCCTTTGCTTGTATTTGTACTATGATTGTCTGTTTTTGACCTTTGAAATAAGTAAAGGGGATAGAAAGTCTGCAGGTTGCCCATACTTCATAATTGTTGCTTCCGCCCTTTGAGGCTTAATAGATGAAGAGATTGAATTTTGGGTTACTTCTTATCTTTAAAATAACTCTGCTGGCAGTCAGAAATATTTGTTCAGCTATCTTCAGGAAAATATCCTTTGCTCTGTCAATAAATAGGCCTTCTTTGATTTCTGTGAGGTTGCAGGTGTCTTTCGGTAGGTGGAGAGGTTGGATTTTGGTGCTGGAGAGGGTTCAATTGGCCTCTGCTGTGGCGATTAATGCTTTCTCGTATTGACATATGTATTTATCTTTTCCTAAAACTCTTTAATTCAATTTCAGGTCTGTGTTTTAGGCTGAATTAGGCCATGGTCTTCTTTATGGTCTTCACACTTTGTCTTTGTCCTTAAAACGCCAGATTACTGAGTTTAAATCTTCAATTAGGAGCCTAAATCATTTAATATGTCTTTGTTGTTGTGATGGTCATCTCTGCACTGTGAGTCACAGTGACTATGACCATAGATACAAAGTGAACTTCTCACTCTGTAAACCCTGCACAATATAATAAACACGTTACGAAATCCAGGGGAGTGGTGGAAGATTTCTATGGAGGCCTGTGGAATGGTGGCAGAAATGGTGGATGCGGGTGAAAAACAAGTGAAAATCACTACGGAATGGTGAAGAACTAATCCGGTGAAGGTTTGGTGCGAGGAGCATTTTAAGTCGTCCAATCAGATATAACAATGATTATCAACGGTCGAGATTCACCGATGGGATGGTTTGAAGGAGTTAAACAGAAGAAAATATGTTTTAGTGTAAAAAACTAAAGTCTAATGTTTTGGGAGAATACATGGAAAAAGGATTAAAACGAATGGAAACGGAGGCTTTAAATGGTGGGACCCAGAGGGCAGAGGGCGATTTGAATGTGGACTGTTGGATCTCAGGAGGAGATCAACGGTGAGGATTTTCAGATAAAACTCTGTGGAGGCTCCGATGAACATAATATGAATTGGAATGCAATGGAATGTGGGCCATTGATCTAGACCAGATCAACGGTCGAGACTGAATGGAAGAAATTTTGGAGGCAGAGGAGGGGAAGTGGTTTTTAGAAGAAAATCGCTGGTGTCGCACGGCTCAGGGGTGGTTTTGAAAATCTCCCGAAAAAACGCGATATACGTTGCTGCACGACACGTGGCAAAACAAAACCACCCATATCACGCGATTTCAAAATGTTAAATCTCAGACACCAAAGTTGCGTGATATGGTTCTCGGCCGTTGGATGTGGAGCGAAGAGATCTGATGGTGCAAGTGGTGGCGCGATATGGAAAGATGTGCGGGAGATTAGGTGGGGAACGGTAAAAGGCGGGTTAGATCCTGACCGTCAGATCTACAGTATGGACGGTCAATATTAAAAGAGAGAGCGGGAAGGCCAAAGGGTAAGTGAACAGGCAGGATAAACGGGATTCGTTAGATCCATTGGAAGGAACGGTGGAGATCTAATCACATCGGAGTAAGGCAGGGGCCGAAACTCCGATTGTTGATGTTGCGATTATGCGCTAGTCATCTGATCTGGAACCAGATCGACTATCAATACTCAATCGGGGGGTGATGGAGAGGGGCGATGGGTGGAAATGATACAATTAGCACTGACCGTCGGATCTTGTAACGATCGACAACTTAGATCAAATCTGCGGCCGATAGAACAAATGTTTCATCACATCGAGAAAATTCAATTAACGAAGGAAAAGGCTCACATGGAATGCTCCGATTGCGATTAGTGCCTGGGGCTTTAGCGCCTGGTCTTGGGCGCGGGTCATATGTGGGGAAGTGGTTGGGGGCTATGCCGAAAGGGGCTTAACTCTATAATGTAAAAGGGAAATTTTGACCTAAATTTAGTGCTTTTCAAGGCCAAATGGGGGTTTCGGTAGAGGGAATAAGGGATTTTTAAACCAGACAAAGGATATTATAAGGCTTAAAAAGGGTTTTAGGATAAGACGGAGGGTTAAAGAGGGGTTTTTGAAAGGCAGAAAAAAGGAGGTAAAAATGGAGGTTTTGTGAGGATGACAGAGGGCAGATGGAGGCCTTTTGAGCATTTTCTTCCACAGAACAGGAGGGCTTTTAAATGGAAAAAGTAGTGAAGATTGTTCAAAGGGAAAAAGACACATGGAGGCTTCAAGAATGAAATTTTTTTAGAGGAAATTTATTTCTTGAAGGCTCAAAAAACATTTTAGCCACCTGTTTGCTCTGTCAAAAATTTATAGGTCGCTAACAGTGGCTCCACATGGGGATGGCATCTTCTTGAAGGTGTCAAGAATTCAGAAAATAATCTATGGAGTAGGCCAGATGCCTGGTGCTTGACACATATTTTTCTTTCTTGGATCAGCTGCCACAAATCATGAAGACATCATATCAGCAGTAATATTCTCCCAAACAACTACCTACCCATACTATTGTCCTAACATTTTTTCTTCTAGGTGCATTTGGACTCGTAGACCCTTTACATCATAAATTTTTTACAAACATGAAAATAAACCTATTCTAATGCTACCCTTATTTCTCCATGAGACCAGATTAAACAGTTGGCCTCATAGCTTCTCTACTTGAACTACTATCTGATAGGATTAAACTATCTAGCAGATTTCTTTCTACAAAATAAATTTAAAAATAGTCAAACCAGGATTAGACTGTCTGGCTTGCTGTGGATCCATTCCATAAAGAAAGCTGCACATGAACTGAAATTTGCAAAAATTAAAAACAACTAAATAAATGTTCACTGGCTGAGCTTTATTGAGATTCCTACCTACCCTACTCTACTTGGAAATATCTGATGCTCTAGGTGATACAATAATGCCAGTGCAGCCAGTCAAGCAATAACAAAAAAGGGTAGAAAAACTGACTTCTTGTCAGAGATAACCATAGGGTACTCTGCACATGGGTCTTCAACACTAACTCCATCACCATTGGTGACCACTTATGATGTATCTGGCTCTTGCAAAGGATCAATTCTTGAAAATTTGAGCCAATCAGGGCCTCCATATATTCTGCCACGGGATCAATCAGAACATGGTATAAAATTTCTTCTTTAAAGCCTTCCATGACTGGCGGGCTATCTGCATCCTTGACAATTTCAATCACTACATCTGCAGTGTGGCCCCTGAAATCACAATCATCCTTTTCCTGGTTGGGAGTATTTGGTAGTTAAGTTTCAACTAGGCATACCTCTTCTTCCACTGAATCAAAACAAAGATTTCTTTGAGAAAGAATATCTTCTTCATCTTCACTGCAGCCTGAACAGGAGGAATCATCATATTTTGCAATGCTGTCCTCTTGTAACCCTGGCAGGTTCTGCTCGAGTGGACTGAACTCTGTGAAAATATTAACATATTCTTGAGCAGGGGTTTCTTTGATTACCTCAACCCTTTCAGGAGAAGGCTCAGGATATTCATCTTGGTCAAGATTTCCTTCATTTCTTTCTTCCTCGTCCTCCGCGCTGGAAAGATACTGACTTCCATTTTTATGGAAATCATTACTGACGATTTGATATATAACAGAGTGAAAATTCATTTAATCTTCGTCTGCACTCAGGCTTTCAACCCTTTCTTCATCAGTATCATAGATGGTCTACATTGTCTCATCGTTATCTTGAAGTTGATGGTCACAGTATTCCTCCCATGAATCTAATGATGATGGTCCTGCAAGCTCAACTTCCCTTTGGAAAAAATCATCATCAGATAGATCAAAATTAGATAAATCATAATTATAAGCAACGTTATCAATCAAACCTTCTAGACTCTCAGCAAGTCTTTCTTCAAAATAATCTGCATGTTCATTTTCTGATTCAACATCTTGTTCACCATTCATGCTTTGCGTATCGCTTATGTCTTGCAGTGATATGGCTTGTTTTTCCCGAGGACAAGGTGTAGGTCTCTTCCAATCAACATTTCTAGTTTCAACCTTATATTCTTCCTCTTCTATGTTCAGCAAGGTGTTGGCTGTCTCTATCAAACTTTCCAGCTTGTTTTCTAAAGAGATCTGCCTTTTTTGCTCTGCTTGGTCCTTCTTTATTGCTTTCAATCTTTCCTCCCTACACCACAGGTTGTATTCGACAGTAATTGCTATGTTCTGCATTTCCTCCAGGATCAAAGGCTCTCTTTCTCTTATATGGAATTCCACCTCGGGGTCAAAAGAACTTGGATAGTGCAATAGGGCCCATCCCAAGGGTGGTTTTATGTTAGAAGGTATTGCATTGTATACCTTATTGAACCTGCCTAAAAATTTATGTACTATCTCTCCTGGTTGTCTTCTCAGATTTTGATATTCTTTTAGGATGAGGAAGAAATTTACCGGGGCTACCCATCTATCAAGGAAAACTTGAGAAAATTGCTGAAAATTGATGATACTTGCAGCTGGAAGGTTTTTAAACCAACTCTTGACATTTCCTTGTAATGACAAAGCAAACATTTTAATAAGCACATCATCTTCTTCTATTTCATACAATTCAAGTAGATCCTCAAGATTTTTAACATGCTACTAAGCAGTGATCTTTGTATTCTCTCCATCAAACAGGGGCAGCTTATTTGTAAGTCCTGTAGGAAGGGGTTGGAAGATAAGAGGCAAAACAAGGGGCTTATATATTTCTATGACCTTTGTGGGTGTAGGTAGTGCAACAAGAGGCTCTTGACTGCTTGAAGTTTCATTAGGAGTGAGAGATATAGCATGAGGCTCTTGTCCCACTAGGCTTATCACAAGTGTCTGGGTCTACTCATGGTCTAAAAACTGAGGCTTGAGATCTTTCCCATACTCAATGTGGGTCTCATATTTGTACACTTGATCAGGCTTAAAGTAGGATAGAACGTAGTGGTAGACAAAAACAATGAATTATTTAAACCAAATCCAACCCAAATGTTCTATCCTTATATGAGGTCTGGCCATATTTCAAGTTCTTCCTCCAGTGGAGTCTTTGAGAGTTATGGAGTGTGGAGTTGCCAGGTGGATGAAATTGACTATTTGAAGCAGGATTTTGTCCACAATCAGCATTAAAATACCAATCTAACTAGAGATTTTGGGTCTTCTGAGTGCCTAATGGTATCTAAGATGAAATGCACTCATCCCCAGTGGAGTCGCCATTATGTTGGGGTTCCTGTGTTTTGGCCAGATTGGCAATACCAAAAGACAAGACAACATCAGAACCACTTTAGGATCCTAGGATCTAGCCCTCCTGGATCCAGAGGGGGATCTCTCTATAAATGCAAAGAATGATATATATATTTGAAGCTCAAATATGAAGTATTAGGCTAGGTATGAAGCACAGGGGGTTTTTTAAATGATTTGGTTGTTGGGTTGGAGATCATTAACTGAGAAGGTTAAATGGAATGAAAAGGAACAAAGCAGCAAGATGTTTCACCAAAAGAAGATAGGTCAAGAAAGTGGAAATCCATTGGGCTATGGAGTCATGAAAGGGGATTACATGCATAACAACTAACCAAGGCTTCCATAGGGCAAGTAATCTATACTAAAGGATCTTTTTAGATAGATGGTGGAATGTAACATTAAGGAGTGAAGGTTAAGGAAAGAAAGAAGCCCAATTTCTATCTGGAGATCAGGTTAGATATCATTTAAATCCAGACCTGCTTTGATATACTCAGAGGAAAATCTCATCGTAGACACAAAGGTAGCTTAAGACCAGGTCAGAGGTCATCTAACTCCGGGCCTACTTTCAGCATACTCTCAAGGGAAAAACAAAGTTAATATTTAACACAGAGCAAGGCCTAAGATCAGAGAAGGACTTTTAAACTTCAATGCTTTTGACACTCACTCGAAGGGATCTTAGAAAGGCCAACTGTTGGAAAAGAACCCCAGTGGATAGGGCTAACTCCAAATCCCTGGTATCCCAATTCTTCCATCTTAGACCCAACAAGAACATCTAAGCAACAAAATCCGAATTTGAACATAAGTAAGAATGGGTAATACCAACATCTTTGACTGGTTGAATTATGTTTTTTTTCTCCTAGATACACCATCAGCAGAAAACATCGAAGATAAGAAGAGCAGAAAATCATTAGGGTACCATGCAAGGGTATATCCTAAGCCAAATTTATTGATTCTTATTAGAGAATAATGAACAGTGTGAATAAAATGAAATAAGACAATTGCAGTAAGAGAAACATCACCAGAAATATGGACCAGGATCCTGTGAAATTTTCTTGTTCAATTGATGTGCAAAACCAGTCACATACTCTGAGATCAATGGTTGTTACATTCCAAACTTCTCCTCCTAGCCTACTAAATTACAAACTACTAAGCTACTTCCCCCCAATAACAGTTCTAACAATCGAATGAATCCCTATCAACCAAAAACCCCTTATAATGTATTCTTCAGGGGTTCTTATATGAGAATGAGTGATAGAAGGAGTAGATGAGATAGTTGGCCCAATTAAATGAAGAAATTAATGTTTCTCGGCCTCTGAGAGGCTTGATGGATAAGAAATGACATGCTCCATGCTTCATTAAATGGTCCTTTGCTTGTATTTGTACTCTGACTGTCTGTTTTTTACCTTTGAAATAAGTAAAGGGGATAGAAAGTCTGCAGGTTGCCCATACTTCATAATTGTTTATTCCACCCCTTGAGGCTTAATGGACAAAGAGATTGAATTCTGGGTTACTTCTTATCTTTAACATAACTCTGCTGGCAGTCAGAAATAGTTGTTCAACTGTCTTTAGGAAAATATCCTCTACTCTGTCAATAAATAGGCCTTCTTTGATTTTTGTGAGGCTGTAGGTGTCTTTTGGTGGCTGGAGAGGTTGGTTTTTGGTGTTGGAGAGGGTTCAATTGGCCTCTGTTGTGGCGGTGGATGCTTTCTCGGATTTGTTAGACTCCTATACCAATAGGTGTCATTTTTCATGATTGACTTGTTGAACTATGCAATATGTCAAACCTTTTTCTTGTTGCAAAGGTGTTCCATATTATTCAAAAAATCAAAAATTTTAAAAAATGTAAAGAGGGTATACCCTAAAAGAAAAATCAAAGGGTGAAAAAATAAAATTGGCCAAAAAAGTGAAAGAAAATGAACCCCACCAAAAGAAAGGCCAAGGAAAGTGTGCAAGTCTAAATGCCGCTATTTTTTGCTCTGATGTAATAAACAAAATTGTGTGCAGATTGTCAAACTTTTGCCACAATTTATGAAGATTCAAACTGTTTAAACTTGACTCATTCATTTTTCAATTTCATGTTGTAGAATAGAGAATAAATATCTGGCCAAACAGTTTAATCTTGGCAAATTAGTAGATAGGTAGAGTTAATAAAAGGTGCTCAACAATTTAATCTGAGCCCTTGGATGTAATAAGTGTAGACTTAGATAGGTTTTCCACGTAAAAGAAAAAGAATATTAATAAGGGTTTGCCAGTCTAAGTGCACCCTAATAAAGAAGAGAAAATGGTAGAGTATAGTAGGTAGGGTAGGTAGATGTTGTTGCAGAATTAAATGTGATGAATGATGGTTCTAAATGTGTTCAATTGTACTTTCATCACAAGTGCAAAGGCAGATACAACATTGGAAAAAGTTCACATCAAAGCAAAGTCAAGATTATTAACTTCCCCTTCATTTTTCCCTAAAGATTTCACTAATTTCCCTAAGCACTAAGGTGTTTGAAGATTAAAGGGGCTAAAGAAATTTCCTTGATTTTTGGAGGGACCGGACCCTCGGCCCAATAATTGGAAAAAACCTAAGTACTTAAAATCATTCATCATCACACTCATTTATTTCAAAAAATTCTTTCCTAAGTAAAATCCCATTTTACTCTGGAAAATCATGAGATATTTCATAAAAAAACCCTCAAAATCACATTTTATCCTAAGTTTAAGTGATGAAGTGATTACAATGCACTTTGCTTCTAAAAACTTCACTTTCTTAGTTATATTAATGTATTTTGAAGTTTTCCTTGTCCCCTTGTCATATTAACACTGATTTTATATATTAACCCCCTATAAAATCACATTTTCCTATTATGATAACTCCTTTGAACATAATATCCCCAAAACCCATGTATTACAACTTTAGCCAAAAGTACTTAATTCCCAATTATTCGAATAAAAAACCCACATTACAATCCCTTTTGGCTAAACATATCATTATAAATATTCTCGCCCCTATGGTAAGTCAATCATGTTGGTTTATTTATCATATAATAAAAAATCTATGAAAAAACTTTTAAACGTATGACTTATATGTTTAAAACAAAAAAAAAAAACCCGAAGTTTAATTTAAACTAAACTTCAAAATAATCCATCTCGCGCGCATTTTTTACCCCCGATCCATTGTACCAGGGATTAATTAATCCACACGATTAATTAATAACCGACCCCAGCCAGTTGAATTCCACCCGTTGGGTTTAATTAACAGTTAATCGCGTCGGTCCCGCCCGTTAATTCCCCGCCATCTTCCTATCCCGTCAACCGTCCGATCGCCCCGTCAAAGATCTACGACCCTCATCCATTTCGCTGGCCATCTGCGTATGAAAGATAATGCGCGATGGGCCGGCGGTTTTCTAAACAGTACAAGGTGTTAGACTCCTATACCAATAGGTGTCATTTTTCATGATTGTCTTGCTTGAACTATGGAATATGTTCAAACCTTTTTCTTGAGCAAAGGTGTTCCATATTCTTGGAAAACCAAAAAAAAAAAAAAAAAATTAAAAATGTAAAGAGGGTATACCCTAAAAGAAAAATCAAAGGGTAAAAGAAGGTAATGCCTAAAAGAAAGAAGGAACCCTACAAAAAATACCTATGAAAGTAAAAACTCAAATGCCACTACTATTTCATTTCTGTAATAAAGCAATTGTGTGCAGCTTGTCAAACTTTTGCCACAATTTATGAAGGGTTAAACTGTTTAAACTTGACTCATTCATGTTTCAATTTCATGTAGTAGAATAGAGAATAAACATCTGACCAAACAGTTTAATCTTGGCAGATAAGTAGATAGGTAGAGTTAATAAAAGGTGCTCAACAATTTAATCTGAGCCCTTGGATGTAATAAGGGTAGAATTAGATAGATTTGTCTTGTAAAAGGAAAAAATATTGATAAGGGTTTGCAAGTCCAAATGCACCCTAATAAAGAAGAGAAGATGGTAGATAAGTAGATAGGGTAGGTAGATGGTGTTGCAAAACTTTCATGTGATGAATGATGCTGTTAAATGTGTTAATCCTTTACTTTCATCACAGGTACTGAAGCAGAAAATACATTGGAAAATTCACAGAAAGTAAAGTCAAAATCATTAACTTCCCATCTCACTTTCTCCCTAAAAAGTTTTACTAATTTCCCCAAAGTGCTAAGGTATTTGAAAATTAAAAGGGGCTCAAGGCATTTCCTTGACTTTTGGAGGGACCAGACCCTCGGCCTAATAATTGAAAAGACCTTAGTACTTGAGATTATTCATCATTATACTTATTCACTTTAAATCTTTTCCTAAGTAAAATCTCATTTTACTTAGGAAAATCATGCCACATTTCATAAAATCCCCTCAAAATTACTTACTATTCTAAATCTAAGTGTTGAAATTTAGATGATGTAATTTACTTCAGAAATCTTCACTTTCTTAGTTATAGTTAAGTGTTTTGAGTTTACCTTGTCCTTTGTCATATTAACTCCTGATTTATTTATTAAATCCCTAGTAAAAAAAACCTTATCCTATAGTACTTAACTCCTTTTACAGAAATATCCCAAAAACCTATCTTATTATAAAATTTTAACCAAAGTATTTATTTCCAAAATGTTCATTAAAAACCCACATTATGTGCCCTTTGGTTAAAATATATCATTATGTAATATTCCCGCCCCTATGATAAGTTAATCACATTGGTTGATTTATCATATAATAAAAACATATATGAAAAACTTTGAAACGTATATTTTATATGTTTAAATAAAATAAATCCAAAGTTTAATTAAAACTAAACTTCGGAAATAATCTCATTTTCCCTATACCTGATGCCCTAACTTGAGTTAAAAATCCTGCTATATATTCCATTCCCCAACCCTAATTCGAGTTAAAAAACCAAAGTCTCACCTCAAACCCGATTTCATTAAACCAATGGATTAATTAATCACTTGGATTAATTAATAACCAATATCCCCACCAATCAGACGCCGCCCGGAATGATTAATTAACCACTAATTACATTGGGCCCGCACATTAAACCTTTGTCAACGCCACGTCCCCTCCACCGTCAGATCACCTTCCCAAAGATCAACGGTCCAGGATTATTCCGCTGGCCGTCTTGCGTCCGGAAGTTAACGCGCGGGGGCACGGTGGTTTTGGAATAGTCCACCGGCCACGTGTTGACTTCTAAATGGAATCGCTGCCTCCCCGTTTAAAACCGCCATTGCCCATAAGCAGTGCGGAAATTACCGCTTACCGCCCGACCCCTGCCACAAGTCATCCCGTACCTCGATGACGTCATTCCTCGATAAAATAAAAATCCCTTTGACTTTGTAAATAAAACAAATTTCGTGTTTTTTCTGTCATTTTCATTGCTGAAAGCGACTACGCCTTCCACTACGAAATTCAAAATTTCACTGAAAATTACTGTTCTATCCAATTTCGCTCGAGAATTCTGCCGGACCAGTGTTCAAGCATCTTCTTGCCACCACTTGATACCTGTTAAATCCCAGTTTGCCTCTGAAAACAGGCATTTATTCTGTTGCGCTCCGAACTTTAAAAGAAACTCTGTGTTCCTTGTTTTTCCACTGGATCAGTGTTAAAATCTTATTGCTAAGATCATTCCCTGATTTTTTAAAACTGTGAATTGTTCCCCCAAACCTTCAACTGTGCCATTTTCCCTCATTAAAACTAAAATTGCACCCGGTCTGTGAAGAAAACCTAGAAACTTCCATTTTGAATACACAAGAACCAAAATGGAAGCTCTGGTAGCCCTGAATGTAACTCCATTGAATGTCCCTCACAGAGAGTTAGAATACTTGCCCTTAGTTAATAAATACTTTCAAATTAAAGACTTGGTTTTCGATGAAAGTCCCCTTTGAAATTATTGTCACTGCAGAGACGATTATTCGAAGGGTCTGGATGTCATTGGGTTGTGGGAATCCAATTTCCCAAGATATCTTATCCCCTCAGTCCATATCTTCCCAGAAATCATCCACTACTGTCATTCCAACTATGATTCGACTCAAAGGGTAGTGTTGTCTCCTGATCAGAGTATCCTTTTCCCCATCACTCCTCAGGCCATCAATGCAATGCTCCATTTTGAACCTGATCAAGATCTTGCTCCTTTTTCCATGGAAGAACTACTTGAAAATTCTGCCCAACTATCCCCAGAAAAACTAAAATGCATTTGCTAGACTTTTATGTTGCCTCAACATCAACCTAAGGGGTCCCCTCCATATGGTTTTGCTTATTGTAATAAGTTGGGCAGACTCATCCTCAATATGATATCCTTTATTATGGGTTTCAATACAAGTGAATATGCTGATGAAATAACCTTGGTATTGCTGTCTATCTTTACTCCTGGGCAACCTCCTGCAGTAAAATATGATTTTGCATCCTTCATTTCCAATAAAATCCATGACTAGTTCATGAGGCTAGATAATGAGAAAGTGTTCAAATATTCCTAAGTTATTTACCATCTCCTCATCTATTATCAATCAGAGAAGTTCCCTTTCCCTGTTAAAAAGCTTGATGCTAAGGGAAACCCTTGATCAGTTATTTTTTGGTCTGCCATAATTCATTCTTCTTATGATTCTCCCTATTCTTATGCTGAGTTCATCGATCTTTTTGTATATCCTGCAACTACCTTGTTGACAGGAATTCCCCCTCCAAGGCTCAGTAATGAGATTAAGAAGACTTTGCAGCTTTCAAGGACACATAAAGTTGGGGACTGGTATTTATATCAAAATCATTCAGTCATCAGAATATATGGATGTGAATCATATCCATTCAGGTTGCCAAAATATGTGCCTATGAGGCTTTTTGCCTTAGAATACTTCAGGCAAATGAATAATTCTGATATGATTCATTTTTGTAGTGTAAAAAAGAAATCCCAACTCAGGATTAAAAGTCAATTAGGACCTTTCATCTGCAACTCTAGGGAGGCCGAGCGAGAAGCAGAAGATATACTACAAAACCATTTCAAGTTCCAAAGGAGTTTTCGTTGGGTTCCTTATGATCCATTTGGTTTTATCTGTGATAAAGAATGAAGAACAAATCTTCCCCATATATTCACCACAGGATTCTGATATAGAACAATATGCTAACCAAGATGAATAGGTGGAAGGAACAGTAGTTGAGCAAGATAATGAAGAAGACAATAGAAACAAAATTATGAGAAATCTTGAGAAAGAGTTTGACCTAGAATATTTTGGTCAAGTGCAGGTACCTCACATTGGCACCTCTTCAGCAGGAAATCTCTAGCAGGAGTTACAGGAAGAGAGTCTATCAATTGCAGTAGAGTCTAAAGGTAAAGGGAAAGAACCTGAAATACAGGTCATTGAAACTTTTGTCATGGCAGAGAAACCTCAAACCTCCAGGGCACCAGATCAGACACAGGTTTCTCCTACTCAAGTAAATCATCCTGAAGTTTCAGAATTACAAACTCCATCTAATATGGAAATAGGTAAGAAAAGACAGGCTCCAGATCCTACTCCTCCCAAAGAGTCCTCAGAGCTACATCAAGCCAAAAAGCAGAAACCTGATCCACTTCCAGATGTGGAAATCATTGATGAGATGTTTGATGATGAAAGAGAAGATAGTCAACTAACTGGCACAGTTAGTGAAACACATGCAGGCCACAAAGGAAAAGAATTGCAAAAACAGTTGAGTACTGAAGTATCTTCTTTTAAACCACCTAAAACAGATGCAGGTGATATCAAGAAAACTTTCATTAATATAAAAGCAAAGAATGATCCATTGAGAATGAAGGTGTATGATCAATATCTAAAAATGGCCCCACATAATCAGGAAATATTGATGTCAGCATTTGACATTCAACAAGGCAAAATGATGATGAGCCATTTTAAATCCAAAGTACCAAAGCCCATGACAGCATCTGATTATATTAGGACCAATTTTGAGGTCCTGGCAAAAGACATTCATCCCCTGTCCCAGATAGAGTTGCATAGACAAATTGGGGAAATTATATACTCCACTCTTACAGATAAGGCCATGGCAGCCCTTAGGCTGCGAGATTCTTTAAATAATACAAACACCCAATTGCAAATTGAGAAGGCTTCTTCTCAGGAAAAAGATAACAGAATAAAGTCTCTGGAAGATATAATCATCAGTTTGGGTCACAATCCCAAAGATATCAAAAGAATTGAGGCACTAATTAAAAAGAAAGATGATGATATAGCTGCGCTGAGAAAGCAGCTGAAATTACCAGCCTCAAGGCATCCCCAGACCCAAGAAATTTTGAAGGAAAATTCACAGGAAGAGATGATGGAGTTGCTCTTAAAAATGACTGAGCAACTGAGTGAAACAGAGAAAGAATTGGAACATGCATTAAAAGAAAAGTAGGATATCATGGAAACATCTACAACAGGGATCACTACAGGTACCACAACAGCAGATCAACAAACAGAGTCAGCACAGGGAGACACTTCTGGTTTAAGTTCTGATGAATTGGTAAAACAAATGGAAAGTTTAAAACTCAGAGTCACAGAACTTAAAACCACAAAATTGCAGTTAGAAAATTTGGAGCAGAAATATGATATGTCTAAAAGGACTGTTGCAGATAATACTAGGGAAATTAAAAGATTGGAAAAATTGGTTAAGGCTTTAGAAAAAGATCTTTCGTTAGAAAAGCCTTTGAGAGAAATAAATGAAATTCTTTGGGATAATATAATTGAGTCAATAAAAAGTATTTGGTCCTTTGTTCAAACAATCTTTGAACAAAATGACTTGATCAAAGTAGCTTAGGAAGAAATAGCCAAAACAAGAGATGAATTAAAGGGCAGACCTGAGCAAGCCAATCAACTTATACAGTTTCTGAACACCCGGACTAAGCAACAGCTTTCAGAGTTAGGAATTGATGACAGGACAGGCACTATCTTAGAAACAAAAAGAGTTTTTACCAAAAGAACTCTTATGCAGAATTTGGAAAGGAAGTGCTCAGATATGCTAGAAGAAATCAATGCTTTTAAAGGGAAATTTCAGGTTTTATTAGACAATGGGTTACCCAGTCCTATGCTAGCAGGTGACAAGATAATGGACCTGGAAACCTATGTTACTAAGATAGACATACATGCTCATAACACAACTGTTATTTCTATCAATGCATCACAAGCAACATTGCCAACAGGGAGGAATCTCTATGATAGATTGAAGAATTTGTTTCATCTGGAGCATGAAATAAAGTATTTGTTCCCTAGTCAGCCCACTTTTTACAGATACACAGAGGCCGATGAGACATTGAGAAAACTTAAAAGAACCGTAATAGCAGAAGATAAATGGTGGGAAGACTTATTGGACATTTTATGAAATTTACCTTCAGGTTGAGAATTTGATCTTTTTACCATCATGTAAAGGATAAATAATGAGCACAGGTTAAAGAGTATCAGTTGGGCAGTTGAAAGAGTATAAGTAGAAACGAAGAGTATCAGACAAGCAAAAGAATTACTCAAAGGGACAGCATCAAGCCCTATTATAGCACCTGCCTCCAGCACATCCACAAAGGAAGGAAACAACACATCAGCAGTTACTTGTTATTCTGTCTACGAGACCATTTGTCTCCTTTTTATTGTAAATTACTCATTAGTCACCCTAGATTATTGGCTAGGTTAGTGTGAGATATTTTCAATCATTTTTTGTATAAATAAACCCCCAAAGAGAATATTGAGGGTGGATTCTATTATTTTGCTGTGACATTGAAGTTTTTGGAATAAAAAGTGTTTTGGAGAAATTTATTTGTGGCTTACTGGATGACAATTTGAAGCTCAGGACTTTTTGCAAGATTCATGTGTCGGACTGCAGTTCAATAAGTCTTTCTATCCTATGTTTTAAGTTTTATATCTCACATAGCTATCATTAAACTATCATCAATTTATTACAAAAGAATAAATCAAAATCTTCACATTTAATCAACTCAATTATTTCACACAGATTATTCTTAACATTTTTCCTTCAAACTAATAGTTGCTAGTTCTTAATTTCTCTTACTTCACTAATTTAAACATTTTGATTACTATAGTAAAGAATTCTTCACTGCTCTTTATTTGTAATCATTTCATTTCTTTCTTTTGAACATGGTGAAAGATTCTTAGCTGCCTTTCATCCCTTCAAAATCATCCCATCCACTTTAAATTGTAAGGATTGTTCTTTGTCTGGCTATCTTTCCCTGCAAAGACATCTTGTGTGTCAAATAGAAATCCAGTAAAGCCATCCTTTGACTCCATAGCCCAATGGACTGAAAATTTTCAACCTTGGCCCTAGTTTGTGGATTCCACCATTTTCAAACAAACTCTTGGATCTATAACTAGCCTAAAACCTTCTAAGAACAAAGATAAATCATAAAGAGAGAGCCCTCTCTGGATGCAGATTGGCTAGATTCTGCATCTGAAGGTTGGTTTGTGGTTACCTCGGGTATACTTTTCTTTTCCACAACTTCAAGGAAAACATGAGTGATAACACAAGGCTACGTGTCAATCGTTGTATCGCATCGCTACCTCTCCACCCAAAACCGCCTTCCCTCATAAGAAGTGCGATGAAAACCATTTTACCGCCTGTTCCATATGACCAATCCCATACATGCTAACATCATTTATTAAAATAATAAAAAATTCTGCCACCCATTGACTTTGTGAATAAAACAAAATAAGCCCGTGTTTTTAAATTTTTTCATTTGCAGAGAACGACTACACTCCCATGCAGAAATTTTCGAATTTCAACTGTTGAAACCCGCCAACCTTTATCCTGTCGAAGAGAATTGTAGTCAAAACCTCTCAGAAGATTGTCTACCTTAACTAGTACCTGTTCAAATCATTGTTATCTCCAGAAGACAGGTATTTACCCTAAATCCTCACAGTACTCTGTAAGAAACTCGGTTTTCCTTTTTTCTTTCACTGAAACTGAGTTAAAATTGATTGCTAATTCATTCCTTAATCCCGAGAACTGTAATCGAATTCCCAATGTGCAATTGTACCTATTTCTCCCATCAAAACTCGAACTTCCATTTTTGAATCCACAAAAACCAAAAATGGACGTTCCTGTGGTTTTAAACGTAGCACCTCTAAACACTCCTCATAAAGACTTGGATTATTTACCTTTGGCCGATATGGATTTTAAAATTAAAGACCTGGGTCTCAGTGAGAATCCCCTTCAAATATTTTGTCGCTGCAGAGACAATTATTTGAATGGTTCTGACATAATTGGACTCTGGGAATCCAATATGCCCATGTACCTTCTCCCAGCAGTCCGTATTTTTCCTGAAATTATCCATCTTTGCCATGCCAACTATGATCCTAATAAAAGAGCAGTCTTATCCCCAAGTCAAGATGTCCTCTTCCCAATAACTGCTCAATCCATAAAGGAGATGCTACATTTCCAACCTGGTCAAGCCCTCACTCCTCTATACATGGCTGAATTACTTGATAATTCTACCCAATTGTCCCATGAAGAGTTAAACCATCTTTGTCAGACTTTTATGCTGCCACAGCATCAGCCTAAAGGCCCTCCCCCTTATGGCCACACCTATTTTACTGATGAGGGCATACTTATTTTAAACATGATATCTTCAATAATGGGTTTTAATACTAGTGAGTATGTTGACCAATTGACCCTAGTATTATTGTCTATTTTTACCCCTAGACAGCCTCCTGCTGTTAAGTATGACTTTGCATCCTATATTGCTGACAAAATCCATGATCAATTCATGAGATTTGGAAATGAGAGAGTATTTAAATATTCTTCCTTCATATATCATCTCATGATATACTATCAGTCAGAAATTTTTCCTTTCCATATTCAGAAACTTGATGCTAAAGGAAACCCTAGCTTTATTTGTGACAGAAGAATGAAAAACAAATTGTCTCCATACATTCATTTTAGGATGCCAGAAATTGAACAATATGAAAATACAGATGAATGGGTGGAAGGAACTTTGGTGGAGCAAGATAGTGAGCAGGTCAATATTGATAATGTAATGAAAGACCTTAAAAATATACTTGACCTGGAATCTCTTGGGCAGGTACAGACAACAAGACCTTCTTCAACAGGAACTTCACAACAACATTTGCAGGAGATCAGTACAGTGGCAGTAGAATCAAAAGGAAAAGAAAAGGAACCTGACATACAAGTATTTTAAAAATTCACAATGACAGAGAAACTAGAGACATCTAAAGAACAAGGTCAGGTACAAATCCCTCCCATTCAGATCAATGAGCCAGAAATTGCCAATCTACAAACTCCTCTTAATGTGGAAAAAGGGAAAAAGAGAGAGGCTGAAACATCCACCCCTATTGGTAGATCTACAGAGAAACATGGTACTAAAAGGTAGAGATTGAATCCTCTTCCAGAAATTGGATCATTTCAAGAAATATCTAACAGCCAAGAAAGAGAAGACAGTCAGCAAACAGGTGCAGGTAGTGGGGCATCCACTACTTTTCAAAGAAAAGAACTACAGAAACAAAAAAGCACAGAGATGTCTTCTTTCAAGCCTCCAATTAAAGATGCAGGAGATATCAAAAATACATTTATCAATATCAAGGCCAGGAATGATCCACTGAGAATTCAAGTATATAATCAATATCTGAAAATGGCTCCAAAGAATCAAGAAAGATTGATGTCAGCTTTTG
The DNA here is from genome assembly GCA_034641835.2 of Pinus albicaulis. Lineage (NCBI taxonomy): Eukaryota > Viridiplantae > Streptophyta > Pinopsida > Pinales > Pinaceae > Pinus > Pinus albicaulis. The sequence continues at coordinate 802,756,380 of CM076572.1, read as the reverse complement.
ACATCCAACAGGGAAAAATGATAATGAGCCATTTCAAACCCAAGGTGCAACAAACCCAAACAACTGTTGATTATATTAGGACAAAATTTGAAGTCCTAACAAAGGATATCCATCCTTTAGATCATATTGAGTTACATAATCAGACTGGTGAGATGATCTATTCAACACTGACTGATAAGGCAATGGCAGCTCATAAATTGCAAGATTCTTTAGCGAACACAAATGCACAACTACAGGTTGAAAGAGCCTCATCTCAAGCCAAAGACAACAGGATAAAAACATTGGAGGAAATAATAATTGGATTAGGTCACAATCCCAAGGATGTCAAAGGCATAGAAGCATTAATAAAGAAGAAGGATGATGACATTGCAGCTTTGAGAAAATAGTTGAAATTGCCAACCTCCAGAAATCCTCAAACTGAAGAAATAATAAAGAAGAATCATGAAAAAGAAATGATGGAGTTTCTCTTGAAAATGAATGAGCTACTGAATGAAACAGAAAAAGAGCTTGAGCAAGCATTAAAAGGCAAACAATCTGCTCTCCCAGCATCTACAACAGAGGCAATTACAGGTACATCTCTAGCAGGTCAACCAACAGAGTCATCACAGGTAAATACTTCAAATTTGAGTACAGAAGAACTAATAAAATCAATTAATGACTTGAAACTTCAAGTAACAGAACTTCAGCACACAAATTTACAGCTTGTTAATTTGGAACAGAAATATGATCTTTCAAAAATGACTGTTGCTGACAAAAAAACAGAAGTCAAAATGTTGGAAAAATTAGTTAAAGCCTTGGAAAGGGATCTCACATTGGAGAAACCTTTAAGAGAAATAAATGACATTCTTTGGGATGATATTATTCAGTCAATAAAAGATATCTGGTCCTCAATCCAGATAATATACGAGCAGAATGATTTGGTCAAAGTAGCTCTGGATGAAGTTGAGAATACACAAGCAGAATTGGGAAATAGGCCTGAGGAAGCCAATCAACTTATACAATTACTAAACACCAAAACCAGACAGCAACTTGCAGAGCTTGGGATTGAGGACAGAACTGGAACAATCTTAGAGATAAAAAGAGTTTTTACTAAAAGAACTCTTATGCAAAATTTAGAACGGAGGTGCTTTGACATGCAGAGTGAAATCATTGCTTTTAGAGAAATGTTTGATGTTTTATTGAATAAAGGGTTGCCCAGCCCTATGGTTTCAGAAGGCAAAATAATGGACCTGGAAACTTATGTCAAGAAATTGGACATACATGCTCACAATCTAGCCAGTTCCTCTACCATTTAATCAGAAGCAACATTACCTACATGAAGAAATATTCATGACAGATTGGAGAATTTGTTTTATCTTGAACATGAGGTAAAACATTTGTTTCCTAATTAGCCTAGTTTCTTCAGATATACTGAGGCTGATGAAACATTAAGGAAGCATCAACGAACCAAAATAGCATAAGAAAAATGGTGGGAAGATCTATTGGAACTTTTGTAAAATTTATCCTTATATGAAATTTTGCCTATTTACTACAGTATAAATGATAAAGGAACAAACAAAGGTCAAAGAGTATCGGTTCAGTTAAAGTGTATGAGTAAAAACAAAGAGTATCAGTGAAGCAAGGCAGTTAGAACAAAATTACTGAAGAAGACAACGATGAGCCAAAATATAGGTCCAGCCTCTAGCACATTCTCGGAATGAGGAAACAGCACAACATCGGTTACTTCTTGTCTTATCTATGAGACCATCTGTCTCTATTTTTATTGTAACTTATTTATGAGTCATCTTAGATTATATATCGTTTTGTTAAGAGATATTTTGTATCATTTGTTGTATAAATAAGCCCTCGTTCAAATTATTGAGGGTGGATTCTCATACTTTGATGTAACATTGAATATTTTGGAATAAAGAGCTTTGGAGAAATTTTTCGTGGCAAACTGGACAAGGAATTGAGGCAGAAGACTTTTCTCAGGATTCATGTGTCAAATGAAGGATCAATAAGTCATCTCTATCCCATGTTTTGAAGTTATATATTTGTTTAAAATATCATCTATGTTTCATTATCTTAATATTTAACGAAAAGGATTAAATCAGAAAGTACTTAGGTGTAATCTGATTTCAGTCGTTAGTATTCTGAATATTTTCCTCTAAACTAGTTTAAACAATGAATTCTTAGTTGCTCCTGTTTGTCTAGTTCATGCATGTTTGGTTATTTAGTAAAGAATACTTAACTGCTCTTTATTGATAATCAATCTATTTCTCTTCTCTTGAATGTGTTGAAATATTCTTTATTGCCTTTCATCTGTTTGAATTCCATTTCCATTTACTTTAGATCTATAATTGTTTCTAGTTTGATTATCTTGCCCTGATAAACAATCTTTTGTTGATAAACTCAATCCAGTTTTAGCCAAAATTTTTGACTCCATCAGCCTAATGGACTTAACCACTTGATCTTACTCTCAGCTACAGAATTCCATCAACCAAATTCAAAACAAAACCTCTGAGCTTTATAACTAGCCTAATACCTCCTAAAACAAAGCTAAATTTTAAAGAGAGAGCCCTCTCTAGATACAGATTGGCTAGATTCTATATCTAAAAGGTTGGTTTGTGGTTACCTCGGACCCCTTTCCTTTTCTCACAACTTCAAGGAAAATTTGAGTGATAACATAGTGGCGACCATACTGGGGATCTGAATATCTTTATTGTCACTATTTTTTCTTATAAGCTACAGACAGAGCCTGAAGATCAGCCAGGTAGCCTTTGAAATGATTTTTCTCTGTAATTGCATAGTAAATAAATGCTGCTTCATTCTATCTCTGGTTTAGCTTAATAACTGAACTTTGGTTTCAAACATTCAATCAGAATCTCTAGTTTAATAAATATTTGAGAAAATTTTAATTAAAATATTTGATTTCTTGAAGAATTTTTCGAAGTTGTATTTTCATTCCATTTAAAATAAAAACTAAAAAGAAAAGAAAAGAAACATTACTAGGAAAACTGGCTTCAGAAAGGACTCGTTACACTAGAGATCTAATCCTGATCCAAATCCACCGCCTGTATTCGAAAATCTGAATCTGATTCCTAGGATTCTTAGAAGACAACATAGTTAAGAAAGCTCTGGAAGTTCTCGACCTCTTTATAGATCAGCTTCCTATCCTGTAAAGTGGATTTATTTTGATGAAGAACCTTTTGATGAGCGATTCGAAACATCTTTATTTGTGAATTTTTCTGAAACTGAATTGTCCAGACTGGTTCTAGACCCATTATTTCTTGATGATTTACAATTTGAATTTATCACTTCACATCTTGAAAATAATTTAAAAAATTCCATCCAATCTGAACTAACCTTTGAAGAAACCTCAAACACTTTTGTGATTACTGCAGTTTCCCCAAGTTCATCTGCTTTTCCCCAAACTTCTCAAACACAAGCCACTCCTTCTACTCCTCCACCCACTACTTCCAGACCATCATCACCTGTTATTCCATTACACCTTCCGATGGAAAACATATATGCCCCTCTAAGATTTCCAGGCAACCCTGGTGCTTTTCCCCAAGATTATCAGAGTAAAATCACCCCTTTCGATGGTTCTGGTACTTACACTGCTCAACAACATACCAAAAGGATGACTGATTACTTTGAATTTTATGAAATAGACACTGATGATGTTCGAATGAGAATTTTTGTCCAGAGTCTTACTGGGGAAGTCAGGACATGGTTTAGGGCTCTTGCTCCAAACAGTATTGCTGACTTACCAGCCCTATATAGGGCATTTTTAAATAGATGGGAAAAGAAGAAAGAACCTCTTCAAATCCTATCAGACTTTGGAAAATTGAAAATAGGACCTAATGAAGCAGTGCAAGATTATATCATTAGATTCAATGAAGCCTACAATGTTGTTCCTCAAAACCTTAGACCTCCTCCGGATTCAGTATTGGTCAAATTCCCTGATGGGTTTGACTCTGACATAGCATATTCACTTGGGGAAAGAGCTCCTCAAACTATAGAAGAGATGCAATTCATAGTTTTTAGTGTTGAAGCTAACTTGATAGAAAAACGAGCTAGAGCTAGAGCTGAAAGAAGGATGCCAATAAACGAAGAGCCTTTGGCTTTTGAAAGAAAGCTGGATGCAATTATTAAAGGGATGGAAAGACTGGGAGACAGATTAGAGACAATCGAAAGAAATTCTTCTGGCGATGGTCAAAATGTTGTTAGAAACCCAAAATTCAGAAGAAATCAAAACCAAAACACTGGGAAAAATGTTCCCGACCAAAACATCAGGCCACCATTCCAGGAGAATTTTGTTGAAGGATCATCCTCTGAGGAACCAACTGAGGATGTTGAAATAAATAACTTGACTGAAAATAAGAATGAACTAGAAGTTTTCCTATCTAAAGAAGATCAAGAAAATCATATTCTTGAAACATTTCAAACTCATTCAGGAGAAACTTTTGATTTCAAAGAAGGATATGACTCAGCAATTTATGAAGTTCATAAACAATGCAATTTGAGAAGCAGACGAATTGACGTGCCAGAGAGTAGCAAACAGAAAGCTAAGAATCAAAACTTCAAAGGTAAAACTAACACTCCTCCTGTACAAATTCTTTCTAGGGAAAGTCCTAACCCCTCCAATCCAATAATTGAAGACGTGTCTGATAATCAACTGAATAAATAACAACCTTCCAATACTTTTCCTCCTACAGGAAACATAGAAGAACCAGCAGAAGTTAATTCAGAAACACCTTCAACTCATAATCCAACTCCTGAAAAAGAGAAAAACATTGAAAACGCAAAAAATAGAGATAACCCAACTGTTCAAAATAATAGAGCTCAAATAGAAAAATATTTCAATCTAGAAGCTAAAATAGGCAAATTAAAGATAGTTGTTCCATTGGCAGAATTAGCTAAACATGATGTCTATAGAAGCCAAATCAGCAGATCCCTTAACATGACTGGAATGGATGATTCAGTAAATGTCTTTGATGATCAACCCAAATTACTTTTTGGCCCCGAAGTACATGGAAAACTAGAAAGTGGAGGAACTCCTCCATTTTATGTGAGTTTGAATGTACATGACAAAATACTTCATAACGCCATGCTTGATTCTAGAGCGTCTCACAATTTAATGCCCAAAGCTGTGATGGAAAGATTAAACCTAGACATTACCAGACCATATAAAGATCTTTTTTCTTTTGATTCAAGTCAGGTAAGATGTTTAGGTTTGATTAAAGATCTGTGTGTTACTTTGGTGCAATACCCTGCAAAATCTATTCTGATGGATATAGTAGTAGCAGATATTCCTCCCAAATATGGTATGTTGTTGTCCAGATCCTGGGGTGCCAAAATCGGAGGATATATTCAATTAGATATGTCATATGCTACTATTTTAGTGTTCGGTCAACCTAAAAGACTATACAGAGAAACCTTGATGAAATATTTAGTTAGTAGTCAGGAGTAGCCTGAAAACTTCTCCATCTACTCGGTACATTCTGATATGGACTCATTCATCATTTATAATGCTAAATCAGACCTTCCTACTGAACTAGGGGCACCCGAAATAGAAACTGCAAATAAATCTACTGTTCAAATTCAAGAAATTTCTGAAAACAAAGAAACATCAGACAATCAAGAAATATCAGAACAAACTAAAAAACCAGCTCTTCCTGTTAAGAAAGTTGTTAAAACAGTCGATGAAGATTATGAACATGAAATTATTTTGCATTTAGAATTTGATGGTTCAGTAAATAATTTAGGAGCAGGAGCTGGAATTTGGATACATAACATTGGAAATGATCATGCTAAAGGCCATGCTTATAAATTGAACTTTAGATGCACTAATAATATGGGAGAATATGAGGCTCTTTTGTTAGGGATTAAACATGTCAAAAAATTAGGAGCAATTAGAGTATCAATCATAGGATACTCTGAGTTAATTATTCAACAGATCAATGGTGAATGTTTGACAAAAGACCCCAGATTAAGAGAATACAGAGGAACAGTTGTGGAAATTCTCAACACTTTTCTACAAGCTCAACTTGCCAAAATTCCCAGGAAACAAAATTTGCATGCTCACAGTCTTGCAATGTTCTCTAGCACTTGTAAATTACCTTTTGGACCTAATCATCAGTTCACAGCTGAGATTAGACATAGACCTGCTATACCGGATAATCTTATGAATTGGCAAGTGTTTGTAAATAATAACCAGATTAATAATTTTTTGACCTTAGAAAATTAATTTTCTAACAGTAGTATAGATGAAGACACAAAAATCAATGAATTTGATCAAATAGATGAACAAGAAACAAATATTTTAGAAGAGAATGCAATTCACATGCTTCACCCAACTAAATTCACCAAAAAATATATGCAGGATCTCAAACAAATGGAAATCGATGAGATCATAGAAGATGAATCTGAAATTATTAATCTGAAAGATAATCATTTACCTAAAGGATTAACTCCTTTGGAAGATCTTTTTGACTCAAATGACATTCCACTAAAACCCAAAATGGAACCGTTAAAAGCTGATATTGAAGAATACAATTTGGGAACAGAAGAAAATCCTAAGATGGTTAAATTATCTAAATCTCTGCCAGCATATCAAAAGGTCAAATATGTTGAACTTTTAAAAGAATTCCAGGATGTTTTTGCCTGGAGTTATGAAGATCTAAAATCATATGATACATCAATAATTCAACCTACTATACCTTTGAAACCAGATTAGAAACCATTTAAACAGAAACTAAGAAGAATCAACCCTGTATTACTGCCTTCAATTGAAAAAGAAATTAAAAGAATGTATGAAGCAGGAATAATAGCTCCTATCAGGTTTTCTGAATGGGTTTCTAATTTGGTACCAACAAGGAAGAAGACTGGAGATATTAGACTATGTGTTGATTTGAGAAATTTAAACAAGGTTTTTTTAAAAGATAACTATCCTTTGCCTAAAATGGACCATATATTACAAAGGATAGTAGGTTCTTCAAGGATTTCTCTTATGGATGGATTCTCAGGATACAACCAGATTCTGGTTCATCCTGACAATCAAGACAAAACAGCTTTTACTACACCATGGGGTACGTTCAAATATGTTAAGATGCCTTTTGGACTAAAAAATGCAGGAGAAACCTTCCAAAGAGCAATGGATATTGCGTTTGCCAAAGAAATTCATGATTTTATGGTCATATATCTGGATGATTTGACTGTTTTTTCCAAGACAGATCAACAACATTTGGATCATCTTAGACAGGTGTTCATAAAATGCAGAAAATATGGTATTTCCTTAAATCCGAAAAAGTCATTGTTTGGTGTTGAAGAAGGTAAACTCCTAGGGCATATCATTTCAAAAGATGGCATTAGAATTGATCCTGAAAGAATACAAGCCATATTGCAGATACCTCATCCCAGGAACATTAAAGAACTTCAAGCTTTCATAGGAAAGATCAATTTTTTGAGAAGATTCATTTCTAGTTTAGCTAAATTACTTAGATTGCTTACTAACATGTTAAAAAAGGATTCAGGTATTAAGTGCATAGTAGAAGCCAAGCAATCATTTGAACAAATCAAAATGGCATTGACCAGAACACCAGTTCTTACCAGTCCAAAATTTGATAGAGATTTCATATTTTTTTCATTTTCTTATGAACATACAGTAGCAGCTATTTTATTACAAAAGGATGATCAAGGATGTGAAAAACCTATAGCCTTTTTTAGTAAAGCACTTAGAGATGCATCATTAAAATATAACATCATGGAGAAACAAGATTTTGCACTTGTGAAAGCAATTAAAGATTTCAGAGTTTATATATTGTATTCTCATGTGATAGCTTATGTACCTAATGCTGTCGTTAAAGACATCTTAACTCAAGATGGAATTGAAGGCAAAAGAGGTAAATGGATAGCTACCATATTAGAATATGATATTGAAATAAGACCTACAAAACTCATAAAAGGACAAGGTTTGGCTCAACTCATGACTGAAACCAATTGCCAAGCCTTAGATATTAATGAACTGGATGACAATCAGGAGATGGCAACTCTACAAATCAGTCAAGCCTTTTTAGACTCACCTTGGTACGCTAATATCATTTATGTTTTGTTAAACCTGCAAGCTCCTCCAGGGTTATCCAAAACGAAACAAAGGTTTTTTAAAATGACATATTTAAAGTATTGTATTTTAGATAATGCTCTCTTTTGGAAGAATCATGATGGAATTCTATTAAATAGTTTATTAAAAGATGAAGCTGACAAGGTTCTTAATGAATTCCATGCAAGAGATTGTGGTGGACACCTCTACTGGAAGTCAACTGTAGATAAGATCCTAAGGGCTGGTTTTTATTGGCCAACCTTGTTTTCAGATGTTAAGAAATTTGTAACTACTTGCCATAAGTGTCAGATCTTTGAGGGCAAGAGAAAATTACTACCTTTGCCATTGAAACCAATTTCCACCGAGAAACCCTTTCAACAATGGGGCCTAGATTTTATTGGAGAAATCCATCCTCCTTCTTCTGGGCAACATAGATGGATCCTCACTGCTACAGATTACTTTACTAAATGGATTGAAGCAATCCCATCCAGACAAGCCAATGATTCTGTAATTGTAGGATTCTTAGAAACCAATATACTTTCAAGATTTGGCTGTCCTAAGAAAATTATAACTGATAATGCTGTTGCTTTCAAGTCTAAGAAAATGATTAGTTTCTGCAATAAATATCACATCACTTTAGGCCATTAAATAGCCTATTATCCTCAGGGTAATGGACTAGCTGAATCTTCCAATAAAATCCTCATTAATATCATCAAAAAATTATTGGAAGAAAATAAGAAGAATTGGCATAAGAAACTTACCAATGAATAAAGTGGTATTAAGACTACTTACTGAAAAATCTAATTGAACTATTCTATGAATCGGGCTTATGGTATTGAGGCTATATTTATATCACTTAGGAGTTCGTAATGTAGTTATCAGAGGCTCATAGAACAATATATTTTAGAAGAATAAATAAAATAATTCACTTGCAGCAGACCAGAGAAGAAGTGTATCAACGATCCCAAGTTTTGCAGGAAAAATTAAAGAAGATGTTTAACAAAAGGACTAAAGAAGAAGATTTTCAATTGGGAGACAAAGTTTTAAGATGGGATTCCAGAAGGGAAGATAAAGGAAAACATGGGAAATTTGATTTCTTATGGAAAGGACCGTACATCATTCATGCTTTACAGGGAAATAACACATATTTTTTGAAGAATTTGGATGGTACAGAAGCTGACGAAGGACCAGTCAATGGTCGAATGCTAAAACACTACTTTGATCCTATTTACTAGGATGATTTTTTTTTTTAACATGTACATAATATATCCTTTCTAATGCATCAATTTTGATTGGATGGTGACTTGCTGAAGTTGAAGCCCGAAGTGAAGGCCCTAAGCTTCAGAAGTTTTACTATCATATATACAATATAGCCAAAAGAAAAATAAGATTTCATGGTTCATTTAAAGACATTTTAAGGCATCTGACCTGTTGTTCTTGACTTTTCACCAGGAAAAGCCATCCCCAAGTGGAGCCAGTGTTAGACTCCTATACCAATAGGTGTCATTTTTCATGATTGACTTGTTGAAATATGCAATATGTCAAACCTTTTCCTTGTTGCAAAGGTGTTCCATATTATTCAAAAAATAAAAAAAATTAAAAAATGTAAAGAGGGTATACCCTAAAAGAAAAATCAAAGGGTGAAAAAATAAAATTGGCCAAAAAAGTGAAAGAAAATGAACCCCACCAAAAGAAAGGCCAAGGAAAGTGTGCAAGTATAAATGCCACTATTTTTTGCTCTGATGTAATAAACAAAATTGTGTGCAGATTGTCGAACTTTTGCCACAATTTATGAAGAGTCAAACTGTTTAAACTTCACTCATTCATTTTTCAATTTCATGTTGTAGAATAGAGAATAAATATCTGGCCAAATAGTTTAATCTTGGCAGATAAGTAGATAGGTAGAGTTAATAAAAGGTGCTCAACAGTTTAATCTGAGCCCTTGGATGTAATAAGTGTAGACTTAGATAGGTTTTCCATGTAAAAGAAAAGAAGATTGATAAGGGTTTGCCAGTCTAAGTGCACCCTAATAAAGAAGAGAAAATGGTAGAGTAAAGTAGGTAGGGTAGGTAGATGTTGTTGCAGAATTACATGTGATGAATGATGGTTCTAAATGTGTTCAATTGTACTTTCATCACAAGTGCAAAGGCAGATACTACATTGGAAAAAATTCACAGCAAAGCAAAGTCAAGATTATTAACTTCCCCTTCATTTTTCCCTAAAGAATTCACTAATTTCCCTAGGCACTAAGGTATTTGAAGATTAAAGGGGCTCAAGGCATTTCCTTGACTTTTGGAGGGACCGGACCCTTGGCCCAATAATTGGAAAAAACCTAAGTACTTAAAATCATTCATCATCACACTCATTTATTTCAAAAATTTATTTCCTAAGTAAAATCCCATTTTACTCTGGAAAATCATGAGATATTTCATAAAAAACCCTCAAAATCACATTTTATCCTAATTTTAAGTGATGAAGTGATTACAATGCAAGTTGCTTCTAAAAACTTCACTTTCTTAGTTATATTAATGTATTTTGAAGTTTGCCTTGTCCCCTTGTCATATTAACATTGATTTTATATATTAACCCCCTATAAAATCACCTTTTCCTATTATGTATAACTCCTTTGAACATAATATCCCCAAAACCCATGTATTACAACTTTAGCCAAAAGTACTTAATTCCCAATTATTCGAATAAAAAACCCACATTACAATCCCTTTTGGCTAAACATATCATTATAAATATTCCCGCCCCTATGGTAAGTTAATCATGTTGGTTTATTTATCATATAATAAAAAATCTATGAAAAAACTTTTAAACGTATGACTTATATGTTTAAAACAAAAAAAACAAAACCCGAAGTTTAATTTAAACTAAACTTCAAAATAATCCATCCCGCGCGAATTGTTCACCCCCGATCCACCGTACCAGAGATTAATTAATCCATATGATTAATTAATAACCGACCCAGCCAGTCGAATTCCACCCGATGGGTTTAATTAACAGTTAATCGTGTCGGTCCCGCCCGTTAATTCCCCGCCATATTCCTGTACCGTCAACCGTCCGATCGCCCCGTCAAAGATCTACGGCCCTCATCCATTTCGCTGGCCATCCGCGTAAAAAAGGTAATGCGCGATGGGCTGGAGGTTTTCTAAACAGCACAAGGCTACGTGTCAATCGTTGTATCGCATCGCTGCCTCTCCGCCCAAAACCGCCTTCCCTCATAAGTAGTGCGATGAAAACCATTTTACCGCCCGTTCCCTATGACCAATTCCATACATGCTGACATCATTTATTAAAATGATAAAAAATTCTACCACCCATTGACTTTGTGAATAAAACAAAATAAGCCCGCGTTTTTCATTTTTTCATTCGCAGAGAAAAACTACACTCCCATGCAGAAATTTTCGAAATTCAACTGTTGAAGCCCGCCAACCTTTATCCTGTCGAAGAGAATTGCAGTCAAAACCTCTCAGAATATTGTCTACCTTAACCAGTACCTTTTCAAATCACTGTTATCTCCAGAAGACAGGTATTTACCCTAAATCCTCACAATACTCTGTAAGAAACTCGGTTTTCCTTTTTTTCTTTCACTGAAACTGAGTTAAAATTGATTGCTAATTCATTCCTTAATCCCGAGAACTGTAATTGAATTCCCAATCTGCAATTGTACCTGTTTCTCCTGTCAAAACTCGAATTTCCATTTTTGAATCCACAAGAACCAAAAATGGAAGTTCCCGTGGTTTTAAACGTATCACCTATAAACACTCCTCATAAAGACTTGGATTATTTACCTTTGGCCGATATGGATTTTCAAATTAAAGACCTGGGTCTCAGTGAGAATCCCCTTCGAATATTTTGTCGATTCAGAGACAATTATTTGAATGGTTCTGACATAATTGGACTCTGGGAATCCAATATACCCATGTACCTTCTCCCAGCAGTCCGTATTTTTCCTGAAATTATCCATCTTTTCCATGCCAACTATGATCCTAATCAAAGATCAGTCTTATCCCCAAGTCAAGATGTCCTCTTCCCAATAAATGCTAAATCCATAAATGAGATGCTACATTTCCAACCTGGTCAAGCCCTCACTCCTCTGTACATGGCTGAATTACTTGAGAAGTCTACCCAATTGTCCCATGAAGAGTTAAACCGTCTTTGTCAGACTTTTATGCTGCCACAGCATCAGCCTAAAGGCCCTCCCCCTTATGGCCACACCTATTTTACTGATGAGGGCAGACTTATTTTAAACATGATATCTTCAATAATGGGTTTTAATACTAGTGAGTATGTTGACCAATTGACCCTAGTATTATTGTCTATTTTTACCCCTGGACAGCCTCCTGCTGTTAAGTATGATTTTGCATCTTATATTGCTGACAAAATCCATGATCAATTCATGAGATTTGGAAATGAGAGAGTATTCAAATATTCTTCCTTCATATATCATCTCATGATATACTATCAGTCAGAAAGTTTTCCTTTCCATATTCAGAAACTTGATGCTAAAGGAAACCCTAGGTCAGTCATCTTTTGGTCCGCTATCACCCATCATTCTTCTGATTCTCCTTACTCCTACAATGAGTTTATTGATCTATTTGTACATCCAGCAACCACTTTGTTAACTGGAATTTCTCCTCCCAGAGTCAGTAATGAAATCAAGAGAATCCTTCAGCTCTCAAAACAATATAAGGTGGGAGATTGGTACTTATATCAGAATTATACTGAAATTAGGATTTATGGATGTGAATTGTGTCCATTCAAGTTGCCCAGATATGTTCCAATGAGACTTTTTGCACTTGAGTATTTCAAACAGATGAACAATTCAGATATAGTTCATTTCTGTAATGCCAAGAAGAAGGCGCAACTCAAGATAAAGAGCCAATTAGGTCCATTTGTTTGTAATTCTAAGGAGGCTGGAAAAGAAGCCGAAAGGATTTTAGAAGACTACCTCAAATTACAAAAGAGTTTCTACTGGGCACCCTATGATCCATATAGCTTTATTTGTGACATAAGAATGAAAAACAAATTGTCTCCATACATTCATTTTAGGATGCCAGAAATTGAACAATATGCAAATACAGATGAATGGGTGGAAGGAACTTTGGTAGAGCTAGATAGTGAGCAGGTCAATATTGATAATGTGATGAAAGACCTTAAAAAGATACTTGACCTGGACTCTCTTGGGCAGGTACAGACAACAAGACCTTCTTCAACAGGAACTTCACAACAACATTTGCAGGAGATCAGTACAGTGGCAGTAGAATCAAAAGGAAAAGAAAAGGAACCTGACATACAAGTATTTGAAAAATTTACAATGACGGAGAAACCAGAGACATCTAAAGAAAAAGGTCAGGTACAAATCCCTCCCGTTCAGATCAATGAGCCAGAAATTTCCAATCTAAAAACTCCTCTTAATGTGGAAAAAGGGAAAAAGAGAGAGGTTGAAACATCCACCCCTGTTGGTAGATCTACAGAGCAGCATGGTACTAAAAGGCAGAGATTGAATCCTCTTCCAGAAATTGGATCATTTCAAGAAATCTCTGACAGCCAAGAAAGAGAAGACAGTCAGAAAACAGGTGCAGGTAGTGGGGCATCCACTACTTTTCAAAGAAAAGAACTACAGAAACAAAAAAGCACAGAGATATCTTCTTTCAAGCCTCCAATTAAAGATGCAGGAGATATCAAAAAGGCATTTATCAATATCAAGGCCAGGAATGATCCACTGAGAATTTAAGTATATAATCAATATCTGAAAATGGCTCCAAAGAATCAAGAAAGATTGATGTCAGATTTTGACATCCAACAGGGAAAAATGATAATGAGCCATTTCAAACGCAAGGTGCAACAACCCCAAACAGCTGCTGATTATATTAGGACAAAATTTGAAGTCCTAGCAAAGGATATCCATCCTTTAGATCAGATTGAGTTACATAAGCAGACTGGTGAGATGATCTATTCAACACTAACTGATAAGGCAATGGCAGCTCATAAATTGCAATATTCTTTAGAGAACACAAATGCACAACTACAGTTTGAAAGAGCCTCATCTCAAGCCAAAGACAACAGGATAAAAACATTGGAGGAAATAATAATTGGATTAGGTCACAATCCCAAGGATGTCAAAGGCATAGAAGAATTAATAAAGAAGAAGGATGATGACATTGTAGCTTTGAAAAAACAGTTGAAATTGCCAGCCTCCAGACATCCTCAAACTGAAGAAATAATAAAGAATAATTCTGAAGAAGAAATGATGGAGTTTCTCTTGAAAATGAATGAGCGACTAACTGAAACAGAAAAAGAGCTTGAGCAAGCTTTAAAAGACAAAAAATCTTCTCTCCCAACATCTACAACAGAGGAAATTATAGGTACATCTCTAGCAGGTCAACCAACAGAGTCATCACAGGTAAGTACTTCAAATTTGAGTACAGAAGAACTAATAAAATCAATGAATGACTTGAAACTTCAAGTAACAGAACTTCAGCACACAATGTTACAGCTTGTTAATTTGGAACAGAAATATGATCTTTCAAAAATGACTGTTGCTGACAAAACAAGAGAAGTCAAAAATTGGAAAAATTAGTTAAAGCCTTGGAAAGGGATCTCACATTGGAGAAACCCTTAAGAGAAATAAATGACATTCTTTGGGATGATATTATTCAGTCAATAAAAGATATTTGGTCCTCAATCCAGATAATATACGAGCAGAATGATTTGGTCAAAGTAGCTCTGGATGAAGTTGAGAATACACGAGCAGAATTGGGAAATAGGCCTGAGGAAGCCAATCAGCTTATACAATTCCTAAACACCAAAACCAGACAACAACTTGCAGAGCTTGGGATTGAGGATAGAACTGGAACAATCTTAGAGATAAAAAGAGTTTTTACTAAAATAACTCTTATGCAAAATTTATAACGGAGGTGCTTTGACATGCAGAGTGAAATCATTGCTTTCAGAGAAAGGTTTGATGTTTTATTGAATAAAGGGTTGCCCAGCCCTATGGTTTCAGAAGAAAAAATAATGGACCTGGAAACTTATGTCAAGAAATTGGACATACATGCTCACAATCTAGCCAGTTCCTCTACCATTTCATCAGAAGCAACATTACCTATAGGAAGAAATCTTCATGACAGATTGGAGAATTTGTTTTATCTTGAACATGAGGTAAAACATTTGTTTCCTAATCAGCCTAATTTCTTCAGATATACCGAGGCTGATGAAACATTAATGAAGCTTCAACGGGCCAAAATAGTAGAAGAAAAATGGTGGGAAGATCTATTTTAACTTTTGTAAAATTTATCCTTATATGAAATTTTGCCTATTTACTACAATATAAAGGATAAAGGAACAAACAAAGGTCAAAGAGTATCGGTTCAGTTAAAGTGTATCAGTAAAAACAAAGAGTATCAGTGAAGCAAGGCAGTTAGAACAAAGTTACTGAAGAAGACAGCGATGAGCCAAAATATAGGTCCAGCCTCCAGCACATTCCCGAAATGAGGAAACAGCACAACATCGGTTACTTCTTGTCTTATATATGAGACCATCTGTCTCTATTTTTATTGTAACTTATTTATGAGTCATCTTAGATTATATCTCATTTTGTTAAGAGATATTTTGTATCATTTGTTGTATAAATAAGCCCTCATTCGAATTATTGAGGGTGGATTCTCATACTTTGATGTAACATTGAATATTTTGGAATAAAGAGCTTTGGAGAAATTTTTCATGGCAAACTGGACAAGGAATTGAGGCAGAAGACTTTTCTCAGGATTCATGTGTCAAATGAAGGATCAATAAGTCATCTCTATCCCATGTTTTGAAGTTATATATTTTTTTACAATATCATCTATGTTTCATTATCTTAATATTTAACGAAAAGGATTAAATCAGAAATTACTTAGGTGTAATCTGATTTTAGTCGTTAGTATTCTGAATGTTTTCTTCTATACTAGTTTAAACAGTGAATTCTTAGTTGCTCCTATTTGTCTAGTTCATGCATATTTGGTTATTTAGTAAAGAATACTTAATTTCTCTTTATTGATAATCAATCTATTTCTCTTCTCTTGAATGTGTTGAAAGATTCTTTATTGCCTTTCATCCGTTTGAATTCCATTTCCATTTACTTTAGATCTATAATTGTTTCTAGTTTGATTATCTTGCCCTGATAAACCATCTTTTGTTGATAAAATCAATCCAGTTTCAGCCAAACTTTTTGTATCCATCAGCCCAATGGACTAGAACCACTTGATCTTACTCTCAGCTACAGAATTCCATCAACCAAATTCAAAACAAAACCTCTGAGCTTTATAACTAGCCTAATACCTCCTAAAAAAAAGCTAAATTTTAAAGAGAGAGCCCTCTCTGGATACAGATTGGCTAGATTCTGTATCTAAAAGGTTGGTTTGTGGTTACCTCAGACCCCTTTCCTCTTCTCACAACTTCAAGGAAAATCTGAGTGTTAACACCATGATCAGAGATGCTTAGGCCTTTTCATTAGGAAGACTTTCAACCACAAATCTCAAGCCCCTGCATGTCATGCTTTGCCATAGTATAACCAAACAAATTACCTTATAATTTATTGTTGATCCATCAAATCAGAGAAACAAACAGTAGGTGAAAGTTCCAGAGCATACAAAGCATCAAGATGGTAAGACCCCGAGTTTCTCCTCAAAATCCCTCTCTAGGAGACCACCCAATATTATTGAGACTAGTTTTGAGGTGTCAGTCCGTTCGTCAGGCCAAAAATCCTTAGAGCATTAGAGAGATCATCCCTATAAAAATCGAAAGTAGAGCATGCCCTACCCATTAGACAACCTCCCAAACCCTGATCCCTAGGAGAAACCAAATATTCATTTGAAGTCTCCTTCTTTTGATCTCAGATATTAGACCTATCCCTCATTCATACATCCCTCCTCAGAGATGGCATGAACATCCAACCCCCCCCTGCCCCTTATACATGCAGAAATTGGATGCACTTGCTCAAGATCCCTTTGGGATAGCTCCAAGTCAGCACCCATCAAATCTAAATAGAGACATGACTATATACCACGATCTAATAAGATCTTCTAGCTTATGCCACCTTCAAGAGTTGAAGATAGATATGCACCTCATTTTTTTGTGTCCCCTATATTATGATATTTAAAGGATGTTATCACTACCTTTATAGAGACTTGATAGGCTCCCTCTCTACTTTCTTCTAGTACTAGGATCAGGGATTCTTAGCCTTCTTCATTAGGGATATTTTCAGCCACAAATATCATGTCCTACAAGCCATGACCTACCCTAGGATGAACAAACCAACTACCTTATACTTCCCCATTGATCCATCAAAGTGGAGCATCAAACAACAAGAAGAGTTCCAAAGAACACCAAAAATCAAGATGGTGAGACCTCATGTTTCTCTACAACATCTCCCTATACAAGACCACCCAACATTATTGAGATTGGTTTGGAGATTTTGGTCCATACATCGAGCCACACGTCCGCAAAGAATTAGAGAGGTTAGCTCCAAACGAATCCAAAGTAGAGCGCACCCCACCTGTCAAACTACCTCTTAGACCCCGATCTAGAGGAGCAACCATAGATTCATTTGAAGTTTCCTTCATTCAACCTCGGATGTTGGTAGTATCCCTCACCCATAAATCCCCCCTCAAGTCATGCAACTAGGCTCCTCTATGGTTCCAAAAAACTACAAAAAAAATCCAATTCCCTACCATCAAACTCAGCAGGCCTTGGAATCATCGACCTAATTTTCCAATCTCTCTCTCTCTCTCTCTCTCTCTCTCTGTCTCTCTCTCTCTCTGTCTATATATATATATATATATATATATCTAGGTTCTTAAGCTGGGTTGTCCACCTCCAATCTTGGAAAAAATTACTTATTGTTTTGTATCACCAATGACCATGCATCTTTCATGATTTTATACATAAGCTATGATGTTATACCTATGCAGGTTTCTTTCTTTTTATTAACCTTGGAATTTTCTAGGATTTTCATTGGCACTCCCACATTGCATTCATATTGGTTGTAATTTTCAGTCACGTTGATCTACTTTTATGGTCAATTTTCAAACATTAATAAAATTAATAAAATTGTCTTATATTATCGTATATTTTCACTCCACAAAACTAGATGAAAAAAATAGATGTCATATGCGCCCTTAAACCCACACCCTCCACCCTTTAAGAATATCATAAATTGAAAAGTAGAGTATGAGCATTGCCAAGGCCTCACTTTAGCTAGAAATGTTCACAGTTTCAATCTGCAACTAAAAGTTCAAAACCTCACACACCAACACCCAAACCTCAAAGGCACCATAATCATACACGGTATAAATGGGATATGCTCAAAGTCTTAATAGAAAATCCTTGCACCAAACGACCATATATAAATTTTAAACACATGCATACAGTCCATTAAGAAAATTTATTATGTGAGAGTGTTAAATAAGGGTAGGAATATGAATGCAACATACTAACTGACAAACTAGATTTCTGAATCTCCAAAAAGTTAATCTCTTCCAAGACAAGAACATTTACATATCCTACTAATATCCATCCTAAAATAAGAAGTATGGTATTACAAGAATGATAAAAAAATCTATATTGACCATATTTATTAAGCTTATAATCTCATATCTATTGAAAAGATGATGTAATATCCACATACAACCATGTCCAACCTCATTTTTTAATCATTATTATTGTGTATTAGTGTGCTTATAGAATATGGTATGAAGCACATTTAACATTATCCAAAATATGCTCAAGTAGTTCACCCTATCTACATATAATATCAACACAACAAACATGAAAACAACAACTAATATGGCCTCAAAGAAAGGGCTCCAACTGGTCACAAACTGAAAATATGTCCAGAATCTTATATTTAAGATTAAGGTGGTGAGGTTGGGCTAGAATCCACTGAAGAAAGGAGTATGTTAACACTTGAAACTAGAAGGGCTACAAGGTATCTTGAGAATGTACATTATCACCTCACACAATCTCCCTGCACTTTTATTTAGTTCTTGCTAGCCAGTGGGGGGAATCCCTATGTCATGAGTGAAGAGTGAACTCCAAAGACCACAACACACTATCAAACTGCAATAAAATATTTCTATAATTCACTTATATTTTTTCTCTCCCAGGTCATGATCTTATTCATAAAACCTCCGTGAGAGGTTTTATCCATGATAAAATTTGGATGGTCTTAAGTTAATTAGGTTGAGTCACTTAGAGTTGAATAGGGTATTTTGATTTCATAATTTTCAAAAAATACACATATGTGAGGGGTCTTCATGGTCATCATTCGTGTGATAAGAGTCAAAATCAAAGAAAAATCCAAAAATATCTCATGCATGAGCAAATATGATCATTAGAGTGAATTTGACACTTTTACCCAAGTTCGTAGCGAAATAAGTGTAAAACAGTCAGAATTCACTACAAACTTGCCTAATGCTCTGTTTTTTTAGCGTTATGTGTTTGTGATATTTTTGAGGCATTCAATGCATGTAAGGAGGTAACTGAATCATCAAATGAGTTCAAGAAATGTCATTGGGCTATTTGTTTAAGGGGGCAGCTCAACTGTCAAACTCCATGTGTATGACAACTCATCAAGGAAAAAAAGCATGCCAACTCATCCATTAGACAACTCACCATCTAAAGTTGAAGTATTTCAAGGTATTAACTCCAGTGTATCAGTGTTCAACACCTCAACATGTCAGTTTGGTTCAATAGAGATGCTACAAGATGAATTGAAGAAAAAGGGTCCTAAAGTGATTATGCAAGATGTTGATGTTAAACATGGTAAGCACACATTTTTGGTCACTTTTTGTCTTAAGATATCATCAAAAGACATATGCAGGTTGCAAAGATGATATTTGGGAAAAAAAGGAGAAATTACAAAAAACAAAATTGCCACCCTAGGTGAGTTTGTAGCGTGCTCCAGGCTTGAGGCTGCGTTTTCGTTACGAACTCATTGTAGGTTTCCTTAAGCTAAAAATCCTTCAAAAAATACATGTAAGAGGGTTTTAGAGGCATGTATTTACCTTATTAGACCCAAGGAAGACCCTCCAATAGTTAGAGAAGTCAAAATGGTTGCAGAAATTTCCAAATGGAAAACGCTACAAACTCTCCTGAAATTTCCTGTACATGATTGTTTTATCAGTCAAATTCAAGTTTAATTTATGACCAAATGAAAAATAATTTTGGAAATATGAAATATTTTTTTCTTCAGAACAATCCCAAATACAAACACCTCTCTTATTTTCTGCAAAGCCATCAGGGTTTGGAAATTATGCACTCATCTTTGAGGCCTATTTTTCAGAATTTTCACTAACCATATTTATGAAAAAATTGTAAAATTTGACTTGGAGGAGGTCTAGCTCAGCATCCACGTGGCATAATAACACATCAAAACTCGAGTATACTTAGAATTTTTTTTGAGTTATTTAATGAAAGAAGATTCCTTTTTGTATTCAAACTCTACAAAACAGAAATATCCCTAGGAAGTCTCCAAGTGATGTAATCCTATTTGAAATATGTCTCTGAGGTGAGAATTCAAAGTGAGCAAGCTGGAAAACCATTTGTATGAGTCCTCACTCTATAAATGATATAGTTTAGATTTAGAATGGGTTGAATGATGTTGAATACAAAACTACTATTGTAAAAAAATTCTTATTAGTAATATACAGTGGTTGTTGGCTCTTTCTTCACCTAAGATTCATCTGATGTTTTCATGAGCACTTGTCTTATGTATCCTACTATTTTTTCTTCAGTACTTTGATGTTTTATTATTCAGAATTCATGTACAGCATGCTCTAACTTCCTTCAAGAATTATATTGTTGTGTATCTGTGTATGTTTTCTTTTCATAAAAACATCTATATGCCTCATCTTACACAAAAGAACCATGTCATTAAGTTTCTTAACACTGACTCCATAAGCCTAATGGTAATGATTTTTCTACATCTTTCACCTACAGAAAAACACATCTAAAACACATTTTGAGAGTTATCCATCTATTGAGTTTCATTTACATAAAATCATCTTTATCTTTGATAGATTCCTCTCAAGCTGAAAAGGCTAAGTTCCAGCTAAAAGTGGTTTGAAATAGTTACTCTGAATTGACTGTTGAAGCAGCCCATATGTACCAACTTAGTGATAATATTTTGGTGCGTCTGTCAGGAGTTTGAAGATATATTTCCCAAAATTTTGTGCTCAAACAGAAATACTGAACTCTTGAAGGTAGCAGAATCTCAGAAGCATTCGAGGCTTCATTCTACCTTGGTGACTCCATTCTTAAAGAATTCAGAAGTTCATAGCTTCATGGTGACTCCACTGCTTGAAGATTAATAGTTTGATGAAGTTCCAAGATTAATTCTATTGTAAGAAATAATGTTAGGTATGCTCCTATGGATCAGTCTCACATCCTTGGTTTTCCAAATCCTATGCCAAGAGTTAAGTGGTCAACTTATCTTCCCAAATTTAAATATGAAAAGAAAGATAATGTTGCTCTTCACTTGGTTAGATTCCATATGCATGTGCATAAGTTTCGAGTTGATTCTCCTAAGGATTGTCTCATGAAAATTTTTATGGC